>JAUIMM010000636.1:5972500-6572500 GCA_031769625.1 Taudactylus pleione | reverse complement strand
ATCCATTACCATTAATATCAGTTGTTTTTGACCAACTTCTTGAGACATCCATTTTTTTCCAAGATCGATCTGCGAGGGGCCTATAACCTGATCCGGATTAAGGAGGGTGATGAGTGGAAGACAGCCTTCAATACTCATTCGGGCCACTATGAATATCTGGTCATGCCTTTTGGTCTTTCAAATGCTCCTGCCGTCTTTCAAGATTTCATTAATGATGTATTGAGGGAATTCCTTGGAGTTTTTGGCATTGTATACTTAGATGAAAACCTCATCTATTCTATGTCTTTGGAACAACTTCGCCAACATGTGAGACAAGTGTTACGCAAGCTCAATGAGAATAATCTGTATGCAAAACTGGAGAAGTGTAAGTTCAAAGTGAAGGAGGTCTTCTTTTGGGGATATGTTATCTGTCCCAGGGGTTTTCTATGGATCCAAGTAAAGTGAAAGCCATCTTGGATTGGGTCCAACCTTCCACACTAAAAGCCATCCAATGCTTTCTTGGTTTTGTGAACTGTTATCACAGATTTATCAAGTCATTTTCTTCCATTGTTGCACCTGTTATAGAGTTGACTAAAAAAGGATCAGATTCTCCAAACTGGCCTGTCAAGGTGGTATATGCCTTCAATTCCCTTATCCGGATCTTCCATTTATTGTTGAAGTGGATGCCTCCAAAGTTGGTGTTGGCGCCATTCTGTCGCAAAAGAACCCCCTGGATAACAAGTTTCATCCATGTGACTTCTTCTTGCATAAATTTACGGTGGCAGAGAGAAATTATGATGTTGGGAATTGAGAGTTGTTGGCCATCAAATGGGCTTCTGAATACTGGAGGCATTGGTTGGAAGGAGCTAAACATCTGATCACAGTCTTGGCCAACCATAAGAACTTGTCATATATTAAAACTGCGAAGAGATTAAATGCTAGACAAGCACGTTGGGCTCTATTCTTCACACATTTTAACTACATTATTTCTTTCCGGGAATCTCAAGGCAGACGCTCTTTCATGAAGCATCCAACCCATTCAACCCACCACACCTTCTGAAGAGACCATCATTCCAGCTTCTTACATTCATTTGGCTTTGACCAGGAATTTAGCTGATGCCCTCCTTTCCTGTCAGTCTGAGGCCTCTTCTGGAATGCAACTGGGATTACTCTTTGTCCCTGAGAGGTTTTGCAAAACTGTTCTGACTGACTTTCATTCTTCTAGAGCCATTGGTCACCTGGGCATCTCAAAACCTGCTGAACTTCTTTCCTGCTTAGTATGGTGGCAATTATTCCAGGATGTTTGTGAATTTGTCATGGCCTGTGATGTTTGTGCTCATAATAAATCTCCTTGCGCCGCTCCTTCTGGCCTCCTTCTTCCTCTATCAACTCCGTCCATACCCTGGACTCACATTGCAATGGATTTTATTGTTGATTTACCTTTGTCTTCTTGCTCCTCGATCATTTGGACTGTTGACCATTTCAGTAAGATGGCACATTTTGTTCCACTCTCCAAACTGCCTTCTGCCAAGGAATTATCTGTTTTGTTCATTCAACACATTTTCCGATATCATGGATTTCCAGTAGACATTGTTTCAGACCGAGGAACTCAATTTATTGCTAATTTCTGGAAAATATTTTGTTCCTCTCTTGGCATCAGCCTCAGTCTTTTCTCCAGATATCACCCTCCATCTAATGGACAGACAGAGTGGGTCAATCAGTCCTTGGAGCAATATATCCAGTGTTTTGTCTCCAAATATCAAAATTACTGGGTCTCCCATTTACCATTGGTGGAATTTGCTTTCAATAACTCTTGTCATTTATTTTCCACGATTTCTCCTTTTTTCTGTAACTCCAGATTGCATTCTAAAATTAACTCTTTTTAAACTAATTCTGGGAGAACTTCATTTTAAACTTCAGTCTCTATGCTCTGTTCTGTTTAGAAAAAGATTTGTCAGTGTCTTTCCAAAGCCTCATTCCACTCTAAGCCATTGGCTGATAGACACCGCAATGCAGGTTCAAGGTTGGAGATTTGGTCTGGCTGTCCTCTAAGAACATCAACATTCACCTACATTCACAGAAGTTGGGTCCTAGATACATCGGCTCTATTAGAATCATCTCTCAGATAAATCCTGTCGCCTTTCAGTTGAAGTTGCCTAACACACTAACAATACCTTCCATTGCTCCGTACTCTAACTGTTTTTTCTTCCTCGAGGTTCAGTTACAGGTACTAACCACTACATACCAGGATCAACCCACAAGACTTGCAGTTTTGGATATGCTTTGACCCAGACGTCTAGCCACAGTTTGGCCCTTGTCAAAGTCACTCAGATCCTTGCCCATTTTTCCAGCTCCCAACACATCAATTTCAAGTGCTGAGAGTTCACTTACTGTCTAATATATCCCATCACTTGACAGGTGCCACTGTAACAAGATAATCAATGTCATCCGTTCATTTGACAGTTGTTTTAATTTTATGGCTGTTCTGTGTTTATATCAATAGTAAGATGTGACTCAGACTTATAGCAGGACATCTTGCTTCTTGAATTAATAATCTGCCAGCCTCCACAGATCCTCCGTGGTCCCCAGCTCTGCCATGCTGTCTGCAAACTCTCTCTGTCTCTGTCACAGTTTTAGCATTCTGCTGGTCAGACGGAGACCCTTGGGTTTAACTGAGGTGCAGGTGAGATGAGTAGGATGTATGTAGTGTGATAGGATCATTGGCAAAGTGGTCTGTGGCAGGTACACTTGTCCCAGATTCCTGTCTTATGTGTTTTAAACCCCCAGGAGAAAGTCTGCAGTGTAGCAGGCTTGAGTTTCGGCTTTTTGAAAAGCCGGTTTGGGACCTGGGGGTTGTAGGTGAGAGGAGAGGGAGGGCTCCACCCACGGCCACTCCAGGTTTTGGTTCTCGCAGCCTGGTAACAGGCTTGTTAGGGTTTCCACCTGAGAGTGGCCAATATAAGCCAAGTTTGGATAAGGCTGAGTGTCTCACCTGGGAAAGCAGGCAGGGAGTTTGCTAAGAGACACTTGGAAACCTAACTGTGAATGTTGTGCTGTGCCTTTGTTGCTGGCGATGGCATTAGGCCCTGCCAGGTTCTGGTAGTGAGGGAACTACCTGTGAAGTTAGTGCCCCGACAGGGCTAGGATTTATATTTATGTTTTCTTTATATTTCTGACATTGTACAATAAAGACTGGCTTGTACTGGCTTGTACTTGCATCCAGACTGGTGTGCTGCTTCCCTGCTGCTGTGTGTGTGTGTAAGGAAGGAGTCCTCTACCCAGGAGAGGGACCCCCTAACCTAACTGTGTCACAATATGGTGGAGAATGCGGGCAACCACACACACTGAAGTTGCAGCAAGAGGAAACTTTCCATTTAAAAATTAAAGGGACAGACACCCAATTTGGGAGTGTGGAAATAACACTGTGTCCTTGGAGTCCCATAGAGGAGGCGTCAGCCAATGCTCAGAGAGGCAAGGTTCAGCTTTCAACCTACACCCCAGGACAAAATGGAGGACATTATTAAGGCCTTGCTCCAAGCTACAGTAGCTCAGCAGGAATCTACCAGGGCTCAGCAGGAAGCTACAGCAGCTCAGCAGGAGACTAACAGACTTCAACAGGTCTCCATTGAGGCAAACAGTAAGGCCAGCACCTGGTCGCCCGGCCCAGAGAGGTTACTACTGGTCCTCCCACCCCCACTCACTCCGTACGAGCCAGTCACTTCCTCCAAAAGATGACTTCGGGCGATGATGTGGAGGCCTATCTCACCGCGTTTGAAAGAATGGCCGAAAGGGAGAGTTGGCCCCAGGAGCAGTGGGTAAGTCTGGTGGCACCTTTTTTGTCTGGGGAGCCACAAAAAGCATATTTCGACTTATGCCTGGCTGATGCCAAGGACTATAAAAAACTAAAACAGGAGATCCTAACTCACTTGGGAGTCACCACCTTTGTTCGTGCCCAACGGGTCCACCGCTGGGAGTTCCATAGGGACAAGCCTCCACGTTCACAGATGCATGACCTCATCCATCTGTCCTCAAAATGGCTACAGCCCGAGACGCTGACGGGACCACAGATCGTGGAAAGGGTCGTGATGTACCGGTACCTGCGATCATTACCTGTGACTCTGCGCAAGTGGGTGAGCCATGCAGACCCTAAGTCCGCGGACCAGTTGGTCAAGCTGGTGGAGAGGTACGTGGCGGCTGAGGAGCTGATGAGTATGCCCCACCGAGCCCCGATGGTGCACCGGTGAACTCCCACAGACACTGGTAAGACTGTTCCAGGGGAGAAGGGTGCTGGGCGGTGGAATGTACCTAAGACTGAGGGTGTAGAACCTGGAGACAGGCCTGCCAGGCCAGGAAGGTTCTTGCCCCGTAAATGACTAGACATTAATATGACTCAGTGTTTCCTATGTGGTGGCTTCGGCCATATTGCCGCTAATTGTTCACTTACAACTGAACCTATGCAATGTGATACTGCTCATGTCTACCGCAGGGGGTCTTTCTTTGCACAGACAGCCTGTACGGCTGACCGGCAAGCTGAGACTGATAAGCACATGAGTGTACTCACTGTAGATGGCAACCGAGTAGAGGCACTGTTAGACTCTGGTAGCTTGGTGACACTTATAAAAGCTGAGCTGGTGAACCCCTTGAGGCATACAGGGAAAACTGTTGGTGTGACCTGCATACATGGGGATACTCGATATTATGTTACGGACGAGGTGAACATTGAGACACCATGTGGCTCTGCTATAGTTTCTGTGGGTTTGGTGCATGGTCTGTTGTACGATGCAATATTGGGGAGAGACTTTGCTCACTTCTGGAAGTTGTGGAAAGCCGTTTTGTTCCAGAGGTGAACAACCCCGATCCATTTGAGAAGGTTGTCGATGTAGTGGAGGAGGGAGTTTCTTCTAAGTCAGAGTTATTCCCTTTTTCTACTATGGTTGGCGAACTAGAGAATGCGGAACGTGACGGTGGCCCGACAACTGATGTGCCTCCCATTGAGGTGGGAAGTGTTGTTGGGCCAGGTGATCGTCTGCCTGATTTAGAGGTCAGAAGAGAGGTCTTTGCCGTGGAGCAGTTGAATGACCCTACTTTGGTAAAAGCCAGGGAGAATGTAAAAGTAGTTGATGGTAAACCCGTAGACCCTGATAGTCCTTTGTCCTATCCCCACATGGCAATGTGTCAGGATTTGTTATATCAGGTGACTAAGAAGGGGGAAGATATTGTGGAACAACTAATAGTTCCCAAAGCCTACAGAAGAACAGTGTTGGATCTGGCCCATGGTCATATAACGGCAGGCCATCTAGGGGTAGAGAAAACCACTGAGCGAATAATGCAGAGGTTTTTCTGGCCCAGGCTTCATAAAGAGGTGTCTGACTTTTGCGCATCCTGCCCTGAGTGTCAGTATCATGCTCCCAGGCCACATTTTAAGGGTCCACTAGTTCCATTGTCTATCATAGAGGTGCCGTTTGAAAGAATAGCGATGGATTTGGTTGGACCCTTAATGAAGTCTGCCAGGGGACACCAGTATATTCTGGTCATAATGGATTACGCTACCAGGTACCCGGAAGCGATCCCGTTGCGCAATACGTCAACCAAGACCATTGCCAGAGAGCTAGTTCATGTCTTTAGCAGGCTGGGTATACCCAAGGAGATACTAACTGACCAGGGTACACCGTTTATGTCAAATGTCATGAAAGAGTTATGCCGCCTGTTCAAAATTGAACAGTTAAGAACTTCGGTTTATCACCCCCAAACCGATGGGCTGGTCGAGAGGTTTAACAAAATGTTAAAACACATGGAGAAGGAGGCGTTGGCCATAAAGTGGCCATTAGAGGCTCTCAGGTACTACTTGTTCAAAGTTCAAATTGATCACTGACCATGCCCCTTTGAAGTGGATGTCCAAAAATAAGGACAGTAATGCGAGAATTACGAGATGGTTCTTGGCGTTACAAACTTTAACATTTTCAGTGGAACACAGGCCAGGAAGCCAGCTGGCCAATGCTGATGTGTTGTCACGTGTTCATTGTTTGGGGGCTTCAGTTGTTCCGCCCCACAGGTCGAAACAAAGGGGGGGGATATGTGATAGGATCATTGGTAAAGTGGTCTGTGGCAGGTACATTTGTCCAGATTCCTGTCTTATGTGTTTTAAACCCCCAGGAGAAAGTCTGCAGTGTAGCAGGCTTGAGTTTTGGCTTTTTGAAAAGCCGGTTTGGGACCTGGGGGTTGTGGGTGAGAGGAGAGGGAGGGCTCCACCCACGGCCACTCCAGGTTTTGGTTCTCACAGCCTGGTAACAGGCTTGTTAGGGTTTCCACCTGAGAGTGGCCAATATAAGCCTAGTTTGGATAAGGCTGAGTGTCTCACCTGGGAGAGCAGGGAGTTTGCTAAGAGACACTTGGAAACCTAACTGTGAGTGTTGTGCTGTGCCTTTGTTGCTGGCGAGGGCATTAGGCCCTGCCAGGTTCTGGTAGTGAGAGAACTACCTGTGAAGTTAGTGCCCCGACAGGGCTAGGATTTATATTTATGTTTTCTTTATATTTCTGACATTGTACAATAAAGACTGGCGCCGACCAGCTTGTACTTGCATCCAGACTGGTGTGCTGCTTCCCTGCTGCTGTGTGTGTGTGTAAGGAAGGAGTCCTCTACCCAGGAGAGGGACCCCCTAACCTAACTGTGTCACAGTAGTCATTGCTCATGGTATACACAGTAACACGGTACACTAGTGGCATGGACTAGAAACCACTGGCCAGAGATATACAGGGATAACCATGGAGTGTCAGCCTGAAGCATGCTGGGTGTAACTTGGCCCATTGAGCTATTATAGGCCAGCAGAGCCAAATCCACACTCCAGGACTCTGGAACTGGAATCCAGATAGGAACTCATGCACTGAAGGAATGGAAATAAAGGCTTGCCGATCATGCCAGCGCACCAGCCTTTACTCCGCACAATCACCACAGCCTTGGAATTAGTACCACTTACTCAGAACCCTCCCCAGACAGTAACACACAGCATAGAGAAACCAATACACAGCCAGCCAATAGAGTAACTGCTAAACTGAATACACCACAGGGATAATTCATTAGGAGTCAATTTTGATCTTCAGATGATTTCCAGTCAATTTTTAAAATTGGGTATTAACTAAAGGCAAAATTGACTCAAGACTTAAATAGAACATTTTCCAAACCATTGATACTTTAATACAGAGTTCTATACCAAACCCTTATTTACTAACAGACGATTTGAAAATCGACTCAAAATTTACCTCAAATCACTAAAATGAATAGACAAATCTGAAACGGATCTGTTTAACTTGTAAACCATGTGAATTTGGTTGAAGCCTGTCAAAGTCAAATACCAAAATTGAATGAAGTAGAACAATAAACAACTTTCTGTACATTTAAATCATATTTTATATCTTTTATATTGCTTTTCAATATCACGCATTGTTATATATTAGTGTTTATATTCTTTACGAATGTTGCACAATTTCCAATATCAGTGTGTAAATATAGCACTGCAATTCTATGTATGAATATATATTTGATTTTGTAAGTGACCACAGATTTGTGATCACTTATTTTATTCAACATTGCTTGTAGTTGCAGCCTGTTTTTAACTGTAAACTGTTACCTGCCACTTTCCAACTCTGAGTGACAATCGCCTGAGAACATAAGCACACATGGATACAACAATGATGACAAGCAAGAGGTTACCACAACTCAGTAAGACAGTTTTTACCTGTAATCTATTGTGTAGTGACCAGTTTATCTCAACTATAATACTGTATGTTTTACTAAAGTTACTCCTTCATGGTTTTCTGTCTATAAAATGTACCACACTGACCCTGCAAGTCAGTGCATTCAGAATTGAATCATTGTGTTGGTGCCAACCGTGCATGTGCATTGTATGGGTGGTACTCTTTGTATATCTTTATGGAAATAAATCTTTTGGCCTTTGGAACTCCAAGTAAGCTGATCGGACTTCACAATTATCTTACTTTAATAAGCCTCATTGTCATGCCTATAAAAAGGGACACAACTAGTGCTTAAAGAGTTCCTAGAGATGTGGTTGGGTAAGGGGGGCTGGAGGAGGCGGAACTGGTTCTGCCTTCGAATAGAAATGACGGAAAGCAGTTCCACCCCATTCTGGCCCACTTGACACAGTGCTTGGGGGCTGCCTGGCAAGTCCGTAAGTACCAGGCACGCCCCTAAGAGTGACAAAAAGGGGATGTGTCTTATAGACATGCCCATTTTCATAGGCCATGCTTCTGTCATCCAGACAGCTCGCTGCCCCCATATTGTAAGGTGACCCAGCATATGCTAGGTTACCTCCAGCTCCACCTCCATCCAAGCTGCCCCCATGGTCCCCAATGCTGGTGCTGCTGCCGATGGGACCCTGTGCATGTGCAGGACTATAGAGGAAGAAATACAGCACGAAGCCACAGAGAAGAATAGAGAAGACCGGACATCCAACTATGGATATGCCACTCCACTTCGCAAGAAAGGTAAGTGTACATAAATTGCTACTTATCAAAACTATAGATTGCATTGAAGGGATGTGATCTATAGTGATAAGTAACAATTCTTTACTGCATATCTTAATGAATAGACCCCATAGTGCCCACTGCTGGAGCTGAAAGCCGGAGCTCATGAGTGAACTCCAGCCTCTGACTGCTGCTGTAGGGAAGGAGCCAGGCGCCCATTGGTAACAAAATCTCAGCGGGTGCCCCTCAACTCCCTGCAGCGCAGGGCTGACTGGCTGGGTAAGGTGGGCTGGAGGAGGTGGAACTGGTTCTGCCTCCAAATAGAACTGATGGAAAGCAGTTCCACCCCATTCTGGATCAATTTAACCCCTTGACACAACTATGTGGTGCAATCTGGCTGTATTAATGGCAATTCAAGGCTGTGCAATGCTGTGTGTTTTACTGTGGTATGCAAATCACCACCAGAGTGAAGAGAGGAACCTCAGCAGCTTCTTGAGGTCTGTTAAACCCAGGGGCATATTTATAATGGGTGCAGGTTGTACGGTGCACACGGGACCTTGGATCCGGGGGGGGCCCACACCACACACCCTGCACCCATGTTTTAATTACTGACCCCCTCCGAAGACACTCGCCGGGCTGTCTTGCCAGAGAAATCACCTAAAAAATGGCCGCCATGGCCATTTTTCCAGTGCTCCACACATGCGCACTAGGGAAATAGCCCTAGTGCAACCTGCTCATGCACTGTAGACTCTGGGCATAAAGTTTGGTTCCTGGAACACCGCAGGAACATAATAAATAGGGTACCCACTCACAGTGTGTCCAAACATTATAGGGACACACATAATGGTGACCCAAGATGCTTGAGAATAGTGGGTTTAGAGCACATTAAAACAACATTATGAGGCGGAGATCGCTTCAGAACCCTTTGTAAGTGAGAGGTATTTTGGATGTTCAAAATGAATTCCATCTATCCAAATGGCCTCAACGATTCAGTAGAACTACATGCAGTAATTTGAACTCCTTTAGCACATAGGGATCCAATTTTCTCTTTTCATCAATTGTTGTCCAGCCATATAGTATACAATAATACTCGAGCCTATATTACTTATTAGAAGAGGTTTTTTTTAGACACCTCTATTCTCTTTATCTTTTTTTCCAGTTTTACTCAGTCTCTGTCCAGACCACCTTATATGGTAGATGGTCATTTTCGTTTGTTTAAGATATTGTGGTTATATAATAGCCACCTTTTGCTTAGTCATCTTGTCAACACACATTACGTTAAACACGAGTGACCCAATAGTTATATTGGGACTCATAGTATTATTTGGTATTAGGATGTATTTAGTTATTGTCACCTACTGTATGAGAACAAGCTAATACACACAGAAACAAATTATTTTAGAACGTTACTGTGACTTTAAATAATAAAATAGTTACCATGCCAACAGGAACTTTATTTTCAATATCTATAATAATTAGTTTGATATACTTTTTTATATATTTCTCCTTTCTTTTAGAAAGAGATGCTAATATATGAATTTTTATTGCATTGTTTTCCTCTAAATTCTATATGATAAGGTTAAATAACTACGAGTGGTATGAGATCCCCGGACAGGATATGATGTAGTTACCTGCGGTTCACAGCACCGGAAGTGTCTGGTGAGCCGCAAACCTGGAAGCCGTGATGATAATTTGTATCTGTATTGATCACAGCTCCTGGAAGATTGTAAGAACTAGGTTCCTGCCCACAGGAGTCCCAATGGGCAGAGATACGTATCCCGTCAGGTTCTAATCTCAGGTTAAAATAGATCACGTGAGTTTGCCTACTAAGGTCATGTGATCACCCATGCATTCTAAAGACCGGAAACACTATTCTGACATGGGAAGCAGAGGAAGAAAGAGGAATAATATATATCTTTATTCCCCGATCTAAGTTCCTGTAAGTAAGTCTGCCTTCAAAGTCTATACATATATGTATATTGCAATGAATTACCAATTTATGTGTTTTCATATGTCGAAAAATTTATTTTACCTGACTAATTATGGACACAGGTGAAATCAGTTGCTTATTAAGTAAGGTATATAATCCTGAATAGGGGAGAGGAATAGCCACCTTTGATAAAGCTGCTTACAGCAGTGAAACGCATCAGAGGCTCACCCCTATACATCTTCAGAACCCTTTATTATGTGTGGAGTCGCTTGAACCAGCACTGGACCCATTTACATCACAGCCTTCATTGGAACACCTACATCCTTGTTACTGACTTCTGGAAAGAGTGGATGAGGCCTCACTATAGGCACAACACAGTACTGGTGAGGATATATCATTTATATTTGAAGCATCTCAAGCCTTCACGTGTTCATGGGACACTTTCCTCCAGTGGTGCCTTACCAATTGTGGATTTTGCCCCGACTACCTAAGGAACTGTAAACTTTTATTGTTTGGTCTCATTCAGTCCAGTGCTTTGAACAAAACCCAACGGTTTTACAATTTACTGTGAACTATTCATAATTCCTCCACCTGAGGGTTCTTAAAGTCTAGTCGGTACCAACTTTTTATTGTAGTGATTTCATATGTATGTACCTCACTTTTTATTTTTTTATTAATTAAACCAATGTTTTAGCAATTTCTATTTGATTGCACCTTCAATTGTTATATTTGCTCTTATCCACTGACAAATTAGCGCTGCTGTTTTGTATATATATCTTTGCCCTGGTTAAACCTCAATGCATTATCTGCTGGCGAAGTCATAAAGGTGTTCCACCTCACCTGTTCCAACATAATGATGCTGTATTATCTTGTCAAGACTCAACTTGAGCCAGTCAATGCACGGTCATGTGCTGTATCAGGCCTGCACAAGCTGATTTGTGTTTTGCATTTCTTTGCCATTGGCTCCTTTCAGTCAGTATCTGGGAAAGTGATGGGTATATCACAACCAACCTGCCATATCTGGCTTTTGCACCAGCCTATTTTTGCTGCAAGCCAAACAGATAGGCATTCATAGGCAGAAACAAGAAAAGTGACTAAAGCAAGATTCTCTTCAAAGGAAAAATGTATATTGTGTCCTGCTTTAGTTTTGCCAGTAGACCTGTTATCATCTGTGGACTTATTAGCACTCCCAGTTGTATGTTTGTTTAGTTTTTTCACTCTTGTTTAAGGGTTAGCCTCCCCCATTTTCTGATGAGCAGATTTATTGTCCCTTTTTGACAGTATCCCATCTTTGAAGCACCCGGTAAATTTGTTGTCTTCCTGTTATCATCTGACTGGAACTCTTGCTCCTCCTCCTGCTTCTCCTTCTGTGTAGGCTCATCAGTCTCAGCCTCCTCCCTATAGTCCACTCTCTACCTCCTCCTGTCAGCCTCACTATCCCCCACTCTCTGCCTCCTCCTGTCAGCCTCACTATCCCCCACTCTCTGCCTCCTCCTGTTTCCCTCCAATCAAAACACCAACTGCGTACACAGATCAGCCGATTATCAGCATTTCACATGCATAAAAGCGACACTGCATGTGTGCTGCGATTGCACTGCAATTGCGGATGAACAGAGGAATCCATCGCAGAGTGAGTGACAGGCTATGAGTGTTTGGGTGTGGTGACGGGGGAGTGTCTGTCCGTTTGATTGCCGTTTCATGGACATGCATAAATTAGCCACTGCGATTGCATACGCAGCTTGAGTACTCACTGAGAGACTTGCAGTTTCTGCAGCTGGTCAGACCTGGTGTAAATTGTGTGTGACGGCCCTATGTGCGCTGATGGTACCGATGTATACGCCAGAGTGCGACATAGGGCGGATGTGAGAAAGCAGCAGTGGGCGTCTCTAGCCGGCTGCGGTGTGGCAGGCATTAGCATACTTTCACAGCTTAGTTCCGTACGAAATAGCAGCTGCGAACAACAATAGCATACGCTGCTCAATCAGGCCCATAGTACACTTAACAAAGACAAACAAGTTTACAACACAAACTACACTATCACTACTCGTACTCAAAATATACACACACACACAAACACTGACAAGATCTTATATTAAACAGACTTTAAAGTAGGGGTGAGCGGGTTCGGATTTCTGAAATCCGAACCCCCCCGCGCCCCCCCGATCCGAGGCCGATCCGAGTCAGGCTCGACTTTTCCCGCCTGACTCGGATCTGAAATCGAGGCAAAACGTCATCATCCCGCCTTCCGAGTCTCGCGGGTTTTGGATCCTATATAAGGTACCCGCGTCGGCTGTGGACAGTGAAGAGGGAGGGTGGGAGTTAGGGCTGGCTGGGCTGTGTAGTGTATTGCAGTGTAGTGTTGTGCTGTGCTGCTGTTGTCCATAGGGGCTGTGTCCACTCCTTCAAAGTCCATAGGGGCTGGCTGGACTGTGTTGTGCAGTCAGTTGTCCATAGGGGCTGTGTCCACTCCAAAGTCCTGTGCAGTGTCCCAGTCCTAAAGGGGTGCTGTAGTGTTGTCCAGGGGGTGCTCTGTCCATCAGGAGTGCTCCCCCCAAGTGCAAAAAAAAAATATAGGTTTTCTGTGTTTGTGAATTGTGTGCGCAGAAGCCGCACGTGCATCAACAAAGTAGTGCCAAGCGTGCGCCTGTGTCCCATAAATAAAGGGCCGGCTGGCTTGTCCGTTAAAGGGTGCTGTAACCCGCAAAGGGCACTCCAAACAAAATGAAAAAAAATTTCTCTGTTTGTGAATTGTGTGCACTGTGGCTGCATGTGCATCAACAAAGGAGCAGCACCAAGCGTGCGCCTGTGTCCCATAAGTAAAAGGCCAGCTGGCTTGTCTGTTAAAGGGTGCTGTAACCCCCAAAGTACACTCCAAACAAAAAAAATATATATTTTCTGTGTTTGTGAATTGTGTGCACTGTGGCTGCACGTGCATCAACAAAGGAGCAGCGCCAAGCATGCGCCTGTGTCCCATAGGTAAAGGGCCGGCTGGCTTGACCGCTAAAGGGTGCTGTAACCCCCAAAGGGCACTCCAAACAAAATTAAAAAATATTTTTTTTTGTGTTTGTGAATTGTGTGCGCAGTAGCCGCACGTGCATCAACAAAGTAGTGCCAAGCGTGCGCCTGTGTCCCATAAATAAAGGGCCGGCTGGCTTGTCCGTTAAAGGGTGCTGTAACCCCCAAAGTACACTCCAAACAAAATAAAAAAATATTTTCTGTGTTTGTGAATTGTGTGGGCTGTAGCTGCACGTGCATCAACAAAGGAGCAGCACCAAGCGTGCGCCTGTGTCCCATAAGTAAAGGGCATGCTGGCTCATTTCTTGAAGGGTGGTGTATCCCACAAAGTGCACTAATCTCCAACAAAAATAAAAAATTATTTTCTGTGCTTGTGTGCGCCTTAGCCGCACGTATATATCAATATAACATAAATGGAGGACCAAACTTTCTCCGATAAAAATAAAATAGGGAGAGATCAAGAACCACTTCCTCCTGAAGCTGAAGCTGCTGCCACTAGTCATGACATAGACGATAACATGCCATCAACGTCGTCTGCCAAGGCCGATGCCCAATGTCATAGTAGAGGGCACATACAATCCCAAATGGCAAAGTTCAGGAAAATGACCTTGAAAAAAACATTTAAATGATCTGAAGAGAAACGTAAACTTGCCAATATGCCATTTACGACACGGAGTGGCAAGGAACGGCTAAGGTCTTTCCCTATGTTCATGACTAGTGGTTCAGCTTCACATGACGATGGAAGCCCTCCTCCCACTAAAAAAATCAAACGAGTTAAGCTGGCAAAACCACAGCGAAGATCTGTGCGTTCTAAGAAGATATCACAAATCCCCAAGGAGAGTCCAAGTGTGGTGCGATGCCTGACCTTCCCAGCACTGGACGGGAAGGTCAGGCACCATTTGCACGCCCCCTGCAAGTGCTGAAAGGAGCACCCACAGTCCACTTGCTGATATGCAAATTGAAGATGTCACTGTTGAAGTACAACAGGATGAGGATACTGGTGTAGCTGGCACTGAGGAGGAAGTTGGCGAGGAGGATTCTGATGGTGATGTGGTTTGTTTAAATCAGGCTCCGGGGGAGACAGTTGTTGTCCGTGGGATGAATCACTGTCATGCCTGGGCAGAAGACCAAACATTCCACCTCTTTGGTCTGGCAATATTTCTATCCAAATCCGGACAACAACTGTCTTGCCATATGTACCATATGTAAAGGTGAAATAAGTAGGGGTAGGGACGTTAACCACCTAGGAACATCCTCCCTTATACGGCACCTGCAGCGCATTCATAAAAAGTTACTGTCAAGTTCAGAAACTTTGGCTAATACCGTAAGCAGTCCAGGGACACCTAAATACTGTTGTCCTGTTGTATCCAAGTGCCTGCAAGCCACACCGTCAACTCCATCCTCATGAATTTCCTCCTTAGTCAGGATCGGAAGTAGTCCTGCAGGCCATGTCACTGGCATGACTGACTCTCCTATCCGGGATTCCTCTGGAGGATCCTGCATTGCTATGCCTCCTGCTGCCGCTGCTGCTGTTGCTGCTGCTGGGAGTCATTCATCATCCCAGAGAGGAAGTATGAACACCACTGCTTTTACTAAACAATTGACCCTCCAACAGTCCTTAGCAAGGAGGATGAAGTACGACATCAGTCATCCTGAAGCAAAACATATAACTGAGGCCTTGACTGCTATGTTGGTGTTAGACGTGCGTCCGGTATCCGCCATTAGTGCAGTGGGATTTAGACAATTGATGGAGGTAGTGTGTCCCCGGTTCCAAATCCCATCTAGATTCCACTTCACTAGGCAGGCGATACCGAGACTGTACAGAAACGTCAGAAAAAGTGTCCTCAGTGTCCTGAAAAATGCGGTTGTACTCAATGTCCACTTAACCCCGGACACGTGGACAAGTGGAACAGGGCAGACTAAGGACTATATGACTGTGACAGCCCACTGGGTAGATGTATCACCTTACGCAGCAACAACAGCAGCGTCACCAGTAGCAGCATCTCAGAAACGCCAGCTCGTTCCAAGGCAGGCTACGCTGTGTATCATCGGTTTCAGTAAGAGGCACACCGCCGACAACCTTTTAGAGAAACTGAGGGAAATCATCGCCCAGTGGCTTACCCCACTTAGACTCTCCTGGGGATTTGTGATATCTGACAATGCCACCAATATTGTGCGGGCATTACATCTGGGTAAATTCCAGCACATCCCATGTTTTGGGATAAATTTGGTGGTGCACAATTTTCTGAAAAGCGACAGGGGCGTGCAGGAGACGCTTTGGGTGGCCCGAAAAATTTCTGGCCACTTTCGCCATTCAGCGACTGCGTGCCGAACACTGGAGTGCCAGCAAACACTCTTGAACCTGCCCTGCCATCACCTGAAGCAAGAGGTTGTGACGCGGTGGAACTCAACCCTCTATATGCTTCAGAGGATGGAGGAGCAGCAAAAGGCCATTCAAGCCTATACATCCACCTATGACATAGGCAAAGGAGGGGGTATGCACCTGACTCAAGCACAGTGGAGAATGATTTCTGTTTTGTGCAAGGTTCTCCAGCCCTTCGAACTTGCCACACGTGAAGTCAGTTCAGACACTGCCAGCTTGAGTCAGGTCATTCCCCTCATCAGGCTTTTGCAGAAGCAACTGGAGAAAGTGAAGGAGGAGCTAAGACGGAGCGATTCCGCTCGGCATGTGGGACTTGTGGATGAAGCCTTGCATTTGCTTTGCCCGGATTCCAGGGTGGTCAATCTGTTGAAATCAGACCACTACATTTTGGCCACCGTGCTCGATCCTAGGTTTAAAGCCTATGTGGTGTCTCTCTTTCTGGCCGACACAAGCCTGCAGAGGTGCAAAGACCTGCTGGTGAAAACACTGTCAGCTGAAGCGTAACGTGACACGTGACACGTCAACAGCTCCGTTTTCCCCGCAACTGGGGCTGCCAGGAAAAAACTTAGGTATCCTAAGCAACCCGCTGGCGGTGATGCAGGGCAGGCAGGACCAAGTTTGGACATCTGGTCCGGACTGAAGGACCTAGCAACAATTTCTGACATGTCTACTGTCACTGCGTATGATACTGTCACCATTGACAGAATGGTGGAGGATTACATCGGTGATGGCATCCAAGTAGGCATGTCAGACAGTCCGTACCTGTACTGGCAGGAAAAAGAGGCAATTTGGAGGCCCCTGTACAAACTGGCTCTATTTTACCTGAGTTGCCCCCCCTCCAGTGTGTACTCCGAAAGAGTGTTTAGTGCAGCCGGGAACCTTGTCAGCGAAAGGCGTAGGAGGTTGCTTCCACAAAATGTGGAGATGATGTTCATAAAAATTAATTCTCAACTCTTCCAGGGAGACCAGCCTCCAGAACATACAGAGAGACCTGTGGTGGTGGATTCCAGCGGGGTTGAGTTAATACTCTGTGAGGATGAGGATGTACACAACACTGAAGAGGGTGAGGAATCGGTGGATGAGGAGGATGAGGACGACATCTTGCCTCCATAGAGCCAGTTTGTGCAGGGACAGATTAATTGCCAGCTTGTTTTGTGGGGGCCCAAACAAACCAATCATTTCAGCCACAGTCGTGTGGCAGACCCTGGCGCTGAAATGATTGGTTTGTTAAAGTGTGCATGTCCTGTTTATACAACATAAGGGTGGGTGGGAGGACCCAAGGACAATTCCATCTTGCACCTCTTTTTTTTCTTTGCATTTGCATTATGTACTGTTTGGGGCCTAGTTTTTCAAACTGCCATCCTGTCTGCCACTGCAGTGCCACTCCTAGATGGGCCACGTGTTTGTGCCGCCCACTTGTATCACTTAGCATAGTCATCCAGCTACCTCGGTGCAACCTTTTGGACATAAAAACACTATTGTGAGGTGTGAGGTGTTCAGAATAGACTGGAAATGAGTGGAAATTAAGGTTATTGAGGTTAATAATAGCATAGGAGCAGAAAAACCCACAAATTCTGTGATTTTAGCTGTTTTTATGCTTTTTTAAAAAAAAAATACAGATCCAAAACACAAAACCCAGAACCCAAAACACGGAAGGGTGGTTTTGGCAAAACCAATCCAGATCCAAAACACGAAGAAAGATCCAGATCCAAAACACAAAACACGAAAAGTGGCCGGTGCACACCCCTACTTTAAAGCAAAAAAAAAATGTCAAACTCACAGAAAAGGCCACCTTGCTCCTCTCTGCAACAACTGCAATAGTTAGCTAGAGCATTTTCCAGATTTTTTATAAGGTCTGTGGGGGTCTTACAGTGCATGTGACGTGTTTTGGCCAGTAAGGAATTCATTTGTACAATGAAGTCAATTTTCAGTCCATTTTAGCTTCTATTTGAGTGAGAATTCAAATATACTTATTTGATTAGACAGACAGGAATCGATAATAGTTGATCTGAGATGATTTTAAGCTAGATACAAAATTGACTTTTAGTAAATTTACTTTGCGGTGAGCAGTCTGGTATACTGCAGGGAATCGGTATGATATCCCGACAGTAGAGAAAGACTACAATCAAGATGCCTACAATCCCAACAGGGGAATGGTAAGTAGTGTTCCCCAGCCCTATTCACCTCCTAACCCTCTTTTACTGTATCCTAACACTAACTCTCCCTACCCTGCACCCTAACCCTCCCAGTATGTGCCTAATCCTAACCTTCCCCCATTAGTGCCTAATCCTAACCTTCCCCCCTTAGTGCCTAAACCTAACCTCCCCCCAGTGGTGCCTAACCTCCCCTGTTTGGAGCCTAACCCTAACCTTCCCCCTCCCGCAGCCTAACCCTAACTCCAACAAAATATAGAAAAGATGGGTAATTGGCACTTCTAATGAAAAATTTTTCTTTGTAGCAAATGGTCTTGACATCAGGTATACGTTTCTCCAGGGGCAGAAAATAAATTTTTCCTTTCTTCAGTATTTTCTTAGTACATGTATGGAATAGGGAAAAAAAAATAACTGATGGTGTAGTATGTCTAGGACACTGATGACAAACTTTGTGCTCAATCGAATATAGTGCTGAAGGTCTCGCCACCCATCACACAGTGTAATGGCACACACCTCACTTACACAGCTATATATTCTGATGTGTATATAAAGATATCTTTTTTAAGTCTGGTCACCACCATACATATATACACCGCAAATAAATTGGCATACCCAACTCACAATGTGAGCGTCAAGAACCCATATATCAAGGTATCTTTTTTAGTCAGGTTTTGTTTGTGTAACCCAGGTTACGGGTTAGAGAAATATACTGAATTAATAAGAATGTATATATGGGTTTATATTTCATATATTTACAGTTGAGGGAATTTAACTAGTTAAAGTTGGTAAAAGTATGTTGCATATATTAGTAAACATGTTTGTGTTGCTACAAATATTTAAAAGAAAAACAAATATGTAAAATATATATATGATTTAATTTATGTATAATAGGTATATGTGTTTCATGTATTTAATATGGGTTGATGTGGCACTTTTTTCTGTGGTAAGGATGTGCTCCAGTGTGTGAGATGTACATGCACTGTGGAGGAAGGGGGTGGAGTGATACAGCTGGGATTAAGTTGGTTCCTGTCAGAGAAAGAGAGTCCGGTTTTCAGGAGATAGAGAACAGCTCTCAGCACAGCTGACAAGAGTCTACAGATCTCTCCCTACAGCGTCACCCCCCTGTAGAGATGGCTAGTGAGTGAGTGTCTCAACACAATGACTCAAATCATTTAGATGTTCGAATGCTACAAGTCACTCAAAGTTTGGGGTATCGAGACAGTCACCTCTCTAGCCTCTCAAAGTTACATAGTCAGAGGGATCCAGGAGGCAGAGGTTACAGAGTGTATTGTCTTAATACTGTAGTCTCCAGGAGTCGGAACTCAGGAGAGTCATCATTTATGTGATCTTGCCACGGATGTGGCTGCCTTCACTGACTTGACTCAGGGGTCAGCAGTGCAGGGCTGTGGGGGGCGGAGCTGTGACTCACTCAGAGTCACGCCGCTACAGATGCTTCCCGGGTTGTGCACTGACTCGGGAGAGTCAGTGCAGATGAATCAAGCAGCAGCAGTGCGGGGCTGTGAGGGGCGGAGCTATCAGCAACTCACCCGGAGTAGCTGATAGCCAATACTCAGTCAAAGAGTCGTTTTCCAAGACACTGTCTCGAAACACTCAGTAGAGAGGCTCAACTCTGTAGAGTGAATCACTCTGCCCGTGTCTACCCCCCTGTGCCCCGAGCAGTTTCAGGTGCAGTGGGGTGGAGTCAGAGAGGGAGCAGGGAAGCTGGTGGGTGAAGGGGTACTCACCCTGCCATGCACAGAGAGGCGATTGTGGTAGCCAGCGGCTGTGTGGGAGCAGAGGTGGGAACTGATGGTGACATTGAACGTGGAGTTGCGGCACATCTTCACTGCTAAGAGGCAGCGTTCCAGGAGACTGGGCGGCCCTGCAGTTTAGGAGGTGAGCAGGCAGCAGTTGAGGTCAGCAGCAGCTAAGATGAGTCAGTCAACTGAGGGGGCTTAGCTATATTAGGAAACAAAGTGGCACCTGAGGGACTGGACTATTCAGTCGCCCGGGAGGAGACAGCTGCATTTAGCAAAATTCAAGGGTCTGTCAGCTGAGCAGAGCCTGGATAGCAGAAGTTCCCGCTACTATAGGAGGTGGTGAGCACTCACATAGTACCAACAGCAGACATAGGAGATATATTATTCACCTACTGTATAAATGCTCACTATAGCTGTCAGCTAGAGGAGAGCAGGCAGTGAGTGATTGGAACACATAATTACACTCAGCACTTCTAAAAAATCTTCAGCTTGAGGAAAGAGCTGGGGGAGCATATTTGGAGTATTAATTGTACCAGAGGATTACATATACTGAAATATATCCTCCCCTCACTCAGGTATCATCTATATAACAACTTTATGTGAGGTAATTCAGTGACAGGCCTTCAGGTATTCTGTCATTGGGAAAAATGCTAATTCCAGGGATTAAAGCAATTCAACTTAAGTTAACAGTAAAGTTAACTTTACTGCAGCAATAATTATCCATTTAGCAGGAGATGCAGACTTTGCAGCAGCTCTAACTAGAAATACAAGTGTTGCCAATTACAGGATATACAGTTTTGTTGGGATAAAATAAGTATATTACTACAGTTGCAGATAGAGTATAGAGGATGTCAGAGCCACAGGTCAGCGCATATGATTACTCTATGGCTACTTCCTCTGCTGCCTTGATGAAACGTCATTATTACTTTGATCCAGCTACTTTACTGCATGAGACTATTCACACACGTGGACATGGATAATTGCAGGGGCGGATTGGGAAAGTAAAGTGGCCCTGGAAAAAAACACTGAGAGTGGCCCTATGTCGCGCACCCAAAAAAGTGGCTGCGGTCTTGTTGAAAGGGGTGTGTCATGCCCGCAGGCCAACCCTCACACACACACCCATTTTCATCATGCTGGGGGCATGCCCACAGTCCCTCTTTGCAGTGAATAGGCACAACAAGCATGTGAATTAGTAGTTTCTTACCTATATGATTTATCTGCAACGGGGAGCCTCAGAAGAAATGGATCCTTCCTCTACAGGTGGTGTCTTTAGTTGGTATTCACTATTCCTGCAGGAGATCACATGGTCTGGAAACCACCTGTTTGTGTAAGAATAAAGCCAATGTCATCAACATGCAACAGAGGTTCAATCAGATCATACATAGGGGCCATTTATCATTGAATATGTGAGATAAAATCCCCGAAAACACTTGTTTTCGGGAGTTTATCTCAAATATTAAGTATTCCCTTGAATGTATCAAGGTGGGACCACAGCTGCGATCCCTTCAGTCCCGCAGGCAGACGTGTCCCCCATAGGTTTCTATGGGGGATGCAATGTTGCCAGATGTACCAATAAACAGAATGCGATGCATTCCCGATATTGGCCCCCGCAGCTAATGCCATCTAGAGGTGACATTAGCCAGTGTAGCCTATGGCTACATAACACATAATCAGCCGTCGGAGGGATCCCTTGGAACCCTCCCCATGCAATGGCCGCCACTCATGTGCAGTCCGTGGGACTGCGAATGCACAGCAGCCCGGGGAGCAATCCGGAGCCCGTGTCCCTGCATGTGTCGGTTAATACTTCCGGACGTTATCATTGCATTTTGCAATGCAATCATGGGCGGTACTGACATGCCCTGATCCAGGGGCGTATCTATAATGGGTGCAGGGTGTGCGGGGAACACGGCCCCTGGATCCAAGGGGGCCCCGCACTGCACACCCTGCACCCATAATAATACTTACCTCTCCGGAGTCCCATGTCGGCGTGGGCATCCGGTGCTGTAAAACGACTTGAAAATGGCTGCGGTGGCCATTTTCCCGTCGTTTGCGCATGCGCAGTACAGAGAAAATGGCCACCGCAGCCATTATCCCGGTTACCTGTGCATACACTATAGACTCTGTGCACACTCTAGTGCCCAGAGTCTATAACTCTGGGGCTGGCCGCGCACAGTTCAGTGCACTGCCGGCCACCATGTCGGAGATTGCACATGGGCCCCCTCCTCTCTAGAAACGCCCCTGCCCTGATCGCATTGCAAAAGCGATCATTAATAAAAGGTAACAGAAATTGTGGGACGGGAAAAAATGTGTTTCCTTTATCAAACAATCCTGGCGCCAGCATCCCTAACCCACCCCCTAGTATCTAACCCTAACCCCTAACCCCATTACGTACTGTCTGAATGCCAGAACTGGGATTCTGACTGTGTCAGGACTCCAGCGCTAGCATTCTGAGTGCCAGTATCCTGCACGCCGGTATTTCAACTACCTCCCATATACACACATACATAAAATATATATATATATAATATACATAAAATAGAAAATTATTATTAATAGGAAATTGTGCTTACCTTCCATCCTTTAGATGAGTTATGTGGTGCTGTACACGGCCTTCGGGGTTGGACTATGCACACATGATGAGGTAGCAGAGGCACTGGATGGGGAAAGAAGCAGAGGGACACATGGAGATGATGGCAGAGGTACAGATGGCAAAGGGGGTAGAGGCACAGAAGGGGGAAGTATCAGGGGCACAGATAGAGGTGGACAGATGGAATATGTGACAAAGGTATAGATGGGAAGATGGAATGAGGCATAGAAGGGGGGAGGGGCAGAGGCACAACAGATAAAGGGGGCAAAGGCACACATTGATGGGGGTTTAGAGGCACCCATGGAGAGGTGCTACTGTCTAGCATAGTCAGGGGAAGCAAGGGGAGGAGAAGGGAGGAGATGTAGGGGTTGGAGCAACATCAGGCTTCGTGAAAGGTAGAGGGAGAAAGTGAAAGTAAAAGCTAGTCCAGACTCTGGACAGTCTGACCTGCAAGAGTGGGGGAGGGGAGCACACACCCTCAATGCCCTCATCTAAAACCTGGCTAGATTTAATGACCAAAACTGACAGAGGGGCTGCTGGTGCTGAAGATCCCAGCCCCAAACTGCTTTTGACTCACAGGCAGAGACGTGTCTGTGAGTGAGAAGCAGGGTGCAACTGCGATCTTCAGCACCAGCAGCCCCTCTGTCAGATGATCTGTGCACTGGTACATGTACCTTCCTTTACTGCTCCCACCCACTCTCAGCAACCATCTGGCACCCACCTCATCAGTCAGCCCGGGGGCCTCTCTCAACACAGCCAGCTGAGATCCCTGTTTGTCGGCCCCCTTAGCTCCGCCCACCTCAATGATCAGCCCGGTCCCTCATCCCCGCAGGCTGACTGAGTTATCAGCCTGGCCTCGATACTTTAGCCGGCCGCCTGTCACTAAACACAGTCCCGGCCGGCAGCATAATGGCAATGCATGCGTGCAAAAAAAAAAAAAAAAAGTCAGCAGCTGACAGGCGGCCCCACAAGCTCATCAGCCCACCGGGTATCTTCCCGCTGACTTCAACGGCCAATCCGCCCCTGGATAATTGTATATGACTGTGATATTTCCAGGGATGTCGAATTCGCTGTAACATTCTATATTCCTGCATAGTTTCTATTTATGGATTAATATATCTTTTTATTAGGAGTGTGCACTGGCCACCTCGTGTTTTGGTTTTGGATCTGGATCTTTCTTCGTGTTTTGGATCTGGATTGGTTTTGCCAATACCACCCTTCCGTATTTTGGGTTCTGGATCTTGTGATTTGGATCTGTATTTTTTTTTAAAAAAAAAGCATAAAAACAGCTAAAATCACAGAATTTGTGGGTTTTTCTGCTCCTATGCTATTATTAACCTCAATAACATTAAATTCCACTAATTTCCACTCTATTCTGAACACCACACAATATTCTTTTTAGTCCAAAAGCTTGCACTGAGGTAGCTGGATGACTATGCCAAGGGACACACATGGCCCATCTAGGAGTGACACTGCAGTGGCAGACAGGATAACAGTTTGAAAAACTAGGCCCCAAACAGTACATAATGCAAAGAAATAAAAGAGGTGCAAGATGGAATTGTCCTTGGACCCTCCGACCCACCCTTATGTTGTATAAACAGGACATGCACACTTTAACAAACCAATCATTTCAGCGCCAGGGTCTGCCACACGACTGTGGCTGAAATGATTGGTTCGTTTCGGCCCCCACAAAACAAGCTGGCAATTAATCTGTCCCTGCACAAACTGGCTCTACGGAGGCAAGATGTCATCCTCATCCTCCTCATCCACCAATTCCTCACCCTCTTCAGTGTTGTGTACATCCTCATCCTCACAGAGTATTAATTTGTCCCTTCTGGAATCCACCACCACAGGTCCCTCTGTACTTTCTGGAGGCTGGACCATTTTGATGAACATCATCTTCTCCGCATTTTGTGGAAGCAACCTCCTACGCCTTTCGCTGACAAGGTTCCCGGCTGCACAAAAAACTCTTTCGGAGTACACACTGGAGGGGGGCAACTTAGGTAAAATACAGCCAGTTTGTACAGGGGCCTCCAAATTGCCTCTTTTTCCTGCCAGTATATGTACGGACTGTCTGACATGCCTACTTGGATGCTGACACCGATGTAATCATCCACCATTCTGTCAATGGTGACAGTATCATATGCAGTGACAGTAGAAATTGTTGGCAGATACTTTAGTCCGGATCAGATGTCCAAACTTGTTCCTTTCAGCCCTGCATCTCCGCCAGCGGGTTGCTTAGGATACCTAAGTTGTTTTCTGGCATCCCCAGTTGCGGGAGAAAATGAAGAAGGAGATGTTGACATGTCACGTTCAGCTTCAGTTGACAGTGTTTTCACCAGCAGGTCTTTGTACCTCTGCAGGCTTGTGTCCACTGGAAAGAGACACCATGTAGGCTTTAAACCTAGGATCAAGTATGATGGCCAAAATGTAGTGGTCTGATTTTAACAGATTGACCACCCTGGAATCCGGGCAAAGCGAATGAAGGGCTTCATCCACAAGTCCCACATGCTCCGTCTTAGCTCCTCATTCACTTTCTCCAGCTACAAAAGCCTTATGAGGGGAATGACCTGACTCAAGCTGGCAGTGTCTGAACTGACTTCACGTGTGGCAAGTTCGAAGGGCTGGAGAACCTTACACAACACGGAAATCATTCTCCACTGCGCTTGAGTCAGGTACATACCCCCTCCTTTGCCTATGTCATAGGCTTGAATGGCCTTTTGCTGCTCCTTCATCCTCTGAAGCATATAGAGGGTTGAGATCTACCACGTCACAACCTCTTGCCTCAAGTGATGGCAGGGCAGGTTCAAGACTGTTTTCTCATGCTCCAGTCTTCGGCATGCAGTCGCTGAGTGGAAAAAGTGGCCAGAAATTTTTCGGGCCACCCAAAGCATCTCCTGTACGTCCTTGTTTTTCAGAAAATTCCGCACCACTAAATTTATTGTGTGAGCAACGTGCTGGAATTTGCCCAGATGTAATGCCCGCACAATATTGGTGGCATTGTCAGATATTACAAATTCCCAGGAGAGTCTAAGTGGGGTAAGCCACTGGGCGATGATTTCCCTCAGTTTCTCTAAGTGGCTGTCGGCAGTGTGCCTCTTACTGAAACTGGTGATACACAATGTAGCCTGCCTTGGAAAGAGCTGGCGTTTCTGAGCTGCTGCTACTTGTGATGCTGCTGTTTTTGCTGTGTAAGGTGATACATCTAGCCAGTGGGCTGTCACAGTCATATAGTCCTTAGTCTGCCCTGTTCCACTTGTCCACATGTCCGTGGTTAAATGGACATTGGGTAAAACTGCATTTTTTAGGACACTGAGGACACTTTTTCTGATGTCTCTGTACATTCTCGGTATCACCTGCCTAGTGAAGTGGAATCTAGACGGGATTTGGTACCGAGGACACCCTACCTCCATCAATTGTTTAAATCCCACTGCACTAATGGTGGATACCGGACGCATGTCTAACACCAAAATAGCAGTCAAGGCCTCAGTTATCCGCTTTGCAACAGGATGACTGCTGTCGTACTTCATCCTCCTCGCTAAGGACTGTTGGAGGGTCAATTGCTTAGTATAAGAAGTAGTGGTGTTCCTACTTCCTCTCTGGGATGATGAATGACTCCCAGCAGCAACAGCAGCATCAGTAGGCGTAGCTATGCAGGATCCTCTGGAGGAATCCCGGATAGGAAAGGAGTCAGTCATGCCAGTGACATGGCCTGCAGGACTACTTCCGATCCTGACTAAGAGGGAAATGATGAGGAGGGAGTTGTAGTGTGGTTTGTAGGCGCTTGGATACAACAGGACAAAGGGATTTAGGTGTCCATGGACTGCTTACGGTCTTAGCCACAGTTTCTGAACTTGACAGTAACTTTTTATGAATGTGCTGCAGGTGACTTATAAGAGAGGATGTTCCTAGGTGGTTAACATCCCTACTCATACTTATTCCACCTTTACATAAGTTACATATGGCAAGACAGTAGCTGTCCGGATTTGGACTGAAATATTTCCAGACCAAAGAGGTGGAATGTTTGGTCTTCTGCCTAGGCATGACTGTGATGTGCTTTTTCATTCCACTCATTCCACAGACATCAACTGTCTCCCCCGGTGCCTGATTTAAACTAACCACATCACCATCAGAATCCTCCTCGTCAACTTCCTCCTCAGCGCCAGCTACACCAATATCCTCATCCTGTTGTACTTCAACAGTGACATCTTCAATTTAAATATCAGCAACTGGACTGTGGGTGCTCCTTCCAGCCCTTGCAGGGGGCGTGCAAATGGTGGAAGGAGCCACCACTTCCGGTCCAGTGTTGGGAAGGTCAGGCATCGCAACCGCCGCCACATTTGGACTCTCCTTGGGGATTTGTGATATCTGACAGTTCTTTGCTGTGCTTTTGCAGCTTAACTCGTTTCATTTTTCTAGCGGGAGGAGGGCTTCCATCGTCATGTAAAGCTGAACCACTAGTCATGAACATAGGGACAGACCTTAACCGTTCCTTGCCACTCCATGTCGTAAATGGCATATTGGCAAGTTTACGTTTCTCCTCAGATGATTTAAATGTATTTATTAGGGTCATTTTCCTGAACTTTCTCATTTGGGATTTTATATGCCCTCTACTATGACATTGGGCATCGGCCTTGGCAGATAACTTTGATGGCATTTTATCGTCTATGTCATGACTAGTGCAGGGGTGTCTTAAGAGAGGAGGGGGCCTGTGTACACTCCCCGTACGGGGACTCCTCCTCTCATACCGGTGGCCGGCAGCCGACTGATGTGGCTGGCCAGCACCCGGAGCATTAGTAGACTCCGGGTACTAAAGCGTGCCCAGAGTCTACTGTGCATGCACAGAACACCGGGAAAATGGCTGCGGCGGACATTTTCCGGTGTTCTGTGCATGCACAGTAAACTCTGGGCCCTAGAGTGTGCCTGGAGTCTACTGCGCACGCGCAGAATGCCTGAAAAATGGCCGCCAAGGCAATTTTACGGTGTTCTTAGCGCTGACACCCGCCGCAGGACCACAGACAGGTAAGTTTAAAATAACATGGGTGCAGGGTGTGCGGTGCGGGGCCCCCCTGGACCCGGGGGCCCGTGTGCCCCGCACACACTGCACCCATTATAGATACGCTACTGGATTTGTGGCAGCAGCTTCAGCACTAGGAAGAAGTGGTTCTTGATCTTTCCCTATTTTATTTTTATCGGACAAATTTTTGTCCTCCATTTATGTGATATTGATATATACGTGCGGCTAAGGCGCACACAAACACAGAAAAAGATTTATTTTTTTGGATGGAGCACACTTTGGGGGTTACAGCACCCTTCAACAGACGAGCCAGCCGGCCCTTTACTTATGACACAGGTGCACGCTTGGCGCTACTTTGTTGATGCGCATGCGGCTACAGCGCACACAAGTCACAAACACACACAAATATTTTTTTATTTTCTTTTGGATGGAGTGCACTTTGGAGGTTACAGCACCCTTCAACAGACAAGCCAGCCGGCCCTTTACTTATGACACAGGTACATGTGGCTACAGTGCAAACAAACAGAAAAATGTTTTTCTTTTGCACTTGGGGGGATCACCCCTGATGGACAGAGCACCCCCTGGACAACACTACAGCACCCCTTTAGGACTACAGCCTTTATGGGACACTGCACAACACAGCCCAGCCAGCCCCTATGGACTTTGGAGTGGACACAGCCCCTATGGGACAACAGACTGCACAACACAGCCCAGCCAGCCCCTATGGACTTTGGAGTGGACACAGCCCCTATGGACTTTGGAGTGGACACAGCCCCTATGGATGACAACCAGGCTTGGACTGGGCTACCGGGGTTTCGAGGTAATTCCCCAATGGGCCCCGGTAATTTATAGCCACACCCACTATTGCGGGAAGGCGTGGCTTAGCCCCTGTAACAGGCGCTGTATTGTTTTATTATGTGGAAGGTGATTGGCGGGTGTGCGTCGGGTGTGCAGCAGTGAGCTGTGTGCGGCAGGCAGCGGGGCTTCTAACACCACTGATTCCTTAATCCGGAATCAGTGGTGACATCATGGGGGAGAAGCTTATCACAGGCTTCTTCTCCCTCCTAATCTCCGCTGTGACTGTCCTGGATGCGTCGGTGGGAGGAGAGGGGGACGGGAGGGGACGGGCAGCTTGCTGAACACTAGTTGCTCAGCTAAGTTACATACACTGAAGCCAGCGGTGGTGATGTCAGGGGGGGCGGGACGGAGGGGCAGGGAGAGGTGAGTTGAACACATCTGTGATTGACGGCACTGCACACAATGAGTCCAGCGATGACATCAGCAGGGGAGGAGCCCAGACACAGAGGAGCCTGGAACACAGTGATAGAAAGAATTTATCCAGTCACACCCAGCAGACTGGAAGGTCTCTTAATACAATAAGCTTGGTAATTATTGGAATTAGTGAAAAGGAGGAAATGTTTGATTTTATATTTACTTGGCTGGGTATGAAAATACAAGCAACCAGTGTAATATACAGGCAGCATCAGATCACACTCTGGACCTGATTCAGACCCGCTCGCTAAGATACGTTAGCTCATAGCTGGATGATTTTTGCATTCTGCACATGCGTAGGCATCGCAGTGTGCGTACGCGAACCAGTGCGAGAGATCGGGAAGCGTTCCCTAGCTGCACATAGACAGCCCAGCAGAGCGAGTGACATGGGAAGCTGTTTGTGGGTTGTAATGGGCTGGCCATTAAAAACGTGGGAGTAGAGGTACGAACGCAGGCGTGCCTGAGCGTATCAATGCCATTTCAGTGGCATGCATAATTAAGAGACAACATCATAGTACACGTCACCTGGCTGGTTTTGACACTGAAGTGCTCGCAGTGCTTACGGTAGGGTATGGTCTGCCTCAAGCACTGCAATTGCATCGATGGTACCCGATGTACCGATGGTTGCATATACTTCCTGGAGATGACGTGCGTAAGTGGGTGTCATAAGACAGGCTAGTGGGCGTCTGCATACATAAAGCATTCGCACACCAAGACATGGTGGGCGTGCCAACGCCTTGCTGTGCGATTGCCTGCCTTGCTGTGGGTTGGCCATATTTGCATACGTTGGGTGCGAGCGTACGCATCTAGCGAGCGGGTCTGAATCGAGCCCTCTGTCTATGCTTGCTGACATACACCGTCAGTATGTCTCCCCAAAATAAAATAAAAACGATTAACAAAACAGCAATGTAAAAGTCTGTGTCAGCAAGCATAGACAGGACCAAATTAGGGCTTGTGGTGGGCCCTGGGCAACTAGGTTGTGGGGGCCCCCACTAACAAAATTGATTATGCAAACTTATTTTAAAGATGTATTAATTATTAATACAAGTGGAGCAATGGGTGTATTATTATGTTGTGCACAGGGTATTGCAACCAGTCTATGTGCCAGCGATACTATCTATTATTTATATAGCGCAAACATATTCCGCATCATTTTACAGAGAATATTTGGCCTTTCACATCAGTCCCTGCCCCAGTGGATTTTACAATCTATAATCCCTACCACATGTACAAGGCTCCCCTTTCCACAGATGCTTTTATCCATTCACCAGCTCTCCCTTTGCCTGTCTTCCCCAGCTGTCCCTCTGCCCTTCTCCCTGACTGTCCTTTCGGCCCGCTTCCCTGGCTGTCCCTCTTCCCCCTTTCTCGGCTGTCCTTCTGTCACCTTCCATGGCTGTCCTTCAGTCACCTTCCACGGCTGTCTCTCTGCCACCTTCCACAGCTGTCCTTCTGCTACTGTACCTTCCATGGCTGTCCTCCACATTCCACGGCTGTCCTACGGTCACCTCCCATGGCTGTCCCTCTGCCACCTTACAAGTCTGTCCCTCTGCCACCTTCCATGGCTGTACCCTTCACGGCTGTCCCGCTGCCACCTTCCATGGCTGTTCCCTCCACGGCTGTCCCTCTGCCACCTTCCACGGCTGTCCTGATGCCACCTTCCATGGCTGTCCCAATGCCACCTTCCATGACTGTCCCCTCCACAGCTGTCCCTCTGCCACCTTCAATGGCTGTCTTCCTGCCGCCCTCCATGGCTCTACCTCTGGTACCTCCCATGGCTGTCCCTCTGCCACCTCCCATGGCTGTCCCTCTGTCAGCTTCCTCGGCTTTACTGCTGTTACCTTCCACTGTTTTCCTTCTACCACCTTCCATGACTGTACCCTCCACAGCTGCCCCTCTGCCACCTTCCATAGCTGCCCCTCTGCTACCTTCCACTGCTGTCCCTTTTGCCACCTTCCACGGCTGTCCTTCTGCCACCCTTCCATGGCTGTCTTTCTGCCACCCTTCCACTGTTGTCTCTCTGCCACCCTTCCATGGCTGTCATTTTGCAACCTTCCTTGGCTGTCCCTCTGCAAAGCTTCCACAGTTGTCCCTCTGTCACTTTTCCCACCCATCCCTCTTGTCACTTTCCCCATCTGTCCATCTGCACCTTACCCAGCTGTCCCTCTACACCAGGGATGGGGAACCTCAGGCCTGGGGGCCGTATAAGGCCCATGGAATCATTTGGTCTGGTCCTCTGAGCTTTTTTCTGCTAGCCTCATCTGGCTAGCAGGGTACCTAGAATAGCACCATGCAGTCAGAATCTATGCAGCAGTGACACCTGGGGCGTCCTTAGGATGCTTCAGACAGTCATACCACTGCCCTTACAGCTCCGTGGAGCATCCTCAGGATGCTCTGGTCATTGCTGTAATCACCGGCGATTGTGTCCCCGCCCCCATGTTATGTCACACGGAGGGGGAGCGGACAGCATCGGGCCCGCGAATAATGTTATATATATCAAAATGGCCCTGGCTAGAAAAAAGGTTCCCCACCCCTGCTCTACACCTTACCCAGCTGTCCCTCTACACCTTACCCAGCTGTCCCTCTGTACCTTCCCCAGCTGTCCCTCTGTACCTTCACCAGCTGTCCCTCTACACCTTAGTCCACTGTCCCTCTGTACCTTCCCCAGCTGTTCTTCTGCATTTTACCCATCTGTCCCTAAACCTTCCACAGCTGTGCCTCTGCCCCACTGGCATTTGTGCCTTTGCCCTCTTTTCCATCTGTGCCTCTGTCCCACTCCACATCCATGCCTTCTCCCCATGGCAAGTGACTGACAATCAGAAAAGTGGTGTGGATGAACGCATACACAATCATGTTATTATTATTAGACTAAAGTGGGTACAGATACAGTAAAATGTATTAGACCAAATTGGTCACTACGCTGTCTGAAGCTGGCCACACACATACCAATGTGCTCACGATCAGCCGATGTGTACGATTTCCCTTGAAACTCTCCCCGGCAGCTCTGCACACAATTTCCACGCGATCTCCACACAATTTGGTGTCCAATCTTCATAAGATTTCTCCTGCATTTCACAGTGCATCGTGTCCTTGATTGTCAGATCTGCCCTACTGCACGGCAGATCTGAAGATGCGATGTGCGACTAGCGGGGACTCGCATCGCATCGTGATCGTGAGTGGGAACTCACGATTTCCTCACGATTTTTGCATATTTTACACAATCTGTCGTTCCAATGTGTCGGAATTGGCCAGATCTGGTAAAATATTGCTATGTGTGTGGGCAGCTTTAGAAAGCATAATATTATGCTGTTTCCTTTGTGGGATGTTCACGCACCACCCGTTAAAGACCACACCTACCCAATAGTTGGTCACACCCCTTCAGCGGGCCCCTGCCTCTGCATTTCCCTGGTGGGCCCTTAATGCCCCAGTCCGACACTGATGACAACAGCAGCACAACTCCCACCCTCCCTCTTCACTGTCCAGAGCCGGAGTGAAAAATGGAGCCGACGCGCGGACCTTTTATAGAATCCAAAACCCGCGAGAAACCAACAGCGGGATTATGACGTTTTGCCTCGATCAGATACGAGTCAGGCGGGAAAACTTGAACCTGACTCGGAACCAGCTGGGATCGGGGGGCTCGGGGGGGGGGTTCGGATTTCAGAAATCCGAACCTGCTCATCCCTACTTTATATAGATTATTCTGATATGGTATGTTCACTTAAATTTTTTTTATATATAAACATGTATAACTGTGTATTTCAAAGTTAAGGTATATAGCAAACATTTGTTATTGCCTAGGTATTACTTATTCATATAAAGATATATTAATTATAATCTAAGTGCGTTACTTACCTGGAGGAGCACCGAGAGTTATTGGTGAACGTCATACCTATGAGGGACAGGGGGCCTGATTCAGAGGCGCTCGCAAAAAGCGAGCGCTCGCTCTGAATCAGGGCGGGCGCAGGTTTTTTTACTTGCGGCCTCTTGTCCGCTTGCATAGCTGTGGGGTACCACCCACAGCTATTGCGAGCGGCCATGATGATGGTTGCGATGGTCTTGACCATCGCGACCATCGGGCTTGCGATGAGACCCTTGTGGTAGGGTCTCATGGCCGCAAGCCCCAGAGAGCTTCTGGCTCAAATAGAGCCAGAAGCTCTCTCACTGACATCACTGGTGATGTCAGAGGGGCCATCCCCAAATGGCAGGCGTTCACGCCTCCGTTTGTGAAGCCACCCCCCCCGCCACGCCTACAAAATGGGGCGAGCTGTTGAGCTTTGTGCGCTCGCTCCTGGGCTTGCGCAAGCGCAGTGCACATGCCGCTTGTGCACCTGGGCCACCATCGACCCGCTTGCGAGCGGGTCTGAATCAGGCCCAGGATTTGAACAGGACAACTATTATAAATTATTTACTGGGTTATCTACCCCAAATTACTTAATTCCTATTAACATTTGGGTTTTCCCAAGTAGGCCCAGACTGACCACTAATACTTGGGTAGGGGGCACTGATAAAAGGATGTACACCACTTAGAGTAATGTTAAGGGTCGGTACATTAGATAACAAGGGCGTTAGTAACCTGCTGACCCTTTAGTGGTAAAAGGGGGGTTACATTTGGATTCCATTCCCCACAATATATACCAAAGGTAACACTTGTAGGGTGTACCCTTACTCACAAAGAATATGCAGCTAAAGATCATATAAAGGTATCTTTATTAAGCTGCATATCCACTATACGACTGATGAAAGATTGAACAATTACGACATCGTAATCATTCAATCATTCATCATATTGTGCCCACACTGAACGATATGTCATTCAGTGCAGGCACCCTCCCTCATCCCCGAACATGCACAACCTGTCGATATCGGCAGGTTGGCCTGCATGTTCAGGCGATCACAGATGCTGGGAACGACCAGAGGAAGCGCGCATCGCTGGTCATTACCAGCATATTCACTGCACGATTAATCAATGATTGAATGATAACAATGTCGAAATTGTTCAATTGGTCATTTTTATCATGTAGTGGATATGCGCCTTTAGATCCACCATTGTTCAGGCTTCTTTTAATACCACTCCCAGTATATGAAGAATTAAAAAATTCTAAATTCCCAAACAAAGGGTGTCCACATAAAAAAGGGGGTGTATTTAATATTAAAACAACATAAAAAAACATCACATCAATAACATATATATGGATGGATGCTTTCCATAAAGCATGTAAAAAAATATGAGCAGTTTTTTCCTGGTGCCAGTGTAATCAGTCTGGACAGCTGCACTCATGGGCATTCTGGGCCTGATTCAGACTCGCTCACAAGCACAAAAGAAAATAATAAGGTGCGCCTGTCAGCTGAATACACAATGCTTATACAAACTGGCAGCTCCTAACAAGCTGGATCTGCTGCCTGCTAAAATAGGAGAACAAATGGAAATATGTAGGAGCGCTTGTAAGTATAAATATGCAATATATAAATGATGGGTATAAAAAAGATCAAAGGTTTAATACCAACAAATGACAATAATATACAGCAATATAAAACAACAGTGTCAATTAATATATGAGCGCAGGGCTCTGTGCAGTGTTCAGACTGTCCTGATTTAGACACTGATATATCCACATTGTTGGTGAAATAAATGAATCTATTTCATATAGAAACAAAGTTAATAAAATTGAAACAATTCTGGATAGAGTGAGAATTGGGCACTGTATCTTCTTATGGTCACAATGGCAATAACACCAGCAACAAGGGGTAACTGCTACAGGGAGCCGCTAAATGGATGGAAATGTATGGCCTGTCCTGCACAACCTGTGTGCCAGCAATATGCAGAAATAATAACTCTACCACTAATTAGCAGGAGTATTACTTGTAACTATGTATAGTTACCCTCAGTGAATCCAAAGTCCGGGAGCCCACAACAAAGAGATGCTGTAGATACAATCTCTGGAAAAGAGATAATGCTCTGACCGCTCGTCAGCGGGAGCATAGATACTGGCGGGCTGGGAGCCTGAAACTTGGTGCTCTGTATGTGACCGGACGTTTCACCTGTGTGTGCAATAGGTGCGATCAGCCACAGCAGGCTCCTGGTGCAGATGACAGGACCCGAACAGTACTCTGGGCGTGTGATGGTCTGGTGCAGACAAACGGAAGGTATCCTTGACGCCTTTCTCCGGATAATAAAATCCCGGTTTCCTCAGAAGGTATGCACTCGCAAGTGGGTAGATGGCCGGGCAGTGCGCATGTGCGAGCCCCACAGCGAGCGAGAAATCACTCGCTCTGGCGCTCACATCCAAAAGGGGCAGCTGTCGATGTTGATCGACAGCCAGGGGGGTGGCCAGCCAAATTGAGGCATTCCCGAAGGAACGCCTGCCATTTGGGGGCATCCCCACTGATATCACGAGCGATGTCAGTGGTGAGCTTCCGGCTCTATTAGAGCTGGAAGCTCACTGGGACTTGCGACGAACGAGAACCTACAACAAGGGTCTCGTCGCAAGCCTGATGGTCGCGATGGTCGTGACCATCGCAACCATCATCTGGCCGCTCGCTAAAGCTGTGGGTGGACACCCACAGCTTAGCAAGTGGCCAGGAGGCCGAACCAAAAAAACATGCGGCCACCCTGATTCAGAGAGAGCACTCGCTGTTTGCAAGCGCCTCTGAATCAGGCCCACTGCTCGCTCTGGTCCTAATGCCTCCTAAAACAAAGTCCAGCCTTAAGCTTATTAGATGTTCTTATTGAAGTTTGGATATAGGCTGCATCTTTGTGCAAATTGGAGTGTCAACCTTTTTATCTTGGATTTTGTTGTAGTTTAACCCTAACTCCCCCTGGGGTGCCTAAACCTAACCCTCCCCCCCCCTATGGCTAACACGTACCCGGCCCTGCTATATTTATGATCGGGATGCCGGCTGTTGGGATTCTGGCATCGGCATCTACAGCCATGTCGGAATTCCGGCGTGGGGATTTTGGCAGCCAGCATCACGGCCGTAGGTATATTAACCGCATCCCTACTGCAGAGGACCGGAGGATATGCTGTGGCACAAGGTCCACGTAATACAGGTGCCTGAAACCGGAGGCACAGAGGCGGACTTTACAGGTGTGGATACGGTTCACAGCAGCACATCATAATAACCCACAGATGTAATAGAAGGAACTGGGGATGCTGAAAATAGGTGAATACAGCGGCACCTGGATGCAGAAACAGATAGAGTATGCCGGCAGATGAACACAGGTACTGGAGTCCACAGAGAACACAGGTACAGATGCACCCAGTTAGTTTGTTGCCGTTCGCGGCACAAACGTGCCCGCGAAAATCACACTATCCACCACGCTACGCTATGGAGCATCTCTGATCGCGGAAGTGCATCTCCATTCAAAACTATGGAGACCCACTCGCATGTTCGCGGGAGTGTGGTCTCCATAGGATTGAATGGAGATGCTATTACATGTCCCCGATCGCAGGAAGGCATCGCACGCCACGCATGGCGCAACCTGCTGCACTGTAAGCAACACAGCAGCTGGGCCCATCTATTACAAAGGGCCTAGTTCAGAGATGGACGCAGATGCAATTTTCACGCAGATTGAGCGATTGTTTTCCATTGCGCATGTGTATGCATTGCGCGTGCACGAAAGCAGCACTATGATCACACAGGCCACGAAAATCCATAGCAGAGTGTTTGACAGAATGTGAGTGTTTGGGGGTGTTGACGGGGGGTTAGTCAGCGAAATGCAGGTGTGCCTGGCCGTTTGAAGGCTGTTACATGGGCGTGCATAAATTAGCCACTGCGAGTGCATACACAGCTCTGTGTGTCAGAAGAGCGCCCAAGGCTATGGCAGGTCAGACCTGCCGCAAAGGTAAGATGTGCTTCTATGTTAACGATGTTTATGTCGGTATGTGTTGTTGCATGCAGGTAAGAAGGCAGCAGTGGGCATCTTTATGCTCGAGTGATCTTTGCTAGCATTAGCATATTTTTGAAACTGCATTCCGTGCGAAATCGCAGCTGCGAACGCATTAGTGTCCTTCTCTGAATCAGGCCTAAAGTCCACTGGAGACACAGGAAACAAGAGACAGTAGATACTGAGGGTCTGATTCAGACCTGGACACTAAGAAGCATTCGCTCATAGCTGGCCGATGTTTGTATTCTGCATATGCATCACAGTGCGCGTGCATGAATCAGTGCGAAAGATAGGGAAGCGTTCGCTCACTGCGCATAGACTGCCCAGCCCAGTGAGTGATAGGAGAACCCATTTATGGGTGGTGACAGGGGCAGAGCACTAGAAACGGTGGAGTGGAGGTGCGAACGCAGGCGTGCCTGTGCGTCTCAATATCGTTTCAGAGGCATTCATAATTAAAAGGAAGCATCATTGTACATGGCATCTGGCTGTTTTTTGCACTCAAATGATCGCAGTGCTTGAGGTAGGGTATAGTCAACCTCAAGCGCTGCGTTTGCTTCCGATGGTACCCGATGTACCGATGCTTGCATACTCTTCCTGGAGATGTCGTGCATTAGTGGGTATCTTAAGACAGGCTGGTGGGTGTCTGCATACACAAAGTTGCTCTTGGAGGATGTTTTAGTACTATTCTTTATTCATGGCTGTGTTCTTAGGCAAAATTGTGAGTGAGCCCACTCCCTTGGCTAATAAGCAACCCGACATATGAATGGTCTCAGGATGCTTTACTGTTAGCATGACACAGGACTGATGGTAGCGCTCACCTTTCCTTCTCCGGACAAGCATTTTTCCAGATGCCCCAAACAATCTGAAAGGAGATTCATCAGAGAAAATAACTTTACCCCAGTCCTTAACAGTCCAATCCCTGTACCTTTTGCAGAATATCCGTCTGTCCCTGGAGATAAGTGGCTTCTTTGCTGCCCTTCTCGACACCAGGCCATCCTCCAAAAGTCCTTGCCTCACTGCGTATGCAGAAGCACTCACACCTATCCTGCTGCCATTCCTGAGCAAGGTCTGCACTGGTGGTGCCCCGATCCTGCAGTTGAATCAACTTTATAAGACGGTCCTGGCGCTTGTTGGACATTCTTCCCAACTATCGAACCTCCCTCCTTGAAGTTCTTGATGATCCGATAAATGGTTGATTTAGGTGCAATCTTACTAGCAGCAATATCCTTGCCTGTGAAGCCCTTTTTGTGCAAAGTAACGATAACTGCACGTGTTTCCTTGCAGGCAACCATGGTTAACAGAGAAAGAACAATAATTTCAAGCACCACCCTCCTTTTAAAGCTTCTAGTCTGTTTTTCTAAGTCAATCAGCATGACAGAGTGATCTCCAGACTTGTCCTCATCAACACTCTCACCTGTGTTAACGAGAGAATTACTGACACAATGTCATCTGGTCCTTTTGTGACAGGGCTGAAATGCAGTTGAAATTTTGTTTTTGGGACTAAGGCCCTGATTCAGAGCCGGACGCTCTGACAGAGCGCTCGCTCTGAGTCAGGGCCGGCCTTCTCTTTTTTTAGAGCTGCCTCCCGGCCGCTCGCATAGCTGTAAGTGACCACCCACAGCTATAGCGAGCGGCCAAAAAGATGGTCGCGATGGTCTTGACCATCAGGCTTGCGACGAGACCCTTGTGGTAGGAGCCGAAGGCACTCCCACTGACATCACTTGTGATGTCAGTGGGGCCAGCCCAAGACGGTAGGCGTTCCAATTGGAACGCCTCCATCTGGGCAGGCACGCCCACCAAAGGGGGTGTGCTGTCACTCACCATCGACAGCATGCCCCCTTTGGTACGAGACCAATAGCGACGGCTTGGCCATCGCTATCCGGGTCTCGCACATGTGCATGACAGAGCCGGGTCCATCGTGCGCATGCACACTGGGCCAATATCGACCCGCTTGCACCCGCGAGCGGGTCTGAACCAGGCCCTAAGTTCATTATCATGGCAAAGAGGGACTTGAAGCAGCAGACTTTGTGAAAACCAATCATTCTCAAAACTTTTGGTCATGGCTGTACTTGACTGTCTTGGAGGGACGGCACGGACACGGCATGGCAGTTGTTATGCTTAGTGGATATTCCCTGCTGTAACACATCTACCGTGCCGTGCCCATGCTATCTGAAAGAGCCCACCAGTTTAAATGCTTAATAACATTTTTCACCCGGCAAAAAAAACTGAAATTTTTTTTGCTAGCCGGTGAAAACCGTCTGGTGTGAAATAGCCCTTACAGCTGGGAATATCCACTAAGCAGGATGGCTGCTGTGCTGTGTCCATGCTGTCCCTGCAAGGCAGTTAAGGACAGTCTGCAATGTAGCCTTTCACACAAACTATCCTTGTACCCGCTCAAAACTCGATCTGCTTCTGCTGCACATGTTGCATGTAAAAGGCACTAATTTCCTGAAAAATAAAGCCGGCTTTGGACAGCTTTTTTGCTGGCCGGATAAAACCGGCATGTATGAAATAGCCCATACATTTACAAACGGCGCCATAGGCCATGCCCTCCCACGATATGGGGCATTTCTACAAATCAGTGGGGCCCTCCGGGGATTTCACCGAATCCCTGGCAGCCCATTCTAAGCCTGAATATGTGTCAGAATTCCAGCATATACAAGACTAGCAATCACAGAAAGCCATTAAATGCAGCAGTAGGGCCATCCTGCCTGAGCTGAATGTTTTTATTGCAGATGTGGACATCATTCCAGAGTATAGGAGCAAGTCTTGGGGAGCAGCAGAAGAACCTATCAATGCCTTGGACATATATGTAATATTGGTCTTTAGCAGTGCACCCCTAACAGTGCATGTTTTCCAGATCTTCTAGTTGATGCACAGGTGTATTTACTACTGGCTGACCTATGTTAAAAGATCCAGAGGTGGTGCAAATTATTTCATTTGTGATACTGAGAAGAACATGCAGCACTAGTAAAATTTTATAAAATTACCATTTCTATTGTGGCCATGGTGTGGGCTGTTGAAGGGGGTTTCCAGGCAACCTTGACCCCCCCCCCTGCATTTGCCTATGAAAAGGGTTGTTTGCACACATAAGTACACAGCTAAATGTCAAGTGGAGTGCATTGTTCTTGTAATGCTCAACTATGTGTGTAATGTTATTTTATTTTCCTGTTAAATATTGATGCATGCATAAAGAATTACACTTATGCAGTTGTGTTTTGGTGACACTGATGTCATCTGAAGTTTGTCACAAAGTAGGACTGAATGTTCTAACACGCCTCAACAGTGTTCTCCACATAACCCCAATTGTGTTGAACAAATATTCCATATATATGCACGCAGTTCAGTGATATGCAGACCTATATCACAGATAGAAAACCAGCAGTAACACATTGAAGTATACTCTTTCTGCTGTAGAAAATGCAAAACTCAGTTACAGAGTTGTAACTAGTGTTAATGGCGCCCAGGGCGAATAAAAAAATGGAGCCCCTTCAAAACTTCTTTAAAAATCTTAATTTACATTTTTATTCAAATAAAATAATAAATACACACTGGATTATTGAGTTAGGGAAGCTGAGAGCAAGGCAAAACATCAATATTACAGCACTGGACACCACATTTACACTCCAATGGAAATTTTAAGTGAATTAATGGGGGACCTGTGGGCCATCTAGGGTCTCCATTTACTAACGAGTTCCACTTGCAGTGATATTTATCTTTATCGTTCACCATGTTATTTTTCAATTTTTATTGAGTATTTATGAAAACACATGCCTGGTGCGAGCGCTAATGAAGAAAGCAGATAACACGGACAATCTATTATCCTCTTTAAAGAGTAAATTTTGCTGATCTTACCCTGAAAGGCGTAAAGAGGAGAGAAGTGGAAGATAAAGGAGAAGTTGTGTGACAAGTGTACAGTGGGTTGTGTGAGCAGATGGGAGAAAAAGGAGGGGAACATATGGGATGGGGAGACAATGGGAGACATTTACATAAAGGGGGGACACAGAGAAGCTCACATGGGGGGGACAGAGACAGGTAACCATGCAGATAGACAGGTACACAATACCATTACATAGAGCAGTGGTTCGCAAACTCGGTCCTCAGTGCCCAACACAGGTCACATTTTGTAGGTCACCCAGCAGGTGCACAGGTGTCTTCACTACTCATTGACACATTTTAAAATATCCACAGGAAGAGCTAATTATTTCACTTGTGTTTAAATGTTCAAGATTAGCCATTTCAGAACAGAACTACAGTAGTTGCCAGTGAAATAATTATTTATGTATCACTTCATCTTGCAGTGAGCAAAAAGGGGGTGTGGCCTCACAGGGCAAAAAAAATTTAGACTCTTAGGGGTCTGGTAAATGCAGACTGCCCCTGGGGACCAGTCTGTTTGCAGTGCCGGCTCCCTCACTGTGCCAAGAGCTCCTGTCCCTGAGGAGGAGTCTGCTCTTTGGTGTCACCCCTCAGTCCGCACCTCCCTAGTGACTGAACTGATCACAATCTTCCAAAGCTGCCAGTTTATGCAATCACTAAACTGCCAATGTGCTAATAAAACACCAGCTGTGGAATATAAAAGGCAGTAGAAGACCAGGCTGGTGGAGCCTCTCCTGGGGAACAAGGAAGATTGAACTTTCTTCCTGACAGCTTTAATTTGCCTATACAGCAAAGGAGGAGAAATTATTTAGGCTGTCATACTTGTTAAAAGCTCCCTACAGGCTTGATAATAATCACTATTAAGTAAAGCAGGGATTCAGCCTGGATCTCCTATACGAGTTGGGTATGGGATCCCAGCGGTCTTGATGCCGCCGGTCAGAATACAGACAGCTTTACATAAGTAACCTAACACTAACCATTAACCCTAACCCTAACCTCCATCCCTGGTGCCTAACGCTAACCTCCCCTTCCCCTAAATCTAACCCTCCCCCTAACCCCAAAATACTTACCTTTGGGATGCCTTCTATACTTCTTGTAAAAATAAAAGCTCAATTTTAGCATCCAATCTTAAGTGTGGATGGGTGCTTCTGTCACAATGGTACACTCACACCTGTTCTTATAAACATAGTCTAGGTGCAGCATCTCTCCAACGAAGGTTGATATAGTAAGACAGGAGAAAGGTTTCTATTCATTGCGCTGAGAACACTATGGAACATATCTTTGCAGTGTAATTATTTATTTCCAGGGTGCCCAGTTAGGGAACAACACTGTGTTAGGGAAAGCATGTAAAGTAAATCTTGAGGGACAGTGTGGAAGAATAAAGTTGAGTGCCATGGCTGAGCATGTGTCAAGAGAGACAGAGTATAGTTGAACTTGATCTATGTGAGAATCCAAAGCCATAAGCATGGGGTAAGCATGCTGTAAGATACTTATGTGAGGTTTAAAAGATAGATATCTTAGTAATATGGATTACCTGTTTACAGTTTAGATATATGCAGAACGGAAGTTGCTCAATCAATTTATTGACCCTTCACAGGTGCGTGTAAGAAAGGTGATTATCTAGACAACAAATTCACTCACACTGCAATTGGTCATCAAAAGAGACTTGCATCTTATATAATAATAAAATCAGAGGACTCAGGACCTAGTTCAGCAAGGATCGCAATTGTAAAGCTGCATGTGCAGTAGGCAGCTTTGCAATTGCGAGCCTTGCAATAATGCAAATGCAGCAGGAGGTGTATGACACCCCCTGTTGCATTTGCGACTCCAGCACTGCGATGGAGGTTTCAGGCTGTGATCAGCATCGCAACCATCAGTGGTCGATGGTCGAGATGGTGGACAGTGTTGTGCGGTCGGCCAGCTGAGTAAGCATCAGCTTACTCAGGCTGACCGGCTTGCGAGCCCAGCAGACTGTGTACATCCACGCAGCCCCTGGGCTGGCCACTCCTGGAGACCTCACCCCGACACTGCCCCTTAAATGCCTCTACTTGTCAATCAGGTAGAGGCATTCAAGGGCTTGCATGTGTCTTAGCAGGACCCATTCTGCACGCTCGCAGAATGGGTCCTGCGCACACGCAGATTCCCAGTGATCGGGAATCTGCATTCAGCAGTGCACTTATGAATCAGGCTCTCAGTTACATACAGATACACAATGGAGTGGTTCACAAGCGCTGTTAGAATCAAGTTACATACATTTGCAAAAATATGGTAAGCCACCAGACACAACGGGTTGTAGTTAGGAAGCCGGCAAGAGACTAATGATAGGCATCGAAATCCCGAAGACTATCATCAGCTCCACGCCGAAATCCCGACGCCGGCTTACTGATCATAGGTAAGCCAGGTAATGGCAGCAGACAGCTGCGGGGGAGGGGAGGGTTAGGTTTAAGGACTAGGCACCCCCCCCCCCAGGAGGGTTAAGCTAGGGGAAGGGAGGTTAGGGTCAGGCACCCCCGGGGGGAGGTTAGGGTCAGGCACCCCCCAGGAGGTTTTGGGTGCAGGAGGGGGATAGGTTTAGGCACCCCAGGGGGGAGGTTAAGGGTAGGCACTAGGGGGAGAGGTTAGGGTTAGGCACCCCTAAATGAGGGTTAGGGGGGAGAGGGGAGGGTTAGGTAGTTTCATCGAGATCTCCTGCTGCCGGCCTTCCAGCATCAGTATTTCATCCGTCAGGCTTAGTTCCGGCGATATGACATACCGATTCCGCCACAACAAGGAGTCTCTGCTCAGGTGGTCCTACATTACATAATAATAACACCACTTTGAGTCATATATTCATGTACCTCTAAATTGAGGACCAACTCACCTGGAGGCACCATAGGATCCACCAATATGACACTACAAGAATCTGCATACTCTCCAGCTACTGATCCCATACATGCCTCTCAGAATAGCGATAAACTGTATGGAAGTTGCTCACTCAATTTATTGGCTCATCACATCACACTCCACGTACACTTAGATGTGGCATTCTAAATTAACAAGGCATCTACTAAAACTCTCACGTAAAGTAGATTGTCGGTGGCGTAAATCTCGTACTCCAAGTGATTTTCTGACATATAAGACTATCTACCACTCTTACCATAATGCGCTGGACACTGTCAAAGAAACATATTTCCAATCTCTCATCTCTGCCCAAGCCTCTAACCCCAAGCAATTTATAATCCATTTAAATCACTTCTCACTGGTCCCTCAACCAACCCACTTGCTACTATCTGTGCACAAGATCTTACTTCCTATTTCAAGATTGATAAGATCCAAAATGAAATGGTATGCTCTTCCTCAGCCAATGACCTGCTTAATTCCCTACCTGAACTCTCTGGCACATTCTCTTCATTTGACCCCACAAACTAAGATGAAGTATCTACACTCTTCTCATCCTCCTACTCTACTACCTCTCCTCTTGATCCTATACCCTCACAAATCAGTAAAGCTCTGTCTCCTGTGCCCATCCCAACCTTAACTAAAATCTGTAATCTCTCTCTCTCTCTACTGGTATCTTTTCATTAGTGTTCAAGCATGCAGTGATTACTCCCATTCTGAAATACTGACACTAACACTCTCTCAAATTACTGTCCCATCTCCCAGTTCCCATGCCACTCCAAGCTACTTGATTGACTTGTCTACACCCACCCCACATTTATTTAACTCACACAACTTATTGGATCCACTTCAGTCCGGCTTTTGTTCCCAACACTCCACAGAGACAGCACTGAATAAGGTAGTGAATGATCTGGTCACTGCCAAAGCTAAAGGCCAATACTCACTTCTAATTCTTCTATAACTTTCTGCTGCTTTTGACACTGTAGACCACACTCTTTTCATATAAACACTAAAATCCCTAGGTCTTAAGGACACAGCCTTTCTTGGTTCTCATCTTACCTATCTAATCGCTCTTTCACTGTTCATTTTCCTGATTCTGCCTTCTCTTTGCTACCTCTATCAGCTGGAGTACCGCAAAGGCTCAGTGTTAAGTCCTCTGCTTTTCTCAATCTATACCACATCTCTTGGAAAACTAATCAGCTCTTTTGGATTTCATTACCATCTATACACGGATTATACTCCAAACTACCTATCTGCCCCAGATTTGTCACTGTCTCTATCAGTCCATGTCACTGAATGTCTTTCTGCTATTTCATCTTGGATGTCGTCTCGCCACCTCAAACTTTGTAAACCTTCAAATATTTCTAAATCAGAGTTAATTATATTTCCACAGGCCAATAACAGTTACCAACCTGATCTCTCTACCACTATTGATAACTCGACAATCCACCCTACCACAGAAGCTCGCTGCCTAGGTTGCATCCTTGACTCTTGTGTTGTTCTTTGTTCCCCTCATTCAATCTGTCTCAAAATCTGATTACATACATCTAAAAAACATATGCAAAATTCAACCATATCTTACAATGCAAAAACTGTAAACCATGCACTCATTATTTCTAGAGATGTGCGCCGACCCCCATGTTTTGGTTTTGGATCTGTATCTCCCCTGGTTTTGGATCTGAATCTGGTTTTGGATTTTTATTCCTTGGTGTTTTGTTTTTCGGTTTTGGTTTTGGATCTGTATTTTTTCCAAAAAAATATATAAACAGCTAAAACCATATAATTTTGGCTTGTTTTTTTTGTTCCTACAGTATTATTAATCTTAATACAATCATTTTCAGGCATTTCTAGGCATTTTTAACCACCTCACAGCTCACAATATTGATTTCACTAGTTTTCACTAATATAGGCCAAAGGCTGCAAAGAGCTGTTTGGCTAAAGTAAGCAACAGAGCAGTGGCACAAATGCATGCAGTTTAATAAACTATAATAATGTCAGTCGGCAATGCCCGAAATTTTGCCAAATGTAAAGGAAAGAGGTGCAAGATGGAATTGTCCATCCCACCCACTCTTACGTGGGATATTAAAAAGGACATGCACAGTTTAACAAACCAAGCACTTTAGCCACTAGGACTGACACTTTTGTAGCTGAACACCTTGGTTTGTTTGGGCCCCACAAAACATTTTTTGGAAGGACTACCTTCAATTATTAAGGAGGAGGTTGATGATGAGGGTGTTGGTGGTGGAGATTGCATGTGCTGGTCCAAACTGCTGGTAGCTGATACTGGACTGCTTGTTATTAATTTACAAAGTATAATTTTGTTAAACAAATTGCATCAACTCGCTGCAAATGACGTAACAGGGAGGAGGTGCCTAGATGGTTAATGTCCCTTCCTCTGCTAACTAAGGCTTTACAAATGCAACAGATGCCTTCACAACTGTTGTCAGAATTTAGATTAAAATAATTCCACACCCAAGATGTTGCTTTTCTGGCATTCTTTTTAACATTAGCAAGAACTGCTGCCATTGGTGGTGGTGGCTGATTTATGCAAACCACATCCTCATCATCAACATCCACATTAGCATCAGATAAGACACAAATTTCTCACTCATCCTCCTTTTGCACTTCCTCCACACTATCATATTAATTTTTTATTATTGTAATACTAGCACAGCCGTCATGGCATCAGTGATCCGCTGTGAAACTGAGTGACAGCTGTTATACTTACTATCTCTATCAAAGAACTGTTTAATAGTCAATAGTTTTTTTCTAATTACTACTAGTAGTAGTCTTCTTGGTCCCTTTCTGAGATGAAGATCCACCCCCAGCAGCAGCAACAGGCTCAAGGATCCTTCGGAGGAATAAGGGATACGAGAGGAGTCAGTCATGCTTATGAAATTGGATGCAGGACTACTGCAGATCACAAATGAGGATGTTGATGATGATGCAGGTGTTGGTGGTGGAGATTACTGGTGCTTGGATCCAGATAGAAGGGAGCAGCTAGGTGACACTGGACTGATTGTTATTCGGTTTTCTGTCCCCAAAGTTTTAGAACTTAAAATACCCTTTCCAATTTGATGAATGTGCTGCAAGTGACGTAACAGGGAGGAGGTTCCAAGATGGTTAAGGTCCTTACCTCTACTCATTGTTACTTGGCAATGGTTACAAATGGCTTGGCAATGGTTGGCTGGATTTGGGTGGAAATAATTCCTCACTTGAGAAGTGGATATTTTGGTCCTTTGTCCAGTCATGGCAACAATGGAATTTTTCCCACCATAGGCAACAGCAACTGTTGCCTGATTTACAGTTTTTACACAAACATCCTCGCCATCAACATCCTCATCATCATCAACATCCTCATCATCCTTATTGTTATTGCCAACTACATAAATATCCTCCTCATCCTCCTCGTGCAATTCCACAGAAGCACCCTCGATTTCTACGTCAGAAGAGGGCACACAAATGGTGGAAGGAGGATCCTCTTCAAGTACAGTATTATTAGAAAGGTCAGGCTCTCACATGGCAACAGTGGACACACTTGGACTTTCCTCTGGTATTTGTGATTTTTCAGAGCACTCAGTTGGTTCTGGTGTATTACTCGTATTAACAATTTGTTTTTGTATCTCTCCTACAAGCAGAGGTGCCTAAATTATCATCACTAGAACCACCAGTCATAAATAATAAAAGCCAAGGCCTTATCGTTTCTTTGCCACTTTGTGTAGTGAATGGCATATTGCCAATTTTTTGTTTCACTAAAGCTGACTTAGCTTTACATTTTTGTTGCTTTAACAGGGTAAAAGTTGATTTTTTTAGCCTGACTTTTTGGCCTGACTTCAGCCCTGGTACATTGGCCTACATAGATGACGTTGGTGGCCTTGCATCGTCATCATGACTGCTGCTGGCAGCTACAAGACTGGTATGTGATCTTCCTCTCCGGTCATTTGACTGTCCTCCATACTCACTATGCACACAACCAGACACAAAAAAAATTGTTGGTTTTATCTTTACTACTTTGGGCAGCAGCCCCTCAACAGACAGGAGCACAGCACCCCTGTGCAGCTACGCCGATGACAGTGACAGCCAGGTATGGCTGACACGCACACAATAAAAATTGTTTATTTATTATTTTGGGCAGCAGCCCTTTGACAGACAGGAGCACAGCACCCCTGCGCAGCTATGCCGATGACAGTGACAGCCAGGTGTAGCTGATGAGCACACAAAAAAAATTGTTTATTCATTATTTTGGGCAGCAGCCCCTCGACAGACAGGAGCACAGCACCCCTGTGCAGCTACACAGATGACAGTGACAGCCAGGTGTGGCTGACATGCACACAAAAAAATATGTTTATTTATTATTTTGGGCAGCAGCCCCTCGACAGACAGGAGCACAGCACCCCTGTGCAGCTACACCAATGACAGTGACAGCCAGGTGTGGCTGACACATACACAAAAAAATTGTTTGTTTATTATTTTGGACAGCAGCCCCTTGACAGACAGGAGCACAGCACCCCTGCACAGCTACGCCGATGACAGTGACAGCCAGATGTGGCTAATATGCACAAAAAAAAAATGTTTATTTATTATTTTGGGCAGCAGCTCCTCGACACACAGGAGCACAGCACCCTGTGCACCTACGCCGATGACAGTGGCAGCCAGATGTGGCTGACATGCACACAAAAAAAATTGTTTATTTATTATTTTGGACAGCAGCCCCTCGACAGACAGGGGCACAGCACCCCTGCACAGCTATGCCGATGACAGTGACAGCCAGGTGTGGCTGACACACACACACAAACATTTTTTATTTTATTTTTGGCCAGCAGCCCCTCGACAGGCAGCAGCACAGCACCCCTGCGCACCTACACCGATGACTGGTGTGGCTAACACGCCACACAAAAAATTGTTTACTTATTATTTCGGACAGCAGCCCCTCGACAGACAGGAACACAGCACCGATGATAGTGATAGCCAGGTGTGGCTGACACGCACACACAATTTTTTTTTTATTATTTTTGGCCAGCAGCCCCTTGACAGACAACAGCACAGCACCCCTGCGCACCATTGCCGGTGACAGGTGTGGCTAACACGCCACAAAAAAATGTGTTTATTTTATTTTTTTAACACTGGGGTGAACCCCTGAAAAGAGGCAGCAGCCCCTTAACAGAAAGCAGCACAGCAACCCTGCACTGATGACAAATGTGGCTAATACTAATTTTTTTTTTCACACTGGGGGTGGGTGAAGAGCACCCCTGAAGGACAGAGCACCCCCTGGACAACACAGCACTACAGCTAGCCCCTATGGACAGGACAAGTACAACAGCCATCCCCTATGGACAGTACAACGACAGCCAGCCCCTATGGACAGGACAGCGACAGCCAGCCAGCCTCTATGGACATGACAACAGCCAGCCAGCCCCTCTATAGACAACAGCCAGCCAGTAACAAGTAATAAGTATTGACAATAACAACAGCACAGCACAGCTCCCAGCTCCCTCTCTCTTCACTCTCCACAGCCGGAATGAAAAATGGCGGCGAATCGCAGGACCTTTACATAATCCAAAACCCGCGAGAATCTGACAGTGGGATGATGACATTTTGCCTCGTTTTCAGATCCGAGTCAGGTGGGAAAACCCGAGCCAACTCATACCTGCCTCGGATCCCCGAAGTTTGGGTGGGTCTGGGTCTCAGGGAACCGGACTTGCTCATCTCTAATTATTTCCTACATTGACTATTGCAATAGTCTCCTTACTTGTCTTCCCAAAAACAGGCTCTTGCCACTACAATCCATTATGAATGCAGCTGCGAGGCTGATCTTACTTGTCAAATGTTCTTCATCTGCTGCTCCACTCCGTTGGTCCATTGGTTACCGTTTTTTTTACCATATTCAATACTACTTTTACTTATACATAAGGCTTTTAACCAAACCACACCAACATACATCTTCACTAATCTCAAAAAATCTCCCGACCCGACCTCTCTGCTTAGCACAAGATCTGTGTCTCTTATCCCCACACATTACTTGCTCCCATTCACGGTTACAGGACTTTTTTCAGACTGCACCTGCTCTGTGGAAAGTCCTCCCATGCATAATAAGACTCCTTTAGTCTCCAAACTTCAAGTGTTCCCTGAAAACTCACCTCTTCAGACAAGCTTATCAGATTCCAGAACTGTACACATAACCTTCAGAGCTTCCTTATCTAATTACATTCCCTTTCACAGTCCACACATAACCTACACTAAGGGCCGTATTCAATTAGATGCGAAAAAGTCACGTACTTTTCACATGCTGGACTTTTCGCCATCATCGCTGGTTTTCCATGCAAATAAGTATCGCCAGCATCCCCGCTTATCCAATTCATATTCAATTCCAAAGGACGCGAAAACGGCACCCGGCAAAACACAAACAGGCAAAAAGTGCTGTTATATTTGGGGACGTCATGACGTCTCTCCCATAGTGCAGAGGAGCAGCCGAGCGGACCGGACGGCAGTGGCCACGGGGCTTAAGGTAAGTATTGGTTTTAGTTTTTTCGTGCAAGCGGCTTTACTACTGGGGCACTACTACTGGGGGCATTACTATTGAGGGCACTACTACTGGGAGCATTACTATTGGGGGCTCTACTACTTGGGAGTGGGGCCTTACTACTGGGGCACTACTACAGGGGGCACTACTAGAGAGGGAGCATAACTATTGGGGGAACTAATACAGGGGCATTACCACTGGGGACATTTATACAGAGGGCACTACTGCAGGGGGCATTACTTCTTGGGCATTACTATAGGAGGCACTACCACAGGGGGCATGACTACTGGGGCACTACTACTGGGGGCACTACTACTGGGGGCATTACTCAGGAGGCATTACTATTGGGGGCTTTACTACTTGGGGCATTACTACTGTGACACTACTACAGGAAGCATTACTATTGGGGGAATTACTATTGGGGGCATTTATACAGGGGGCATTACTACTGGGGACATGACAACAGGGGGCGCTACTAATGGGGGTATTGCATAGGGGGCACTGCACAAGGGGCACTACTACTGGGTGTACTGCATAAAGGGCACCACTGCTGTGGGCTCTGCATACAGGGCACTACCACTGTGGGCACTGACACTACTGGGGGCACTGCAGAAGGGGCACCACTACTGTGGGCTCTGCATAAGATCCCCATTGCGCATACCCCCAGTTTGATCACACTTAATAGGGGACCCCGCATGTTTGTTGCCCAGGGTCCAGCCCTGGTCACGCATGTGCATTACACAAGACCCCCATCGCTGGCAGCATTAGGCTGCCAGCAGCCCAGAAGAGAACCTCGCCAGTGAGAACGCCGGAGGGGTAAGTATTGGTAAATGCCAGTGGCTTTTTCATTTGTATCACAGTGAAACTAAATGAAAATTGCCACTGGTGTTTACCTTCATTAATAAATGGGGTGCATAGAATGCAGCAGTGACGGGCGGTGAGGTCAGTGGCTGGTGAGGCACTTGCTAGTATCAGTGCCAGATTTACACACACATATAGTATATGGACCGAAAGAGGTAACTTAAATTCACCATTCAATTGGCAGGTTGCATAATAACATATTCCCCTGTATCTCAACAGAATTTACAGCACAGGAATACTCAAAGCCAACAGCACAATAACTAGAAAAACATTCACCTGTATCTGAACAACTCAGTATTTATTGATTTTTACAATAGGTGGTTATACTCATGTAAAGAATCTAATTTATTCCAGTTATAACATAACGCTAAAATGTAATAGTGCCCTTTATGCCATGCCCCCAGTAATAGTGCCCCTTATGCAATACCCCCAGTAGTAATGCCTTTATGCCATGCACCAGTAATAGTGCCCCTTATGCCATGCCCCCAGCAATAGTGCCCCTTAGGCCATGCCCCCAGTAGTAATGCCCTTTATGCCATGCCCCCAGTAATAATGCCCTATATGCTATGTTTCTAGTAGTAGTGCACCTTATGGAGTGCCCCCACTAGCAGTGCATTAGCTCTTTTTCGCGGCCGCCAACCCACCAGGGCTTCTGACATATTTGCCTGGTGGATGGCGGCTAATTAGTTATTTTTTGCGCCCACCAACCCACCAGGGCTTCTAGTGTCTTCACCTGGGAGTGGCAGCCTGTAAGCTCTTTTTCATGGCTGCCGCCTCCCCAGGGTTTCTGGAGTTTTCTTCACCTAGTGGGCAGCAGCCTTTAAGCTCTTTTACATGGCTGCCGCCCACTAGGACTTCAGCTGTCTTCTTTCTTCAGGAGCTCTTCACTGCTCCTTTCTCACTGGTGGACTGCCAGCCGCTGGCTCACTGCAGCCATCTTGGATTTCAAAAATAGCTCTGCGGCGCCATTTTTGAAATGGGCAATGCTGCCAAAATATGCACTAATGACTGACAGGAATTGGATCCTCCAGGATCCAGGCCTGAAGCCATAATTTCCGCCAAGTCCCGCCACCACCAGTGCCCACTACTGCCACTGCTGCCAGTGCTCGCTACTGCTGCCATCGCTGCCTTACTGATGCCGCTGCCGCCAGTGGTGCCTGCTATCGTCTCCTCCAAAACTGATGCTGCCCATGATGCCAATGCCCGTGACCTCGATACCTGGCAGTGTCTGCTCATATAGTAGCCTACTATAGTAGTCTTCACTGCTCCTCTCCCGCTGGTGGACTGCCAGCCGCTGGCTCACTGCAGACATCTTGGATTTCAAAAATAGCTCTGCGGCGCCATTTTTGAAATGGGCAATGCTGCCAAAATATGCACTAATGACTGACAGGAATTGGATCCTCCAGGATCCAGGCCTGAAGCCATAATTTCCACCAAGTCCCGCCACCACCAGTGCCCACTACTGCCACTGCTGCCAGTGCTCGCTACTGCCGCCATCGCTGCCTTACTGATGCCGCTGCCGCCAGTGGTGCCTGCTATTGTCTCCACCAAAACTGATGCTGCCCATGATGCCAATGCCCGTGACCTCGATACCTGGCAGTGTCTGCTCATATAGTAGCCTGCTCATCACAAGTTTGACAAACTTGTGATAAGCAGGCTACTATATTGTGAAAGTGTATCAAAGAATTGATTAAAACATCAGTGTGTGGAGTGGGACTGGGGAGGGAGTGGGACATTATAGTATTTTGTTGTCCAGGGCTGCAGTTTACTTAATAGCGGGTGCAGCGCTATTAAGTTAATGGAAGACCTGGACAATAAAATATCCATACTGTGAGTGTAATGTATTTAACTAAACACTCACATGCTGCCTGGGCCCTGCGGAGTCTCACACTGACACTCTCCCACAGAGTAAAGCAGAGAGTGAAAGCCAGATACTGTCACTGGGCGGGATGCAGAAAATAGTGAAGTACTTACCGCCATACAATGCATTCCTGTACTATTCGCTAATGCTCTAACACAGTGATTCTCAAACTCGGTCCTCAGGACCCCACACAGGGCCTGATTCAGACCCGCTCGCGAGCGCTGAGCGCTCGCAAGCGGGTCGATGTTGGGCCAGTGCGCATGTGCACGATGGACCCGGCTCAGTCGTGCGCATGCGCAAGACCCAGATAGCGATGGGCAAGCTGTCGCTATGGGTCTCGCTACAAAGGGGGCGTCCTGTCGATGGTGAGTGACAGCACGCCCCCTTTGGTGGGCGTGCCGGGGGCATAGCTGGCCAGACGGAGGCGTTCCCATGGGAACGCCTACCGTCTGGGGCCGGCCCCACTGACATCACAAGTGATGTCAGTGGGAGTGCTTTTGGCTCTGATAGAGCCAAAAGCACTCCAGGGCTTGCAGCAGATGAGACCCTACCACAAGGGTCTCATCGCAAGCCCGATGGTCGCGATGGTCTTGACCATCGCGACCATCTTTTTGGCCACTCGATATAGCTGTGGGTGGTCACCCACAGCTATGCAAGCAGCCAGGAGGCCGCTCTAAAATCAGGAAGGACGGCCCTGATTCAGACTGAGCGCTCTGTCAGAGCGTCGGGCTCTGAATCAGGGCCACAGTTCACTTTTTCCAGGTCACCCAGCAGGTGCACAGGTGTATTCATTACTCACTGACATGTTTTAAAAGATCCACAGGTGCAGTTAACTGTTTCACTAGTAATTATGTGAGGAGACCTGCAAAACATGCACTGTTTGGGGTCCCGAGGACTGAGTTTGAGAACCTGTGCTCTAGCATATGTGATCAGTACAGCAAAGGACAGCTCTTCCAATAAGAGCTGTCCTTTGAGATCCGCACCGCCCTGTGGACTTCCAGGTTTATGACCTGGGAGTCCATCTGTGCATGGGCTCTATAGGGTAATGCCATCAAAAGCTGGCATTACCCTCCGCATCGGAACCCCGGCGACCACACAATAGTGCATATGGAAAATGCAGTAAAACCCCAGAAACTGGGTTTTTACCACATTTTCCATTTAGTGCATCTCGTCCACTGTCACTGTCAGAGCTGCAGCCCAAGTACATCTGCCTCAGTGACAGGGGCGTGCTTTGATGTTGTGCTGAAAGCATGTCTCTGTCACCAGGGGTGTAGCGTGTAGCCATGGCACCCGGAGCATGTGTGTTACTGCACCCCCAAGTGTGCCTGGTAGGGGGTGTGTCCAGCATGTAGGAGCAAATCGTGCTTGCCTACTTTTGAAAAAGCTTTTCAGGAAGATTGTGAAAGCAACACCTATGAGGGCGGTGATAAAGTGGTTGTATACTGATAAATCTGAGAGCATACTTACCCTGTCAGGGAACACAGAGCACATAGTGTTACTCGGAAGTGCCGGGAACGCTGGTGCCGCCGGGAGAAGATGCAGAAAGCAGAATCTTCCTCTGTATAACCCCTGACAACAAGCATGAAACCCCTGATAATGAGCGTGAGACCCCTGACAAGGAGCATGAAATCCCTGGCAACAAGCATGAGACCCCTGGCAACGAGCATGAGACCCCTGGCAACGAGCAGGTAATTGAAAAGTAATTTGAAGGGCATAAAATGGTGTTAGGGGCATAACTGTATGTGGCATAACTGTATGTGGCATAATGTGTAATGGACATTACAGTATATAGCATAATGTGCACTGGGCTTACTTTAAGGATGAAAACTGTCTATGGGGGGGTGGAGGCGCATTTTTAGCTTTCCGCACTGGGAGCCAAATTGCATAGAAATGGCCCTGCATTAGTATTAGCAAAATGCCATGGGGGGGTAGAGGGTGCCAAAAAAAATGTTTGGCAGGTGGCGAGCAAAATGTATAGTTATGCCACTGTGCGGCTGCGTTCCGACTCTGACTAGTTAGGCACAGTTTCTCCATCTAAACCTGACCTCTGTAGCTGCGGCTCTGAATCTAAGAACACAGCAGCTGTCAGTGATGACCCCACAACACTCCCATAACATGCCCATGAGACTCTCTTTTTGGGTTCACTTCAGGTCAGCGCCCAGGAACGCCCATCACTCTGCCGCTCCATTTTCAATACCATCTGATCCGATGACAACAGCATCCAGGGCCGGCCCGAGCCTTATTTTTTTGGTCAGCGTAGATGATTTTGGTGCCTCTTGGTGGACTTTGCTTGTACAGAAGACACGAGCCTGAAAAAAGGAAAGGGGCCTGGTCTCGTGGGAAAAGCTGTACCCACGAGCCATACATTTAATCTCTTGAACTCGGGACAGTGCGAGCCATCCACAAAGGGGGCGTGGCCTTGCCTCACACCACCATTTTGTCACTCTGGGGACTTGCCCAGCACTCTCGGAGATGATAGGTTCCCCCCAGAGACTCTTCCCGTGTAGATGCCATGTGCATGCGCTTCTAGGTAAAGTGCCCGGAGCTATTTAACTATTCCTCATGGTTAGCTACAAAAGATAGCTACAGACCTAGGGATAAGTGGCAGGAGGTATTCAAGTACTGCCAATAGTACGCACCCAAAACCCAAAAGCATCGAGTTTAGCCACACAAAGCGGCTAAACCCAACTAAAGTCCTGACCGCAGTGCGAAAAGTGCTGTTTGGCCCTAATGTGTGCATGTGGTAGGGAACATAGACTGCAAGCTCCACTGGGGCAGGGACTGATGGGAATGGCCAAATATTCTCTGTAAACGTGCTGTGCAATATGCGTGCACTATATAAATAATTGATAATATATCAATTGCCCTCATAGAAACATACCTCTATTTGAAGTGAAGTATTTCTATGATAGAAATACATAGCAATACATCCACTTCAAATTGCTAACAAAAAACAGCAAGATGTCAACAAACATCACCCACTTTCAAAACAAACAGATATTTGATTAATTACTAAACAGAAATATTTAATTTGCAGGTAAATACATTTATATTCTGTGTATACAGTATGTGTGTATATATATATATATATATATATATATTCCCAGTATATATATATATATATATATACTCCCAATGGTTTTTTTTTCCACTATATATGTGTGTATAGAAGAGAGAGGCACACACACACGCACACATTTTAAAGACAAGGCATTGACATACTTATTGGAAAAAAAAGCTGTTGGGAGTGTGTATATATATATATATATATATATATATATATATATTAGGGATGAGCGGGTTCGGATTTCTGAAATCCGAACCCCCCCGATCCGAGCCGGGTTTTCCCGCCTGACCCGGAACTGAAATCGAGGCAAAACGTCATCATCCCGCCTTCCGGATCTCTTGAGTTTTGGATTCTATAAAAGGTCCCCATGTCGGCGCCATTTCTCACTCCGGCTGTGGACAGTGAAGAGGGAGGGTGGGAGCTAGGGCTGGCTGGGCTGTGTTGTGCTGCTGTTGTCCATAGGGGCTGTGTCCACTCAGTCCATAGGGGCTGACTGGGCTGTGTTGTGCTGCTGTTGTCCATGGGGGCTGGCTTCGCTGTGTTGTGCTGCTGTCATAGGGTCTGACTGGGCTGTGTTGTGCTGCTGTTGTCCATAGGGGCTGGCTGGGCTGTGTTGTGCTGCTGTCATAGGGGCTGGCTGGGCTGTGTTGTGCAGTCAGTTGTCCATAGGGGCTGTGTCCACTCCAAAGTCTATAGGGGCTGGATGAACTGTGTTGTGCAGTGTCCCATAAAGACTGTAGTCCTAAAGGGATGCTGTAGTATTGTCCAGGGGGTGATCTGTCCATCAGGGGTGCTCCCCCAAAGTGCACTCCAAAAAAAATAAAAAATAAAAATTTCTGTGTTTGTGAATTGTGTGCGCAGTAGCCGCACATGCATCAACAAAGTAGCGCCAAGCGTGCGCCTGTGTCATAAATCAAGGGCCGACTGGCTTGACCATTAAAGGGTGCTGTAACCCCCAAAGTGCACTCCAAAACAAATTTAAAATTATTATTTTCTGTGTTGTGAATTGTGTGCGCTGTAGCCGCACGTCCATCAACAAAGGAGAAGTGCCAAGCGTGCGCCTGTGTCATAAATCAAGGGCCGGCTGGCTTGACCGTTATAGGGTGCTGTAACCCCCAAAGTGCACAATTTTTTAAAAAAATTATTCTGTTCTGTGTTGTGAATTGTGTGCGCTGTAGCCGCACGTACATCAACAAAGGAGCAGCGCCAAGTGTGCGCCTGTGTCATAAATCAAGGGCCAGCTGGCTTGACCATTAAAGAGTGCTGTAACCCCCAAAGTGCACTCCAAAAAAAAAATTTAATTATTCTTTTCTGTGTTTGTGTGCACCTTAGCCGCACGTATATATCAATCAATATAACATAAATGGAGGACCAAACTTTGGCCCTCATTCAGAGCCGCACGTTACCAACAGTACGCTCGTTGCGTTCCGATGTTGACTAACCGCGCATGCGTCGGTGTTACACTGCGCATGTGCGTACGGCAGATTGCGAGTTTTTTTTCTCTCGTTCCTAAAATAGCGTACAGGAAGTGACATGTCAAATGTGATTGACAGAACAGGGCGTTTTTGGGTGTTGACGGGGGTGGAGATGAAAAAACGCAGGCGTGGCGAGGCGTTTTCGGGGCGTACATACATTAGCAGATGCGAACGTCAAATGTGTTCGGACCGTCTCATACGTCACTGGAACATCTGCTTTCCCTTCAAAATGCTCGCACAGCTTAGGGTCAGGATTACTCGACCACATTGGCGATGGCCTTCTCCTCCGTCCCGGGACTCAACGATGGTGCTGCGATTAATCGCGGCGGGTCAGTAAAGTAATTAGTGTTGGATTGAAAACCGGCTTGGTATGTGTTTGGAAAGCAGTTTAGTGGGATAGCACAAAAGCGTACGCAGGTGGAAATCAGAGCTGCTAATGTCATGATTACACAATCAATTAGCGTACATTTTTGGTGTTTTATTTTGGCCACAATTTGTTGGTTATGGCCTATTGTAACAATAATGTCATCATGTTTTAATTAGCTCCCCTTTTTTTTGGTTTACTGTGGAATTTGCATCGCTATGTGATTTTTTAAACGTTCCTTAAAGAGGCCTTTTTTTTTTTTTAAGAGGGTCAGTTTTTGCCTTTAGGGCCAGGATTAAATGGAACCCATTTGTACAATAATGTCACAATACAATGTCATTTTTTTGTTTTAAATTTATTGTTTAAACACAAACAAATTGGCCTAATATTTTGTTGCCTTTTTTTTGTGGCAAAGATATTTGTTAAAAAAAAAAAAAAAGCCATAACTGCTAACATCAACGTAAATACCAAATGTAACAACATTTCACAAGAAAGGAGAGGGAAGTTTTGACCAGAAAGGAATATGAGCTAAGCACAGAAGGAGTGTGGGAAAAGTCGCCATTGCTGTCACCGTTTTCTCGCCCGTTTGGCTGGGTGAGGGTGGGCGCCAGACCGGGTCCGGGATGCCATCGGGCTGGCCTGTCCAGAGGCAGATGTTGTGGCCTCTGGACTAGGCACAGGGCTAGGCACATTTGGAGGATTGGCTGATGTTGTGCCAGAGGTGGAGGATCCGGATGTTCCGGCAGGAAGGGAGGTCGGCTCCACCATGTGCTGGCGAACGAGCTGCTCCAGGGCATCGGCGATGCGGATGTTGGCCCAGGTATTTTCCGCCAGGGCCTGAGCAATGGTCACGTTGGCCGCAGCATTTTGCTCCAGGGCCTCAGCCACCCGTATCAGACTGGCGTCCATCCTCTGCAGAATCTCCGTATGGCAATCCGATTTAAAATTGAGTTCTGTGAGGAGGCCCACTGCCTGCGAGGGGGCACGCCCTGGACTGGCTTCTGCAGGGTCCTCAGCCGGATGTACTGGTTCCTCCCCTGCAGAGCCAGCAGAAATTCTGCGGCCAAGGCTCCCCTCTGGAGCAGACTCATCCGCCTCTGTCTCTGTTCGGAAAATTGCGAAAAGACTCACATTAGAATCTACATATTGGCACAATAGCATTTCAGAGTTGGTGACATCACAAGACTTACCTTGGCCAACATGAGGAGCCGCAAAGTCTGGCATGTCCGTATCCATGTTGGACACGCCAAACACCTCCACAGCCTGCACACACCCCTGTGCCAGCTCTTCTAAGTCTGTCAACTCCAATGACACAGGGGTGGGACCCCCACCTGTCCCCCTTGCATGCCTAGCCCTGTCGGCAAGTTTTTGCTTGAGACGATATTTGAAGTCTGCCCATCTGTGGAATGAAATTGGAACCATTATCCTTTTTTTGACAATGGGGTTTGTTTATAGGATGGGAAAGTGTTTACTTACCGCCGTTTGACATCCCGGGCTAGACGGACATAATCACCCACCCTATTGACAGCAACGGCGACCTCCTCCCACATTCTCCACTTCTGGCTTTGGCTCATATTCCTGGCTGCCTGGGGCAGGATGTCAACGCACTTCTGGATCAAAACCTCCATCTCCTTGCTTGTGAAATGTGGCTGCCTTTTTTTTTTGGCAGCTTTGGCGGGTTGACTGGGGCCAGCAGTCTCTTCCATGTCATCCTCCTCACCTATTTGGGTAAATATGCAGATTTAGCCACTTCTCAACTTGCCCAATATATTTGTTTTAAAATAATCATTGAGCCAAAATGCATGAAGGCCTTACCGCCGGATTTTTGGCCATTGTTTCCCTGGTCTGAAGCCATGTCTCTGCTTCCAGAATGAAATCAACCAGAAATTCAATGTGATTTCGTGACGTATTTATACATGCGTCCTTTGTTTGCGGCCGCATCATTGATTGTGCGTCCCTATGATTCATCCTTAATTTGTGCGGGAAAATAAACACTATTTATGGCTTGGTGTGTGTGGAGTCGAGGTTGGGTTGTTGGATTGTTGGCGGTTAAGTTGGTTGGATTTGGTTGTTTGCGGTTGGAGGATTTGGCAGAGTTGGTTTTTTGTTTGGTTTGGCTACAGTTGTTTTGGTTTTCCGTTCGCATTTTTTTGCTTTTTTCCCCATCCTTTCCTGATTTGGTAAGTTTTGTGCAGTCTAATTTGTGGCCAATTGGTGTCTACTTCTGTTTTTTGCTTAGCTATTTTTTTTTTAACACTAATTTCATCTTTTTTAGTTTGTTTTGGCTTTCGGACCCAAAGACCTTTTTTTTGGAAATTTTATATATTCGAGTTGGGTAAGTCCATTTTTTTTCTTGCATTTGCAAACTAATTAACGCATTTTTGACTGTTGGTGTAGTGACTTTCATTTGCGAACTAATTAACGCATATTTGACTGTTGGTGTAGTGACTTGCATTTGCGAACTAATTAACGCATTTTTCGCGGCTTATTCATCATGTAAACCAGTTTTGCTTTTCCCTTTTCCATTTTTGGGGTCCATTTGAACCCTATTTGACGTACGGTGTGCAATGTCGTTTTCATCGATGGCCAAATGTGTGTTTCGCCTATTTTATGTGTTGGCTTGCAACAATTTGACAAACAAAAAATCACCCTCGAAATTTTTGATGTCTCATTTTTGGCTTTTTTACAGTTTATACGTATCATGACAATACCCCGGCATGTAAGCAGCTATGGATGGTATCAGAAAGCTAAGTTGTTTTATGTTACTTTTGGGGTGGCTCAAAAGCCTTACATTGTAAACTTTGAATTTCAGGTAGATCTGGGGCGAATTGTTCTGGCCCTGCTCCCGGAAGACGACCAACCTCAAACTCGTCCCAGGCGTAGGCATCGTAGGCATGCAAGGCCCCAGATATTTCGAACACGTGTCACCCTTTTTGGAATGCCCGATGATGAGGTTTTAAGATGCTACCGTCTACCTCCCAAAATCATCATAGACACTCTCTCATTAATAGAAAGTGATCTTGAGCGGCAAATTGACAGTCCAACAGCAATACCACCACTGACGCAATTTATGGCGGTGTTACATTTCTGTGCCTCAGGATCGTTTCAAACAACGGTGGGAATAGTGGCGGGCATCTCCCAATCCTCCTTTTCCCGGATCCTGAGGGCAGTGATGGAGGCACTTTTCAAGCACCTCCATCATTTTATTAAAATGCCTTTGGATATGGGTGCCCTTAGTGTGGCCAAGGCCAATTTTTACCAAATAGCTGGCTTCCCACACATCATAGGGGTTGTGGATGGTACTCACATACCACTTCAGCCTCCAGCACGGCTGGAGGCAATATTTAGAAACCGTAAACACTATCACTCCCTGAATGTAATGGTGGTATGTGATGCCTCCCTCCAGATCCTGTCCCTGAATGCTAAATTACCGGGAAGTGCTCATGACTCCTTCGTCATCCGGCAATCAGGGATATGGCAGAAATTAACCAACCTACAAGCTGGTGATGCGTGGCTTCTGGGTAAGTGGAGACCTTTAGTACATAACAATGTTAAGCTTGATACACAGTGTTCCTGATGTGGTCTATTTTTGTTCACAGGAGACAGTGGATACCCTTGCATGTCCTGGCTGCTCACTCCTTATTTGGCTCCCACACCAGGGCCACAAAGTGCGTATAATTCCGCACTTACAGCCACCAGGCAAGTGGTGGAGCGCTGTATCGGCCTTTTAAAAGGCCGATTCAGATGCCTCCACCGCTCTGGTGGCGAGCTCATGTATGTGCCGGATATGGTGTCTAAAATTGTGGTCCTGTGTGGGATATTTCACAACATTGCCATAAGGAGTGGTGTCCCAATGCAGCCAGAGGATGCCTTACCTGAGGATGGCCCCCCCGAGGTTGGTCGAAGGTCAGTATGTGGGGGGGCCATACGCGATGATGTGGTGGCCAGATTTTTTAGGTAAGTTTGAACAAAACTACAGTGTTTATACCTAATGTGTTTGTGTTTGTTTGCGAACATCTAATTTTGTTTTTTTTTTCTCAACATCTTCTGTTTGTTCACATAATCTTTTGCACTCCAACGCTCACTACTTCCTGCTACCCTTACCAAACCTGGATCTGGTCCTTTTGGGCATATATTCTGGAACCCATATCGCAACGCCATGTTTGTGGAATCATGTTGGCATGGTCCTTCGTCAACCAGTTCTTGATTTTTTGTTTTTATTTAATTATTTCTTGGTATGTGTTGTATTTGAATTTATCACTGTGTTCTTTTTTTGGGAGTGACCACTTTGTTTTCTCTGTTATGTTGTGAATAAATGTTTGGAGAGTGTAATGGTCTTCCTTTTTTGGGACGTTAACAGCAAGTGTAACCAGGTTAACACAAGTTACATTTGACTAAGGGGTAAACCAGTACTGACGCCAGTTGAGCTAAACTGAAATATGTTTTCAGCTTCACAACCCACACCAAAAGGAAGCCTGGCCCAACCTTGGGATTTGTAAGATTGGCCTAAGCAGCTTGCGCACCAACTAGGAACCTGGAAAATGTAGAAATATGTAATTGACACTACACCCAAAAAGGGAAATGACATTGTTACTGTTATGTGTTTCTTGTGTCTGTTTGACATACAAAGACAAAACACAATCTAACTTTTAAAAAAGGGAAATCCTTGCAGGAACAGTCTACTTATGTCATGCTAAACTATCTTGGTTTTGGATTTTAAAAATGAGCCACAACGTATATTTGGCTTAATAAATTTATTTAGAAAATATAACAAAAAGAAAAAAACTACTGGCGAAGGAGGCCAGACAGCCGGTCGAGGGCCACCAGAATGCCGATGACATGTTGGCGCATCTGCCCCACACAATCCGCCACCTCTTGCCGACGCCTCTGTTCCTCTGTGGGTGAGAAAAGTGTGTGGGTTAATACAACAATAGGGAATCCACATAAAAAAAAAAAAACACAACCAAATCACTCCTAAACCCAAACAAAAAAAAAAAAAGGGGGGGCTGGCAAAAATACAAGGCCTAGGTACAAATTCCCACAGGTATGATATGTGTATGTTGAAATCACCAGGAAGAGGTAAAGGCAAACCTTCAAAATCACCAAAAGTCAAGCCACAAAAGCACGAAGAAAGGCACGACACATGATTACATTCAAACAGTTTGTGCTTTAAAAAAAAAAAAACATACCGGGAGCCAAAACGGGAGCTCCGGAAATACCTCCATGATCCTCCTCGGAGGATCCGTCATTACCCAAAGAATGGGGAGGAGTTATGATGGACTCCGGGGAGGGGGTAATTGGAAGAGGGGTGGGTGGAGGAGAGGGGGAAGTGGGACGGAGGGGAAGGAGGCCCGACATTTCCGGGAGAGGGTCTGGGAAGGATGGGGAGGAGTGGAGAATAGGGGAAAGATTTGGGGTGGAGTGTTGGCTGGGGGTTGGGGATAGTGGCCGGGAACGCCGTCTGGACGGACGGTGACGGCGGAGTCTTGGCTGTCCCCCTAAAATATGACAAAGAAATTGCGGTTAGTTTATGGACAAATCCGGGCAACAAAACTAAAAAAAAAAAAAAAACACAAATAAGCCAAATAGCAGTAGAATGAATAAATCAGAAATAGAGGGAAAACATGCACACGCAGATATGAGTACAAAGAATAAATAGGACAGACAGGAAAACATGCACACGCAGATATGAGTACAAAGAATAAATAGGACAGACAGGAAAACATGCACACGCAGATATGAGTACAAAGAATAAATAGGACAGACAGGAAAACATGCACACGCAGATATGAGTACAAAGAATAAATAGGACAGACAGGAAAACATGCACACGCAGTTTGCCCCACAAACACAAACATTAAAACCACAATACATAACACTTACTTGCCAGGATCTGCATGCGAAAGCATGCCAGCAAGCGGGGCGTTCGCCGTTGCAGGTCGGACCACCTGCGCTCCAGCTGCCCGATGTTGCGGCGTGAGCCGAAGGACCGCAGGCGGGACCGTGCCTCCGCATACGCGGAGCGCTTCTGCCGGTTGGTCATGGGTTGAGGTTGGCTGGTGATCCGGCGATCCATGACCTCCGTAAGCACCAGCAGCTCGCGCCTGGTGAATGCGGAGGCTCTCATGATGGCAATGGGGTTTTTCTTAAAAATCATTTTTGATAAAGTGTGTAAAAATCTTCTGATTGGCTAATGTATTTTGGAAATTAACAGGAGCAATTTTATTGGTTAGTGTATGAGTCATGTGTTCGACAGGGCCAGAAATCTCTGGAGAGTTATGATAGGCTTGATGCAGTGACATGCATAAGCAAATTTAAATAAAGAAATGAACCCAGGGAAATATGCGGGGATCCACAGCAATAGTACAATTGTTTAATTGTGGTTCACATGTTTTTTGAACAATAAAAGCGAATGTTTCATCCGTACGTATTCTGCGGGTAAACACAATCACGGACAAGAGTAAAGTTTCTTGCATTGTGTTGAAAAAAACAAACAATTAAGGTAATTGATACATTGATTGGCATGATACGATTGATGGAGGTAGGCAGAATAAAGGAGCAGGTAATCGACATCTGACAAGGCCACTTCCTGTTTATACTTGTGCGTGCGTTCCTTTCAAGCCATTTCGGGGATGTACGCTCGCTATTTCGTACGCTCGTTAGTTAGAGGAGGGGTCGTCAGAGTTTAGGGAGGAATTTTAGATGCGAACGAAAATACGAGCGAGCCATTGAATTTAAATATTTTTGTACGTACGCCTAACGTACGTGCGCCCGCTTGCGAGTGGGTCTGAATGAGGGCCCTTGTCCCCTAAAAATAAAATAGGGAAAGATCAAGACCCACTTCCTCCTAGTGCTGAAGCTGCTGCCACTAGTCATGACATAGATGATAAAATGCCATCAATGCCGTCTGCCAAGGTCGATGCCCAATGTCATAGTAGAGGGCATATAAAATCCCAAATGACAAAGGCCCTCATTCAGAGCCGTACGCTCTGAGTAGAGCGCACGCTCTGAATGAGGGCCGGACTCCATTTTCATGGAGCGTCCTCCTGGACGCTCGTATAGCTGTGGGTCACCACCCACAGGCTATACGAGCGTGCATTGAATTTGCGAGCCGGAGCCTGCGGTTGAGGTTTTCAACCGCAAGCTCCGGAGTGATTTTGGCTCTATCAGAGCCAAAATCACTCCCACTGACATCACTAGTGATGTCAGTGGGCCGGCTTCTGACGGGAGGCGTTCCCTTAGGAACGCCCCCGTCAGGGAGGCACGCCCCCGGCACGCCCACCAAAGGTGGCGTGCTGTCAATCAACATTGACAGCACGCCCCCTTTGATCGGACACAACGAGCGAAGGACTTTCCTTCGCTCGTCGCGTCTGGCGCATGCGCACGACGGAGCTCCCTCCGTCGTGCGCATGCTCAGTGCACACCATCGACCCACTTGCGAGCGGACAGCCGCTCGCGAGTGGGTCTGAATCAGGCCCAAAGTTCTGGAAAATGAACTTAAAAAAAAACATTTAAATCATCTGAGGAGAAACATAAACTTGCCAATATGCCATTTACGACACGGAGTGGCAAGGAACGGCTAAGGTCTTTCCCCAAGTTCATGACTAGTGGTTCAGCTTCACATGACGATGGAAGCCCTCCTCCCGCTACAAAAATCAAACGAGTTAAGCTGGCAAAAGCACTGCAAAGAACTGTGTGTTCTATGCGTTCTAAGAAGATATCCCAAATCCCCAAGGAGAGTTCAAGTGTGGTGGCGGTTACGATGCCTGACCTTCCCAGCACTGGACGGGAACAGGTGGCTCTTTCCACCTGTCGAAGCTGGAAAATTGGCTGAGACAAGATCAGTTTAAAATTAAATCGCAGCGACGCCATCTTGCGACTGGCCGCAAGACGCCATTTTAGAAATGAGAACGCAAGACGCCATTTTGCGAATGGCCGCCTAAGCGCCATTTTAGATAAACTTACACTTTAGTACATGTGGCGATATTACTATTAGCAACATGTGATTGCATCTTTCACCATTTCTCATACACACATTAATAAGCACAATTGCGCTGTTAACTAGTCGCATATTAGCGAATGCATAGGACTTTGAATTAAACCAGTTTTATTAGCTTTATGTGCACGCATCTGCCCCAAGTTAACTAGCGTCCTTATATCAAACCCCGCACACTCACACATTACATATTCACACATAAGGTTTAATAAGCTTTAAAGTATTAGATTTAAGTTGGTTCAGTCAGCTAAGTAAGCCGTGTTTAGTTTCGTACTGATGCGTACTCTTTCAACAGAATTCCGGTACTATCGGTGTGGAGATCGCATCATGCATTCTCAACTTATGGACAGCAGAGACTACAAGCAACAAAATGTATATTTTATGAACAACTGTTAGGATGTAGCATGGGGGCGGGAGGGCAGAGACCCCCAGTTGTTAGAGGCTGGGTGAGTCTATTTGAACCAGCCTGTTAAACGCTCTGTAACAGATGCTTCTCCCCTGGGAACCAATGATATCAGCAACAAACTTCTCTATTGTCCTGTCTATTCTGGGGGGGGTATAAATATGTGTGCTCAAACACTGGGTTTTTAGTCTTCGTGCTGAATGACGACAGGGTTTCTTGCTGATGCCTATCATCTGGTCTGGAAGCGCTGCGTATGTATACTGTACTTGGGGTCTGTATAATTCCTTTGCGTCTAAATCAATAGCGTGTAAATGACTGTACTTTTTACTTGAATAATACTTGGTGCTTTGGAACCACATGTTCTAAGTCTGGAGTCTCTATTTACTGTATGACTGCGTACGCAAATTAGCATCATCCTTAGAGGTTTATAGGTAGGATTTTAGAAGGTACAGGCAGGAGTATATAGAGGTTCAATTTCAGTATCGTTACACCATTTGCACGCCCTCTGCAAGTGCTGAAAGGAGCACCCACAGTCCACTTGCTGATATGCAAATTGAAGATGTCACTGTTGAAGTACAACAGAATGAGGATACTGGTGTAGCTGGCGCTGAGGAGGAAGTTGACGAGGAGGATTCTGATGGTGATGTGGTTTGTTTAAATCAGGCTCTGGGGGAGACAGTTGTTGTCCGTGGGATGAAAAAGCCCATCACGGTCATGCCTGGGCAGAAGACCAAACATTCCACCTCTTTGGTCTGGCAATATTTCTATCCAAATCCGTACAACAACTGTCTTGCCATATGTACCATATGTAAAGGTGAAATAAGTAGGGGTAGGGACGTTAACCACCTAGGAACATCCTCCCTTATACGTCACCTGCAGCGCGTTCATAAAAAGTTACTGTCAAGTTCAGAAACTTTGGCTAAGACCGTAAGCAGTCCAGGGACACCTAAATCCCTTTGTCCTGTTGTATCCAAGCGCCTACAAACCACACTGGAACTTCCTCCTCGTCAATTTCCTCTTAGTCAGGATCGGACGTAGTCCTGCAGGCCATGTCACTGGCATGACTGGCTCTCCTATCCGGGATTCCTCCGGAGGATCCTGTATTGCTACGCCTACTGCTGCCGCTGTTGCTGCTGGGAGTCATTCATCAACCCAGAGAGGAAGTAGGAACGCCACTACTTTTACTAAACAATTGACCCTCCAACAGTCCTTAACAAGGAGGATGAAGTACGACAGCAGTCATCCTGAAGCAAAACGTATAACTGAGGCCATGACTGCTATATTGGTGTTAGACGTGTGTCCGGTATCCGCCATTCGTGCAGTGGGATTTAGACAATTGATGGAGGTAGTGTGTCCCCGGTTCCAAATCCCATCTAGATTCCACTTCACTAGGCAGGCGATACCGAGACTGTACAGAAACATCAGAAAGTGTCCTCAGTGTCCTGAAAAATGCAGTTGTACCCAATGTCCACTTAACCACGGACATGTGGACAAGTGGAACAGACTAAGGACTATATGACTGTGACAGCCCACTGGGTAGATGTATCACCTTACAACAACAGCAGCGTCACCAGAAGCAGCATCTCAGAAACGCCAGCTCTTTCCAAGGCAGGCTATGCTGTGTATCACCAGTTTCAGTAAGAGGCACACTGCCGACAACCTCTTAGAGAAACTGAGGGAAATCATCGCCCAGTGGCTGACCCCACTTAGACTATCCTGGGGATTTGTGATATCTGACAACGCCACCAATACTGTGCGGGCATTACATCTGGGCAAATTCCAGCACATCCCATGTTTTGCTCACACAATAAATTTAGTGCTGCAGAATTTTCTGAAAAGCGTCAGGGGCATGCAGGAGACGCTTTGGGTGGCCCGAATAATTTCTGGCCACTTTCGCCATTCAGCAACTGCGTGCCGAAGACTGGAGCGCCAGCAAACACTCTTGAACCACCTGAAGCAAGAGGTTGTGACGCGGTGGAACTCAACCCTCTATATGCTTCAAAGGATGGAGGAGCAGCAAAAGGCCATTCAAGCCTATACATTCCATCTATGACATAGGCAAAGGAGGGGGTATGCACCTGACTCAAGCACAGTGGAGAATGATTTCCGTGTTGTGCAAGGTTCTCCAGCCCTTCGAACTTGTCACACGTGAAGTCAATTCAGACACTGCCAGCTTGAGTCAGGTCATTCCCCTCATCAGGCTTTTGCAGAAGCAGCTGGAGAAAGTGAAGGAGGAGCTAAGACGGAGCGATTCCGCTCAGCAAGTGGGACTTGTGGATGAAGCCAGGGTGGTCAATCTGTTGAAATCAGACCACTACATTTTGGCCACTGTGCTCGATCCTAGGTCTAAAGCCTATGTGGTGTCTCTCTTTCCGGCCGACACAAGCCTGCAGAGGTGCAAAGACCTGCTGGTGAAAACACTGTCAGCTGAAGCGGAACGTGACATGTCAACAGCTCCTTCTTAGTTTTCTCCGGCAACTGGGGCTGCCAGGAAACAACTTAGGTATGCTAAGCAACCCGCTGGCAGTGATGCAGGGCAAGCAGGACCAAGTTTGGACATCTGGTCCGGACTGAAGGACCTGGCAACAATTTCTGACATGTCTACTGTCACTGCATATGATACTGTCACCATTGACAGAATGGTGGAGGATTACATCGGTGACAGCATCCAAGTAGGCATGTCAGACAGTCCGTACCTGTACTGGCAGGATAAAGAGGCAATTTGGAGGCCCCTGTACAAACTGGCTCTATTTTACCTGAGTTTCCCCCCTCCAGTGTGTACTCTGAAAGTGTTTAGTGCATCCGGAAACCTTGTCAGCGAAAGGCGTAGGAGGTTGCTTCCACAAAATGTGGAGAAGATGATGTTCATAAAAATGAATTATCAACTCTTCCAGGGAGACCAGCCTCCAGAACGTACAGAGAGACCTGTGGTGGTGGATTCCAGCGGGGACGAATACTCTGTGAGGATGAGGATGTACACAACACTGAAGAGGGTGAGGAATCGGTGGATGAGGAGGATGAGGATGACATCTTGCCTCCGTAGAGCCAGTTTGTGCAGGGACAGATTAATTGCCAGCTTGTTTTGTGGGGGCCCAAACGAACCAATCATTTCAGCCACAGTCGTGTGGCAGACCCTGGCGCTGAAATGATTGGTTTGTTAAAGTGTGCATGTCCTGTTTATACAACATAAGGGTGGGTGGGAGGACCCAAGGACAATTCCATCTTGCACCTCTTTTTTTTTCTTTGCATTATGTACTGTTTGGGGCCTAGTTTTTTAAACTGCCATCCTATCTGCCACTGCAGTGTCACGTGTTTGTGCCGCCCACTTGTGTCGCTTAGCATAGTCATCCAGCTACCTCGGTGTAACCTTTTGGACATAAAAATACTATTGTGAGGTCGGAGGTGTTCAGAATAGACTGGAAATTAAGGTCATTGAGGTTAATAATAGCATAGGAGAAGAAAAAAACACAAATTCTGTGATTTTAGCTATTTTTATGCTTTTTTTCAAAAAAACCCAGATCCAAAACACAAAACCCAGAACCCAAAACAATGAAAGGTGATCCAAAACACGAAGAAAGATCCAGATCCTAAACCAAAACACGAAAAGTGGCCGGTGCACACCCCTAATATATATATATAATTTTATATATATACTACACATTTGGGAGTTTAAACAAAAATATCTTATTATTAATAGAATTGCTTTAAAACCTAAACTGAGTAATCAAACTAAAACACTTTATATAATGCACCCCTCCCCCCCATCTCCCTTCCCCAAGGCTGCAACATCCCCCAGGCTCTAGGCCAGTGACAGGCCGTCTGACTGGTGATGATAACTGCAAACCTTCACTTCTATGTGGGCGTCCTACGAGGAGTGTTTGTGTGCCGCTCCTCATCATTGGCACAGCGGTGAAGCTGCTTTAAGAATAAGCCGGCGAGCGAGTGTGCGGGTGTGCTGCGCCCGCGTGATGTCATCACGCCACGTTGCGCAGCCAGAGGAGGCGGAGCTGCAAGGCAGCCATAGTCCTCCCGGTCAGTGGGCGGACATTAATTGGATGTATTCGCTGTCAGTATCAGTAGCCGTGCAGGGAACTGAATTGCGGCTCGGCGGTCTCACGTCGCCCTCTGCCGGCTGGCGCCCTACGCGCTTGCGTAGTCAGTGTAACAGGTGGGCTGGCCCTGATAGCATCATTGTGTGTACACTCAGGGTAACACATTTGCCGTACTGGCTTTCTGAAGTCTCGCACATACGCAGATGCCAAATATCACATTGTGCAAGTTTTTTGAACAGATGCCTTGTTGCTTATATTATTTATTGTTATTTATATGAAACACTTGAGGTACAAAATAAAGTGTATATTGCAGGCAGGGGCGCCGAGAGGGTGGGGGCGGGTACTAATTACCCGGGCCTGGGCTTGCTGGAGGGGCGTGGCGGGGGCCCGGCACCGCTCCCCCCCCCTTACATCACAAGCAGCCACAGCAGTCTCCAATGCCTGTGGAGGGAGCGATCAAGCTGAGCGCACCCCCCACTGGTTATGCGCCAGGCTGAAAGGGCTCACTGCGCCCCCTCGCCAGCGCGCATTTTTTTTTTTACCTAAGGTGATTAGGCCATGCCCCCTTTTACCCGGGCCGGGCGCGGCTCTTGGCAGGCCTGGTTGCAGGCTTATTCTGGTTAGATTTTTTTGCCATTGGTTCTGTAAACAATTATTTGGAAACCCCCCCTTTCAAAATCCTGCGTTTGCCACTAGTTATGGCCCTGATAATTAACACTTTGAGGGGTATTCAATATGGGAGCGGAAAGTCCGTGCTGGACTTTTCGCTCCACATCGGAGATTTTCCTGGGATAAAGTATCGGGCGCGCGCCCGCTTTATCCCCGTATTCAATATAAAACCTACGAAAACAGGAAGGTGCGAAGTGGGATCTGCATAAAAAAATTAAATTTTCCTGGAATAAATTGTAGGACCCCCCCTAAAGTTTTAAAAACATGGGGGATCACTATGGGTACCCCCGTTTTAGCCTGCAAATAGAAGTCGGGGATTTAAATAGCGGCTGCAGGTGTATTTTTTCCGACATTGAAGAAGTGATGCAGAAGAGCACTTAGGTTATTTTTTTCGATTTTTTAAGTGGTCCCATCAAATTTGGGGTACATGAAAATGGGTACTAGCATATTTTTATGTCCCTAAAGTAAGTTTTACAAAATTCTGCAAGTATGCACCTGCCGCTAATAGACTATTCTAGAATACACCTGCCGCATACTTGCAGAATAGCCCTGAACATATTTCCCTATTTTTAAACACTTTTTTCCCAATTTTTTTTTTCACCCCAATTTTTAAAGTAATTTTTTGGGGTGTCTCTATTTCTTTTTAAAAAACTTTTTTTGACACAGATATTTTTAAAATGTCATTCCCAGGGGTGCAGGATAATTTTTTTTAAGCCTGCACCCCTAAACCCCAATTCTGCACATTTTTTTGCCACCTATTCAGTGGTTAAAAGTTATCCCCGTTTTTTTTTCAAAGACTTTTTGAACCTGGGAAAAGTCTTTGAAATTGAATACGGTGTAAAACCAAAACCTCCGAAAATGACATCATCAGTGCGAAAACATCGCAAAAACTGAGTTTTCGCTCCATATTGAATACCCCTATTTGTCTGTATTGTAACATTAGTGTACAGCTGCAACACATGAAATTATGCAGAAACTGCAGTTTCTACATTATTTTATGGGGAAAAAAAAACTTGATACGCATCAGGCCCCATAACACACAATGGATGAGCTGCAGAAAATCAGAAATGTGATACTATCTATGCCGGAGCTTAGCAGCAGCCGTGCTCTCCCCCACTGACCGTCATAGCACTTACACACAGTCACACACTGACCGACATAGGAACGCCCCCTCCGTGCTCTCACATAGCACATACACACAGTCACATCACACACTGACCGACATAGGAACGCCCCCTCCGTGCTCTCACATAGCACATACACACAGTCACATCACACACTGACCGATATAGGAACGCCCCCTCCGTGCTCTCACATAGCACATACACACAGTCACAACACACACTGACAGACATAGGAACGCCCCCTCCGTTCTCTCACATAGCACATACACACAGTCACACACTGACCGACATAGGAACGCCCCCTCCGTGCTCTCACATAGCACATACACACAGTCACATCACACACTGACCGACATAGGAACGCCCCCTCCGTGCTCTCACATAGCATATACACCCAGTCACATCACAGACTGACCGACATAGGAACGCCCCCTCCGTCCACTCACATAGCACATACACACAGTCACATCACACACTGACCGACATAGGAACGCCCCCTCCGTCCACTCACATAGCACATACACACAGTCACATCACACACTGACCGACATAGGAACGCCCCGTCCGTCCTCTCACATAGCACTTACACACAGTCACATCACACACTGACCGACATAGGAACGCCCCCTCCGTGCTCTCACATAGCATTTACACACAGTCACACACTAAACGACAAAGGAACGCCCCCTCCGTGCTCTCACATAGCACTTACACACAGTCACATCATACACTGACCGACATAGGAACGCCCCCTCCGTGCTCTCACGTAGCATTTACACACAGTCACACACTAAACGACAAAGGAACGCCCCCTCCGTGCTCTCACATAGCACTTACACACAGTCACATCATACACTGACCGACATAGGAACGCCCCCTCCGTGCTCTCACATAGCACATACACACAGTCACATCACACACTGACCGACATAGGAACGCCCCCTCCGTGCTCTCACATAGCACATACACACAGTCACACACTGACCGACATAGGAACACCCCCTCCGTGCTCTCACGTAGCACATACACACAGTCACATCACACACTGACCGACATAGGAACGCCCCCTCCGTGCTCTCACATAGCACATACACACAGTCACATCACACACTGACCGACATAGGAACGCCCCCTCCGTGCTCTCACATACCACATACACACAGTCACATCACACACTGACCGACATAGGAACGCCCCCTCCGTGCTCTCACATAGCACATACACACAGTCACATCACACACTGAGCGACATAGGAACGCCCCCTCCATGCTCTCACATAGCACATACACACAGTCACACACTGACCGACATAGGAACGCCCCCTCCGTGCTCTCACATAGCACATACACACAGTCACATCACACACTGACCGACATAGGAACGCCCCCTCCGTGCTCTCACATAGCACATACACACAGTCACACACTGACCGACATAGGAACGCCCCCTCCGTGCTCTCACATAGCACATACACACAGTCACATCACACACTGACCGACATAGGAACGCCCCCTCCGTGCTCTCACATAGCACATACACACAGTCACATCACACACTGACCGACATAGGAACGCCCCCTCCGTGCTCTCACATAGCACATACACACAGTCACACACTGACCGACATAGGAACGCCCCCTCCGTGCTCTCACATAGCACATACACACAGTCACATCACACACTGACCGACATAGGAACACCCCCTCCGTGCTCTCACATAGCACTTACACACAGTCACATCACACACTGACCGACATAGGAACGCCACCTCCGTACTCTCACAGAGCACATACACACAGTCACATCACACACTGACCGACATAGGAACGCCCCCTCCGTACTCTCACATAGCACATACACGCAGTCACATCACACACTGACCGACATAGGAACGCCCCCTCCGTGCTCTCACATAGCACTTACACACAGTCACACACTGACCGACATAGGAACGCCCCTCCGTGCTCTCACATAGCACATACACACAGTCACATCACACACTGACCGACATAGGAACGAACCCTCCGTCCACTCACATAGCACATACACACAGTCACATCATACACTGACCGACATAGGAACGCCCCCTCCGTGCTCTCACATAGCACATACACACAGTCACATCACACACTGACCGACATAGGAACGCCCCCTCCGTGCTCTCACATAGCACATACACACAGTCACACACTGACCAACATAGGAACACCCCCTCCGTGCTCTCACATAGCACATACACACATTCACATCACACACTGACCGACATAGGAACGCCCCCTCCGTGCTCTCACATAGCACATACACGCAGTCACATCACACACTGACCGACATAGGAACGCCCCCTCCGTGCTCTCACATAGCATTTACACACAGTCACATCACACACTGACCGACATAGGAACGCCCCCTCCGTGCTCTCACATAGCACTTACACACAGTCACATCACACACTGACCGACATAGGAACGCCACCTCCGTGCTCTCACATAGCACATACACACAGTCACATCACACACTGACCGACATAGGAACGCCCCCTCCGTGCTCTCACATAGCACTTACACACAGTCACACACTGACCGACATAGGAACGCCCCCTCCGTGCTCTCACATAGCACTTACACACAGTCACATCATACACTGACCGACATAGGAACGCCCCCTCCGTGCTCTCACATAGCACATACACACAGTCACATCACACACTGACCGACATAGGAACGCCCCCTCCGTGCTCTCACATAGCACATACACACAGTCACACACTGACCGACATAGGAACACCCCCTCCGTGCTCTCACATAGCACATACACACAGTGACATCACACACTGACCGACATAGGAACGCCCCCTCCGTGCTCTCACATAGCACATACACACAGTCACATCACACACTGACCAACATAGGAACGCCCCCTCCGTGCTCTCACATAGCACATACACACAGTCACATCACACACTGACTGACATAGGAACGCCCCCTTCGTGCTCTCACATAGCACTTACACACAGTCACATCACACACTGACCGACATAGGAACGCCCCCTCCGTGCTGTCACATAGCACATACACACAGTCACATCACACACTGAGCGACAAAGGAACGCCCCCTCCGTGCTCTCACATAGCACATACACACAGTCACACACTGACCGACAGAGGAACGCCCCCTCCGTGCTCTCACATAGCACATACACACAGTCACATCACACACTGACCGACATAGGAACGCCCCCTCCGTGCTCTCACATAGCACATACACACAGTCACACACTGACCGACATAGGAACGCCCCCTTCGTGCTCTCACATAGCACATACACACAGTCACATCACACACTGACCGACATAGGAACGCCCCTCCGTGCTCTCACATAGCATTTACACACAGTCACACACTGACCGACAAAGGAACGCCCCCTCCGTGCTCTCACATAGCACTTACACACAGTCACATCATACACTGACCGACATAGGAACGCCCCCTCCGTGCTCTCACATAGCACATACACACAGTCACATCACACACTGACCGACATAGGAACGCCCCCTCGGTGCTCTCACATAGCACATACACACAGTCACACACTAACCGACATAGGAACACCCCCTCCGTGCTCTCACATAGCACATACACACAGTCACATCACACACTGACCGACATAGGAACGCCCCCTCCGTGCTCTCACATAGCACATACACACAGTCACATCACACACTGACCGACATAGGAACGCCCCCTCCGTGCTCTCACATACCACATACACACAGTCACATCACACACTGACTGACATAGGAACGCCCCCTCCGTGCTCTCACATAGCACTTACACACAGTCACATCACACACTGACCGACATAGGAACGCCCCCTCCGTGCTCTCACATAGCACATACACACAGTCACATCACACACTGAGCGACATAGGAACGCCCCCTCCATGCTCTCACATAGCACATACACAGTCACACACTGACCGACATAGGAACGCCCCCTCCGTGCTCTCACATAGCACATACACACAGTCACATCACACACTGACCGACATAGGAACGCCCCCTCCGTGCTCTCACATAGCACATACACACAGTCACACACTGACCGACATAGGAACGCCCCCTCCGTGCTCTCACATAGCACATACACACAGTCACATCACACACTGACCGACATAGGAACGCCCCCTCCGTGCTCTCACATAGCATATACACATAGTCACATCACACACTGACCGACATAGGAACGCCCCCTCCGTGCTCTCACATAGCACATACACACAGTCACAACACACACTGACAGACATAGGAACGCCCCCTCCGTTCTCTCACATAGCACATACACACAGTCACACACTGACCGACATAGGAACGCCCCCTCCGTGCTCTCACATAGCACATACACACAGTCACATCACACACTGACCGACATAGGAACACCCCCTCCGTGCTCTCACATAGCACTTACACACAGTCACATCACACACTGACCGACATAGGAATGCCACCTCCGTACTCTCACATAGCACATACACACAGTCACATCACACACTGACCGACATAGGAACGCCCCCTCCGTGCTCTCACATAGCACATACACACAGTCACATCACACACTGACCGACATAGGAACGCCCCCTCCGTGATCTCACATAGCACATACACACAGTCACAACACACACTGACAGACATAGGAACGCCCTCTCCGTGCTCTCACATAGCACATACACACAGTCACACACTGACCGACATAGGAACGCCCCCTCCGTGCTCTCACATAGCACATACACACAGTCACATCACACACTGACCGACATAGGAACACCCCCTCCGTGCTCTCACATAGCACTTACACACAGTCACATCACACACTGACCGACATAGGAACGCCACCTCCGTACTCTCACATAGCACATACACACAGTCACATCACACACTGACCGACATAGGAACGCCCCTTCTGTACTCTCACATAGCACATACACGCAGTTACATCACACACTGACCGACATAGGAACGCCCCCTCCGTGCTCTCACATAGCACTTACACACAGTCACACACTGACCGACATAGGAACGCCCCTCCGTGCTCTCACATAGCACATACACACAGTCACATCACACACTGACCGACATAGGAACGAACCCTCCGTCCACTCACAAAGCACATACACACAGTCACACACTGACCGACATAGGAACGCCCCCTCCGTGCTCTCACATAGCACATACACACAGTCACATCACACACTGACCGACATAGGAACGCCCCCTCCGTGCTCTCACATAGCACATACACACAGTCACATCACACACTGACCGACATAGGAACGCCCCCTCCGTGCTCTCACATAGCACATACACACAGTCACACACTGACCGACATAGTAACGCCCCCTCCGTGCTCTCACATAGCACATACACACAGTCACATCACACACTGACCGACATAGGAACGCCCCCTCCGTGCTCTCACATAGCACATACACACAGTCACATCACACACTGACCGACATAGGAACGCCCTCTCCGTGCTCTCACATAGCACATACACACAGTCACAACACACACTGACAGACATAGGAACGCCCCCTCCATTCTCTCACATAGCACATACACACAGTCACACACTGACCGACATAGGAACGCCCCCTCCGTGCTCTCACATAGCACATACACACAGTCACATCACACACTGACCGACATAGGAACACCCCCTCCGTGCTCTCACATAGCACTTACACACAGTCACATCACACACTGACCGACATAGGAATGCCACCTCCGTACTCTCACATAGCACATACACACAGTCACATCACACCCTGACCGACATAGGAACGCCCCCTCCGTGCTCTCACATAGCACATACACACAGTCACATCACACACTGACCGACACAGGAACGCCCCCTCCGTGCTCTCACATAGCACATACACACAGTCACAACACACACTGACAGACATAGGAACGCCCTCTCCGTGCTCTCACATAGCACATACACACAGTCACACACTGACCGACATAGGAACGCCCCCTCCGTGCTCTCACATAGCACATACACACAGTCACATCACACACTGACCGACATAGGAACACCACCTCCGTGCTCTCACATAGCACTTACACACAGTCACATCACACACTGACCGACATAGGAACGCCACCTCCGTACTCTCACATAGCACATACACACAGTCACATCACACACTGACCGACATAGGAACGCCCCTTCTGTACTCTCACATAGCACATACACGCAGTCACATCACACACTGACCGACATAGGAACGCCCCCTCCGTGCTCTCACATAGCACTTACACACAGTCACACACTGACCGACATAGGAACGCCCCTCCGTGCTCTCACATAGCACATACACACAGTCACATCACACACTGACCGACATAGGAACGAACCCTCCGTCCACTCACAAAGCACATACACACAGTCACACACTGACCGACATAGGAACGCCCCCTCCGTGCTCTCACATAGCACATACACACAGTCACAACACACACTGACCGACATAGGAACGCCCCCTCCGTGCTCTCACATAGCACATACACACAGTCACATCACACACTGACCGACATAGGAACGCCCCCTCCGTGCTCTCACATAGCACATACACACAGTCACACACTGACCGACATAGTAACGCCCCCTCCGTGCTCTCACATAGCACATACACACAGTCACATCACACACTGACCGACATAGGAACGCCCCCTCCGTGCTCTCACATAGCACATACACACAGTCACATCACACACTGACCGACATAGGAACGCCCTCTCCGTGCTCTCACATAGCACATACACACAGTCACAACACACACTGACAGACATAGGAACGCCCCCTCCATTCTCTCACATAGCACATACACACAGTCACACACTGACCGACATAGGAACGCCCCCTCCGTGCTCTCACATAGCACATACACACAGTCACATCACACACTGACCGACATAGGAACACCCCCTCCGTGCTCTCACATAGCACTTACACACAGTCACATCACACACTGACCGACATAGGAATGCCACCTCCGTACTCTCACATAGCACATACACACAGTCACATCACACCCTGACCGACATAGGAACGCCCCCTCCGTGCTCTCACATAGCACATACACACAGTCACATCACACACTGACCGACACAGGAACGCCCCCTCCGTGCTCTCACATAGCACATACACACAGTCACAACACACACTGACAGACATAGGAACGCCCTCTCCGTGCTCTCACATAGCACATACACACAGTCACACACTGACCGACATAGGAACGCCCCCTCCGTGCTCTCACATAGCACATACACACAGTCACATCACACACTGACCGACATAGGAACACCACCTCCGTGCTCTCACATAGCACTTACACACAGTCACATCACACACTGACCGACATAGGAACGCCACCTCCGTACTCTCACATAGCACATACACACAGTCACATCACACACTGACCGACATAGGAACGCCCCTTCTGTACTCTCACATAGCACATACACGCAGTCACATCACACACTGACCGACATAGGAACGCCCCCTCCGTGCTCTCACATAGCACTTACACACAGTCACACACTGACCGACATAGGAACGCCCCTCCGTGCTCTCACATAGCACATACACACAGTCACATCACACACTGACCGACATAGGAACGAACCCTCCGTCCACTCACAAAGCACATACACACAGTCACACACTGACCGACATAGGAACGCCCCCTCCGTGCTCTCACATAGCACATACACACAGTCACAACACACACTGACCGACATAGGAACGCCCCCTCCGTGCTCTCACATAGCACATACACACAGTCACATCACACACTGACCGACATAGGAACGCCCCCTCCGTGCTCTCACATAGCACATACACACAGTCACACACTGACCGACATAGGAACGCCCCCTCCGTGCTCTCACATAGCACATACACACAGTCACATCACACACTGACCGACATAGGAACGCCCCCTCCGTGCTCTCACATAGCACATACACACAGTCACATCACACACTGACCGACATAGGAACGCCCCCTCCGTGCTCTCACATAGCACATACACACAGTCACAACACACACTGACAGACATAGGAACGCCCCCTCCGTTCTCTCACATAGCACATACACACAGTCACACACTGACCGACATAGGAACGCCCCCTCCGTGCTCTCACATAGCACATACACACAGTCACATCACACACTGACCGACATAGGAACACCCCCTCCGTGCTCTCACATAGCACTTACACACAGTCACATCACACACTGACCGACATAGGAATGCCACCTCCGTACTCTCACATAGCACATACACACAGTCACATCACACACTGACCGACATAGGAACGCCCCCTCCGTGCTCTCACATAGCACATACACACAGTCACATCACACACTGACCGACATAGGAACGCCCCCTCCGTGCTCTCACATAGCACATACACACAGTCACAACAGACACTGACAGACATAGGAACGCCCTCTCCGTGCTCTCACATAGCACATACACACAGTCACACAATGACCGACATAGGAACGCCCCCTCCGTGCTCTCACATAGCACTTACACACAGTCACATCACACACTGACCGACATAGGAACGCCACCTCCGTACTCTCACATAGCACATACACACAGTCACATCACACACTGACCGACATAGGAACGCCCCTTCTGTACTCTCACATAGCACATACACGCAGTCACATCACACACTGACCGACATAGGAACGCCCCCTCCGTGCTCTCACATAGCACTTACACACAGTCACACACTGACCGACATAGGAACGCCCCTCCGTGCTCTCACATAGCACATACACACAGTCACATCACACACTGACCGACATAGGAACGAACCCTCCGTCCACTCACAAAGCACATACACACAGTCACACACTGACCGACATAGGAACGCCCCCTCCGTGCTCTCACATAGCACATACACACAGTCACATCACACACTGACCGACATAGGAACGCCCCCTCCGTGCTCTCACATAGCACATACACACAGTCACATCACACACTGACCGACATAGGAACGCCCCATCCGTGCTCTCACATAGCACATACACACAGTCACACACTGACCGACATAGGAACGCCCCCTCCGTGCTCTCACATAGCACATACACACAGTCACATCACACACTGACCGACATAGGAACGCCCCCTCCGTGCTCTCACATAGCACATACACACAGTCACATCACACACTGACCGACATAGGAACGCCCCCTCCGTGCTCTCACATAGCACATACACACAGTCACAACACACACTGACAGACATAGGAACGCCCCCTCCGTTCTCTCACATAGCACATACACACAGTCACACACTGACCGACATAGGAACGCCCCCTCCGTGCTCTCACATAGCACATACACACAGTCACATCACACACTGACCGACATAGGAACACCCCCTCCGTGCTCTCACATAGCACTTACACACAGTCACATCACACACTGACCGACATAGGAATGCCACCTCCGTACTCTCACATAGCACATACACACAGTCACATCACACACTGACCGACATAGGAACGCCCCCTCCGTGCTCTCACATAGCACATACACACAGTCACATCACACACTGACCGACATAGGAACGCCCCCTTCGTGCTCTCACATAGCACATACACACAGTCACAACAGACACTGACAGACATAGGAACGCCCTCTCCGTGCTCTCACATAGCACATACACACAGTCACACAATGACCGACATAGGAACGCCCCCTCCGTGCTCTCACATAGCACTTACACACAGTCACATCACACACTGACCGACATAGGAACGCCACCTCCGTACTCTCACATAGCACATACACACAGTCACATCACACACTGACCGACATAGGAACGCCCCTTCTGTACTCTCACATAGCACATACACGCAGTCACATCACACACTGACCGACATAGGAACGCCCCCTCCGTGCTCTCACATAGCACTTACACACAGTCATACACTGACCGACATAGGAACGCCCCTCCGTGCTCTCACATAGCACATACACACAGTCACATCACACACTGACCGACATAGGAACGAACCCTCCGTCCACTCACAAAGCACATACACACAGTCACACACTGACGGACATAGGAACGCCCCCTCCGTGCTCTCACATAGCACATACACACAGTCACATCACACACTGACCGACATAGGAACGCCCCCTCCGTGCTCTCACATAGCACATACACACAGTCACATCACACACTGACCGACATAGGAACGCCCCCTCCGTGCTCTCACATAGCACATACACACAGTCACACACTGACCGACATAGGAACGCCCCCTCCGTGCTCTCACATAGCACATACACACAGTCACATCACACACTGACCGACATAGGAACGCCCCCTCCGTGCTCTCACATAGCACATACACACAGTCACATCACACACTGACCGACATAGGAACGCCCCCTCCGTGCTCTCACATAGCACATACACACAGTCACAACACACACTGACAGACATAGGAACGCCCCCTCCGTTCTCTCACATAGCACATACACACAGTCACACACTGACCGACATAGGAACGCCCCCTCCGTGCTCTCACATAGCACATACACACAGTCACATCACACACTGACCGACATAGGAACGCCCCCTCCGTGCTCTCACATAGCACATACACACAATCACAACACACACTGACAGACATAGGAACGCCCTCTCCGTGCTCTCACATAGCACATACACACAGTCACACACTGACCGACATAGGAACGCCCCCTCCGTGCTCTCACATAGCACATACACACAGTCACATCACACACTGACCGACATAGGAACACCCCCTCCGTGCTCTCACATAGCACTTACACACAGTCACATCACACACTGACCGACATAGGAACGCCACCTCCGTACTCTCACATAGCACATACACACAGTCACATCACACACTGACCGACATAGGAACGCCCCTTCTGTACTCTCACATAGCACATACACGCAGTCACATCACACACTGACCGACATAGGAACGCCCCCTCCGTGCTCTCACATAGCACTTACACACAGTCACACACTGACCGACATAGGAACGCCCCTCCGTGCTCTCACATAGCACATACACACAGTCACATCACACACTGACCGACATAGGAACGAACCCTCCGTCCACTCACAAAGCACATACACACAGTCACACACTGACCGACATAGGAACGCCCCCTCCGTGCTCTCACATAGCACATACACACAGTCACAACACACACTGACCGACATAGGAATGCCCCCTCCGTGCTCTCACATAGCACATACACACAGTCACATCACACACTGACCGACATAGGAACGCCCCCTCCGTGCTCTCACATAGCACATACACACAGTCACACACTGACCGACATAGGAACGCCCCCTCCGTGCTCTCACATAGCACATACACACAGTCACATCACACACTGACCGACATAGGAACGCCCCCTCCGTGCTCTCACATAGCACATACACACAGTCACATCACACACTGACCGACATAGGAACGCCCCCTCCGTGCTCTCACATAGCACATACACACAGTCACAACACACACTGACAGACATAGGAACGCCCCCTCCGTTCTCTCACATAGCACATACACACAGTCACACACTGACCGACATAGGAACGCCCCCTCCGTGCTCTCACATAGCACATACACACAGTCACATCACACACTGACCGACATAGGAACACCCCCTCCGTGCTCTCACATAGCACTTACACACAGTCACATCACACACTGACCGACATAGGAATGCCACCTCCGTACTCTCACATAGCACATACACACAGTCACATCACACACTGACCGACATAGGAACGCCCCCTCCGTGCTCTCACATAGCACATACACACAGTCACATCACACACTGACCGACATAGGAACGCCCCCTCCGTGCTCTCACATAGCACATACACACAGTCACAACAGACACTGACAGACATAGGAACGCCCTCTCCGTGCTCTCACATAGCACATACACACAGTCACACACTGACCGACATAGGAACGCCCCCTCCGTGCTCTCACATAGCACTTACACACAGTCACATCACACACTGACCGACATAGGAACGCCACCTCCGTACTCTCACATAGCACATACACACAGTCACATCACACACTGACCGACATAGGAACGCCCCTTCTGTACTCTCACATAGCACATACACGCAGTCACATCACACACTGACCGACATAGGAACGCCCCCTCCGTGCTCTCACATAGCACTTACACACAGTCACACACTGACCGACATAGGAACGCCCCTCCGTGCTCTCACATAGCACATACACACAGTCACATCACACACTGACCGACATAGGAACGAACCCTCCGTCCACTCACAAAGCACATACACACAGTCACACACTGACCGACATAGGAACGCCCCCTCCGTGCTCTCACATAGCACATACACACAGTCACATCACACACTGACCGACATAGGAACGCCCCCTCCGTGCTCTCACATAGCACATACACACAGTCACATCACACACTGACCGACATAGGAACGCCCCCTCCGTGCTCTCACATAGCACATACACACAGTCACACACTGACCGACATAGGAACGCCCCCTCCGTGCTCTCACATAGCACATACACACAGTCACATCACACACTGACCGACATAGGAACGCCCCCTCCGTGCTCTCACATAGCACATACACACAGTCACATCACACACTGACCGACATAGGAACGCCCCCTCCGTGCTCTCACATAGCACATACACACAGTCACAACACACACTGACAGACATAGGAACGCCCCCTCCGTTCTCTCACATAGCACATACACACAGTCACACACTGACCGACATAGGAACGCCCCCTCCGTGCTCTCACATAGCACTTACACACAGTCACATCACACACTGACCGACATAGGAATGCCACCTCCGTACTCTCACATAGCACATACACACAGTCACATCACACACTGACCGACATAGGAACGCCCCCTCCGTGCTCTCACATAGCACATACACACAGTCACATCACACACTGACCGACATAGGAACGCCCCCTCCGTGCTCTCACATAGCACATACACACAGTCACAACACACACTGACAGACATAGGAACGCCCTCTCCGTGCTCTCACATAGCACATACACACAGTCACACACTGACCGACATAGGAACGCCCCCTCCGTGCTCTCACATAGCACATACACACAGTCACATCACACACTGACCGACATAGGAACACCCCCTCCGTGCTCTCACATAGCACTTACACACAGTCACATCACACACTGACCGACATAGGAACGCCACCTCCGTACTCTCACATAGCACATACACACAGTCACATCACACACTGACCGACATAGGAACGCCCCTTCTGTACTCTCACATAGCACATACACGCAGTCACATCACACACTGACCGACATAGGAACGCTCCCTCCGTGCTCTCACATAGCACTTACACACAGTCACACACTGACCGACATAGGAACGCCCCTCCGTGCTCTCACATAGCACATACACACAGTCACATCACACACTGACCGACATAGGAACGAACCCTCCGTCCACTCACAAAGCACATACACACAGTCACACACTGACCGACATAGGAACGCCCCCTCCGTGCTCTCACATAGCACATACACACAGTCACAACACACACTGACCGACATAGGAACGCCCCCTCCGTGCTCTCACATAGCACATACACACAGTCACATCACACACTGACCGACATAGGAACGCCCCCTCCGTGCTCTCACATAGCACATACACACAGTCACACACTGACCGACATAGGAACGTCCCCTCCGTGCTCTCACATAGCACATACACACAGTCACATCACACACTGACCGACATAGGAACGCCCCCTCCGTGCTCTCACATAGCACATACACACAGTCACATCACACACTGACCGACATAGGAACGCCCCCTCCGTGCTCTCACATAGCACATACACACAGTCACAACACACACTGACAGACATAGGAACGCCCCCTCCGTGCTCTTACATAGCACATACACACAGTCACATCACACACTGACCGACATAGGAACGCCCCCTCCGTGCTCTCACATAGCACATACACACAGTCACAACAGACACTGACAGACATAGGAACGCCCTCTCCGTGCTCTCACATAGCACATACACACAGTCACACACTGACCGACATAGGAACGCCCCCTCCGTGCTCTCACATAGCACATACACACAGTCACATCACACACTGACCGACATAGGAACACCCCCTCCGTGCTCTCACATAGCACTTACACACAGTCACATCACACACTGACCGACATAGGAACGCCACCTCCGTACTCTCACATAGCACATACACACAGTCACATCACACACTGACCGACATAGGAACGCCCCTTCTGTACTCTCACATAGCACATACACGCAGTCACATCACACACTGACCGACATAGGAACGCCCCCTCCGTGCTCTCACATAGCACTTACACACAGTCACACACTGACCGACATAGGAACGCCCCTCCGTGCTCTCACATAGCACATACACACAGTCACATCACACACTGACCGACATAGGAACGAACCCTCCGTCCACTCACAAAGCACATACACACAGTCACACACTGACCGACATAGGAACGCCCCCTCCGTGCTCTCACATAGCACATACACACAGTCACAACACACACTGACCGACATAGGAACGTCCCCTCCGTGCTCTCACATAGCACATACACACAGTCACATCACACACTGACCAACATAGGAACGCCCCCTCCGTGCTCTCACATAGCACATACACACAGTCACATCACACACTGACTGACATAGGAACGCCCCCTTCGTGCTCTCACATAGCACTTACACACAGTCACATCACACACTGACCGACATAGGAACGCCCCCTCCGTGCTGTCACATAGCACATACACACAGTCACATCACACACTGAGCGACAAAGGAACGCCCCCTCCGTGCTCTCACATAGCACATACACACAGTCACACACTGACCGACAGAGGAACGCCCCCTCCGTGCTCTCACATAGCACATACACACAGTCACATCACACACTGACCGACATAGGAACGCCCCCTCCGTGCTCTCACATAGCACATACACACAGTCACACACTGACCGACATAGGAACGCCCCCTTCGTGCTCTCACATAGCACATACACACAGTCACATCACACACTGACCGACATAGGAACGCCCCTCCGTGCTCTCACATAGCATTTACACACAGTCACACACTGACCGACAAAGGAACGCCCCCTCCGTGCTCTCACATAGCACTTACACACAGTCACATCATACACTGACCGACATAGGAACGCCCCCTCCGTGCTCTCACATAGCACATACACACAGTCACATCACACACTGACCGACATAGGAACGCCCCCTCCGTGCTCTCACATAGCACATACACACAGTCACACACTGACCGACATAGGAACACCCCCTCCGTGCTCTCACATAGCACATACACACAGTCACATCACACACTGACCGACATAGGAACGCCCCCTCCGTGCTCTCACATAGCACATACACACAGTCACATCACACACTGACCGACATAGGAACGCCCCCTCCGTGCTCTCACATACCACATACACACAGTCACATCACACACTGACTGACATAGGAACGCCCCCTCCGTGCTCTCACATAGCACTTACACACAGTCACATCACACACTGACCGACATAGGAACGCCCCCTCCGTGCTCTCACATAGCACATACACACAGTCACATCACACACTGAGCGACATAGGAACGCCCCCTCCATGCTCTCACATAGCACATACACAGTCACACACTGACCGACATAGGAACGCCCCCTCCGTGCTCTCACATAGCACATACACACAGTCACATCACACACTGACCGACATAGGAACGCGCCCTCCGTGCTCTCACATAGCACATACACACAGTCACACACTGACCGACATAGGAACGCCCCCTCCGTGCTCTCACATAGCACATACACACAGTCACATCACACACTGACCGACATAGGAACGCCCCCTCCGTGCTCTCACATAGCATATACACACAGTCACATCACACACTGACCGACATAGGAACGCCCCCTCCGTGCTCTCACATAGCACATACACACAGTCACAACACACACTGACAGACATAGGAACGCCCCCTCCGTTCTCTCACATAGCACATACACACAGTCACACACTGACCGACATAGGAACGCCCCCTCCGTGCTCTCACATAGCACATACACACAGTCACATCACACACTGACCGACATAGGAACACCCCCTCCGTGCTCTCACATAGCACTTACACACAGTCACATCACACACTGACCGACATAGGAATGCCACCTCCGTACTCTCACATAGCACATACACACAGTCACATCACACACTGACCGACATAGGAACTCCCCCTCCGTGCTCTCACATAGCACATACACACAGTCACATCACACACTGACCGACATAGGAACGCCCCCTCCGTGCTCTCACATAGCACATACACACAGTCACAACACACACTGACAGACATAGGAACGCCCTCTCCGTGCTCTCACATAGCACATACACACAGTCACACACTGACCGACATAGGAACGCCCCCTCCGTGCTCTCACATAGCACATACACACAGTCACATCACACACTGACCGACATAGGAACACCCCCTCCGTGCTCTCACATAGCACTTACACACAGTCACATCACACACTGACCGACATAGGAACGCCACCTCCGTATTCTCACATAGCACATACACACAGTCACATCACACACTGACCGACATAGGAACGCCCCTTCTGTACTCTCACATAGCACATACACGCAGTTACATCACACACTGACCGACATAGGAACGCCCCCTCCGTGCTCTCACATAGCACTTACACACAGTCACACACTGACCGACATAGGAACGCCCCTCCGTGCTCTCACATAGCACATACACACAGTCACATCACATACTGACCGACATAGGAACGAACCCTCCGTCCACTCACAAAGCACATACACACAGTCACACACTGACCGACATAGGAACGCCCCCTCCGTGCTCTCACATAGCACATACACACAGTCACATCACACACTGACCGACATAGGAACGCCCCCTCCGTGCTCTCACATAGCACATACACACAGTCACATCACACACTGACCGACATAGGAACGCCCCCTCCGTGCTCTCACATAGCACATACACACAGTCACACACTGACCGACATAGGAACGCCCCCTCCGTGCTCTCACATAGCACATACACACAGTCACATCACACACTGACCGACATAGGAACGCCCCCTCCGTGCTCTCACATAGCACATACACACAGTCACATCACACACTGACCGACATAGGAACGCCCCCTCCGTGCTCTCACATAGCACATACACACAGTCACAACACACACTGACAGACATAGGAACGCCCCCTCCGTTCTCTCACATAGCACATACACACAGTCACACACTGACCGACATAGGAACGCCCCCTCCGTGCTCTCACATAGCACATACACACAGTCACATCACACACTGACCGACATAGGAACACCCCCTCCGTGCTCTCACATAGCACATACACACAGTCACATCACACACTGACCGACATAGGAATGCCACCTCCGTACTCTCACATAGCACATACACACAGTCACATCACACACTGACCGACATAGGAACGCCCCCTCCGTGCTCTCACATAGCACATACACACAGTCACACACTGACCGACATAGGAACGCCCCCTCCGTGCTCTCACATAGCACATACACACAGTCACATCACACACTGACCGACATAGGAACACCCCCTCCGTGCTCTCACATAGCACTTACACACAGTCACATCACACACTGACCGACATAGGAACGCCACCTCCGTACTCTCACATAGCACATACACACAGTCACATCACACACTGACCGACATAGGAACGCCCCTTCTGTACTCTCACATAGCACATACACGCAGTCACATCACACACTGACCGACATAGGAACGCCCCCTCCGTGCTCTCACATAGCACTTACACACAGTCACACACTGACCGACATAGGAACGCCCCTCCGTGCTCTCACATAGCACATACACACAGTCACATCACACACTGACCGACATAGGAACGAACCCTCCGTCCACTCACAAAGCACATACACACAGTCACACACTGACCGACATTGGAACGCCCCCTCCGTGCTCTCACATAGCACATACACACAGTCACAACACACACTGACCGACATAGGAACGCCCCCTCCGTGCTCTCACATAGCACATACACACAGTCACATCACACACTGACCGACATAGGAACGCCCCCTCCGTGCTCTCACATAGCACATACACACAGTCACACACTGACCGACATAGGAACGCCCCCTCCGTGCTCTCACATAGCACATACACACAGTCACATCACACACTGACCGACATAGGAACGCCCCCTCCGTGCTCTCACATAGCACATACACACAGTCACATCACACACTGACCGACATAGGAACGCCCCCTCCGTGCTCTCACATAGCACATACACACAGTCACAACACACACTGACAGACATAGGAACGCCCCCTCCGTTCTCTCACATAGCACATACACACAGTCACACACTGACCGACATAGGAACGCCCCCTCCGTGCTCTCACATAGCACATACACACAGTCACATCACACACTGACCGACATAGGAACACCCCCTCCGTGCTCTCACATAGCACTTACACACAGTCACATCACACACTGACCGACATAGGAATGCCTCCTCCGTACTCTCACATAGCACATACACACAGTCACATCACACACTGACCGACATAGGAACGCCCCCTCCGTTCTCTCACATAGCACATACACACAGTCACATCACACACTGACCGACATAGGAACGCCCCCTCCGTGCTCTCACATAGCACATACACACAGTCACAACAGACACTGACAGACATAGGAACGCCCTCTCCGTGCTCTCACATAGCACATACACACAGTCACACACTGACCGACATAGGAACGCCCCCTCCGTGCTCTCACATAGCACTTACACACAGTCACATCACACACTGACCGACATAGGAACGCCACCTCCGTACTCTCACATAGCACATACACACAGTCACATCACACACTGACCGACATAGGAACGCCCCTTCTGTACTCTCACATAGCACATACACGCAGTCACATCACACACTGACCGACATAGGAACGCCCCCTCCGTGCTCTCACATAGCACTTACACACAGTCACACACTGACCGACATAGGAACGCCCCTCCGTGCTCTCACATAGCACATACACACAGTCACATCACACACTGACCGACATAGGAACGAACCCTCCGTCCACTCACAAAGCACATACACACAGTCACACACTGACCGACATAGGAACGCCCCCTCCGTGCTCTCACATAGCACATACACACAGTCACATCACACACTGACCGACATAGGAACGCCCCCTCCGTGCTCTCACATAGCACATACACACAGTCACATCACACACTGACCGACATAGGAACGCCCCCTCCGTGCTCTCACATAGCACATACACACAGTCACACACTGACCGACATAGGAACGCCCCCTCCGTGCTCTCACATAGCACATACACACAGTCACATCACACACTGACCGACATAGGAACGCCCCCTCCGTGCTCTCACATAGCACATACACACAGTCACATCACACACTGACCGACATAGGAACGCCCCCTCCGTGCTCTCACATAGCACATACACACAGTCACAACACACACTGACAGACATAGGAACGCCCCCTCCGTTCTCTCACATAGCACATACACACAGTCACACACTGACCGACATAGGAACGCCCCCTCCGTGCTCTCACATAGCACTTACACACAGTCACATCACACACTGACCGACATAGGAATGCCACCTCCGTACTCTCACATAGCACATACACACAGTCACATCACACACTGACCGACATAGGAACGCCCCCTCCGTGCTCTCACATAGCACATACACACAGTCACATCACACACTGACCGACATAGGAACGCCCCCTCCGTGCTCTCACATAGCACATACACACAATCACAACACACACTGACAGACATAGGAACGCCCTCTCCGTGCTCTCACATAGCACATACACACAGTCACACACTGACCGACATAGGAACGCCCCCTCCGTGCTCTCACATAGCACATACACACAGTCACATCACACATTGACCGACATAGGAACACCCCCTCCGTGCTCTCACATAGCACTTACACACAGTCACATCACACACTGACCGACATAGGAACGCCACCTCCGTACTCTCACATAGCACATACACACAGTCACATCACACACTGACCGACATAGGAACGCCCCTTCTGTACTCTCACATAGCACATACACGCAGTCACATCACACACTGACCGACATAGGAACGCCCCCTCCGTGCTCTCACATAGCACTTACACACAGTCACACACTGACCGACATAGGAACGCCCCTCCGTGCTCTCACATAGCACATACACACAGTCACATCACACACTGACCGACATAGGAACGAACCCTCCGTCCACTCACAAAGCACATACACACAGTCACACACTGACCGACATAGGAACGCCCCCTCCGTGCTCTCACATAGAACATACACACAGTCACAACACACACTGACCGACATAGGAACGCCCCCTCCGTGCTCTCACATAGCACATACACACAGTCACATCACACACTGACCGACATAGGAACGCCCCCTCCGTGCTCTCACATAGCACATACACACAGTCACACACTGACCGACATAGGAACGCCCCCTCCGTGCTCTCACATAGCACATACACACAGTCACATCACACACTGACCGACATAGGAACGCCCCCTCCGTGCTCTCACATAGCACATACACACAGTCACATCACACACTGACCGACATAGGAACGCCCCCTCCGTGCTCTCACATAGCACATACACACAGTCACAACACACACTGACAGACATAGGAACGCCCCCTCCGTTCTCTCACATAGCACATACACACAGTCACACACTGACCGACATAGGAACGCCCCCTCCGTGCTCTCACATAGCACATACACACAGTCACATCACACACTGACCGACATAGGAACACCCCCTCCGTGCTCTCACATAGCACTTACACACAGTCACATCACACACTGACCGACATAGGAATGCCACCTCCGTACTCTCACATAGCACATACACACAGTCACATCACACACTGACCGACATAGGAACGCCCCCTCCGTGCTCTCACATAGCACATACACACAGTCACATCACACACTGACCGACATAGGAACGCCCCCTCCGTGCTCTCACATAGCACATACACACAGTCACAACAGACACTGACAGACATAGGAACGCCCTCTCCGTGCTCTCACATAGCACATACACACAGTCACACACTGACCGACATAGGAACGCCCCCTCCGTGCTCTCACATAGCACATACACACAGTCACATCACACACTGACCGACATAGGAACACCCCCTCCGTGCTCTCACATAGCACTTACACACAGTCACATCACACACTGACCGACATAGGAACGCCACCTCCGTACTCTCACATAGCACATACACACAGTCACATCACACACTGACCGACATAGGAACGCCCCTTCTGTACTCTCACATAGCACATACACGCAGTCACATCACACACTGACCGACATAGGAACGCCCCCTCCGTGCTCTCACATAGCACTTACACACAGTCACACACTGACCGACATAGGAACGCCCCTCCGTGCTCTCACATAGCACATACACACAGTCACATCACACACTGACCGACATAGGAACGAACCCTCCGTCCACTCACAAAGCACATACACACAGTCACACACTGACCGACATAGGAACGCCCCCTCCGTGCTCTCACATAGCACATACACACAGTCACAACACACACTGACCGACATAGGAACGCCCCCTCCGTGCTCTCACATAGCACATACACACAGTCACATCACACACTGACCGACATAGGAACGCCCCCTCCGTGCTCTCACATAGCACATACACACAGTCACACACTGACCGACATAGGAACGCCCCCTCTGTGCTCTCACATAGCACATACACACAGTCACATCACACACTGACCGACATAGGAACGCCCCCTCTGTGCTCTCACATAGCACATACACACAGTCACATCACACACTGACCGACATAGGAACGCCCCCTCCGTGCTCTCACATAGCACATACACACAGTCACAACACACACTGACAGACATAGGAACGCCCCCTCCGTTCTCTCACATAGCACATACACACAGTCACACACTGACCGACATAGGAACGCCCCCTCCGTGCTCTCACATAGCACATACACACAGTCACATCACACACTGACCGACATAGGAACACCCCCTCCGTGCTCTCACATAGCACTTACACACAGTCACATCACACACTGACCGACATAGGAATGCCACCTCCGTACTCTCACATAGCACATACACACAGTCACATCACACACTGACCGACATAGGAACGCCCCCTCCGTGCTCTCACATAGCACATACACACAGTCACATCACACACTGACCGACATAGGAACGCCCCCTCCGTGCTCTCACATAGCACATACACACAGTCACAACAGACACTGACAGACATAGGAACGCCCTCTCCGTGCTCTCACATAGCACATACACAGTCACACACTGACCGACATAGGAACGCCCCCTCCGTGCTCTCACATAGCACTTACACACAGTCACATCACACACTGACCGACATAGGAACGCCACCTCCGTACTCTCACATAGCACATACACACAGTCACATCACACACTGACCGACATAGGAACGCCCCTTCTGTACTCTCACATAGCACATACACGCAGTCACATCACACACTGACCGACATAGGAACGCCCCCTCCGTGCTCTCACATAGCACTTACACACAGTCACACACTGACCGACATAGGAACGCCCCTCCGTGCTCTCACATAGCACATACACACAGTCACATCACACACTGACCGACATAGGAACGAACCCTCCGTCCACTCACAAAGCACATACACACAGTCACACACTGACCGACATAGGAACGCCCCCTCCGTGCTCTCACATAGCACATACACACAGTCACATCACACACTGACCGACATAGGAACGCCCCCTCCGTGCTCTCACATAGCACATACACACAGTCACATCACACACTGACCGACATAGGAACGCCCCCTCCGTGCTCTCACATAGCACATACACACAGTCACACACTGACCGACATAGGAACGCCCCCTCCGTGCTCTCACATAGCACATACACACAGTCACATCACACACTGACCGACATAGGAACGCCCCCTCCGTGCTCTCACATAGCACATACACACAGTCACATCACACACTGACCGACATAGGAACGCCCCCTCCGTGCTCTCACATAGCACATACACACAGTCACAACACACACTGACAGACATAGGAACGCCCCCTCCGTTCTCTCACATAGCACATACACACAGTCACACACTGACCGACATAGGAACGCCCCCTCCGTGCTCTCACATAGCACTTACACACAGTCACATCACACACTGACCGACATAGGAATGCCACCTCCGTACTCTCACATAGCACATACACACAGTCACATCACACACTGACCGACATAGGAACGCCCCCTCCGTGCTCTCACATAGCACATACACACAGTCACATCACACACTGACCGACATAGGAACGCCCCCTCCGTGCTCTCACATAGCACATACACACAGTCACAACACACACTGACAGACATAGGAACGCCCTCTCCGTGCTCTCACATAGCACATACACACAGTCACACACTGACCGACATAGGAACGCCCCCTCCGTGCTCTCACATAGCACATACACACAGTCACATCACACACTGACCGACATAGGAACACCCCCTCCGTGCTCTCACATAGCACTTACACACAGTCACATCACACACTGACCGACATAGGAACGCCACCTCCGTACTCTCACATAGCACATACACACAGTCACATCACACACTGACCGACATAGGAACGCCCCTTCTGTACTCTCACATAGCACATACACGCAGTCACATCACACACTGACCGACATAGGAACGCCCCCTCCGTGCTCTCACATAGCACTTACACACAGTCACACACTGACCGACATAGGAACGCCCCTCCGTGCTCTCACATAGCACATACACACAGTCACATCACACACTGACCGACATAGGAACGAACCCTCCGTCCACTCACAAAGCACATACACACAGTCACACACTGACCGACATAGGAACGCCCCCTCCGTGCTCTCACATAGCACATACACACAGTCACAACACACACTGACCGACATAGGAACGCCCCCTCCGTGCTCTCACATAGCACATACACACAGTCACATCACACACTGACCGACATAGGAACGCCCCCTCCGTGCTCTCACATAGCACATACACACAGTCACACACTGACCGACATAGGAACGCCCCCTCCGTGCTCTCACATAGCACATACACACAGTCACATCACACACTGATCGACATAGGAACGCCCCCTCCGTGCTCTCACATAGCACATACACACAGTCACATCACACACTGACCGACATAGGAACGCCCCCTCCGTGCTCTCACATAGCACATACACACAGTCACAACACACACTGACAGACATAGGAACGCCCCCTCCGTTCTCTCACATAGCACATACACACAGTCACACACTGACCGACATAGGAACGCCCCCTCCGTGCTCTCACATAGCACATACACACAGTCACATCACACACTGACCGACATAGGAACACCCCCTCCGTGCTCTCACATAGCACTTACACACAGTCACATCACACACTGACCGACATAGGAATGCCACCTCCGTACTCTCACATAGCACATACACACAGTCACATCACACACTGACCGACATAGGAACGCCCCCTCCGTGCTCTCACATAGCACATACACACAGTCACATCACACACTGACCGACATAGGAACGCCCCCTCCGTGCTCTCACATAGCACATACACACAGTCACAACAGACACTGACAGACATAGGAACGCCCTCTCCGTGCTCTCACATAGCACATACACACAGTCACACACTGACCGACATAGGAACGCCCCCTCCGTGCTCTCACATAGCACATACACACAGTCACATCACACACTGACCGACATAGGAACACCCCCTCCGTGCTCTCACATAGCACTTACACACAGTCACATCACACACTGACCGACATAGGAACGCCACCTCCGTACTCTCACATAGCACATACACACAGTCACATCACACACTGACCGACATAGGAACGCCCCTTCTGTACTCTCACATAGCACATACACGCAGTTACATCACACACTGACCGACATAGGAACGCCCCCTCCGTGCTCTCACATAGCACATACACGCAGTCACATCACACACTGACCGACATAGGAACGCCCCCTCCGTGCTCTCACATAGCACTTACACACAGTCACACACTGACCGACATAGGAACGCCCCTCCGTGCTCTCACATAGCACATACACACAGTCACATCACACACTGACCGACATAGGAACGAACCCTCCGTCCACTCACAAAGCACATACACACAGTCATACACTGACCGACATAGGAACGCCCCCTCCGTGCTCTCACATAGCACATACACACAGTCACATCACACACTGACCGACATAGGAACGCCACCTCCGTACTCTCACATAGCACATACACACAGTCACATCACACACTGACCGACATAGGAACGCCCCTTCTGTACTCTCACATAGCACATACACGCAGTTACATCACACACTGACCGACATAGGAACGCCCCCTCCGTGCTCTCACATAGCACATACACGCAGTCACATCACACACTGACCGACATAGGAACGCCCCCTCCGTGCTCTCACATAGCACTTACACACAGTCACACACTGACCGACATAGGAACGCCCCTCCGTGCTCTCACATAGCACATACACACAGTCACATCACACACTGACCGACATAGGAACGAACCCTCCGTCCACTCACAAAGCACATACACACAGTCATACACTGACCGACATAGGAACGCCCCCTCCGTGCTCTCACATAGCACATACACACAGTCACATCACACACTGACCGACATAGGAACACCCCCTCCGTGCTCTCACATAGCACTTACACACAGTCACATCACACACTGACCGACATAGGAATGCCACCTCCGTACTCTCACATAGCACATACACACAGTCACATCACACACTGACCGACATAGGAACGCCCCCTCCGTGCTCTCACATAGCACATACACACAGTCACATCACACACTGACCGACATAGGAACGCCCCCTCCGTGCTCTCACATAGCACATACACACAGTCACAACAGACACTGACAGACATAGGAACGCCCTCTCCGTGCTCTCACATAGCACATACACACAGTCACACACTGACCGACATAGGAACGCCCCCTCCGTGCTCTCACATAGCACATACACACAGTCACATCACACACTGACCGACATAGGAACACCCCCTCCGTGCTCTCACATAGCACTTACACACAGTCACATCACACACTGACCGACATAGGAACGCCACCTCCGTACTCTCACATAGCACATACACACAGTCACATCACACACTGACCGACATAGGAACGCCCCTTCTGTACTCTCACATAGCACATACACGCAGTTACATCACACACTGACCGACATAGGAACGCCCCCTCCGTGCTCTCACATAGCACATACACGCAGTCACATCACACACTGACCGACATAGGAACGCCCCCTCCGTGCTCTCACATAGCACTTACACACAGTCACACACTGACCGACATAGGAACGCCCCTCCGTGCTCTCACATAGCACATACACACAGTCACATCACACACTGACCGACATAGGAACGAACCCTCCGTCCACTCACAAAGCACATACACACAGTCATACACTGACCGACATAGGAACGCCCCCTCCGTGCTCTCACATAGCACATACACACAGTCACATCACACACTGACCGACATAGGAACGCCACCTCCGTACTCTCACATAGCACATACACACAGTCACATCACACACTGACCGACATAGGAACGCCCCTTCTGTACTCTCACATAGCACATACACGCAGTTACATCACACACTGACCGACATAGGAACGCCCCCTCCGTGCTCTCACATAGCACATACACGCAGTCACATCACACACTGACCGACATAGGAACGCCCCCTCCGTGCTCTCACATAGCACTTACACACAGTCACACACTGACCGACATAGGAACGCCCCTCCGTGCTCTCACATAGCACATACACACAGTCACATCACACACTGACCGACATAGGAACGAACCCTCCGTCCACTCACAAAGCACATACACACAGTCATACACTGACCGACATAGGAACGCCCCCTCCGTGCTCTCACATAGCACATACACACAGTCACATCACACACTGACACTGACTCGGAGAGGACAGACTAGGTGCAGAGGCTGCTGCCGCCGCTATCTGCAGCGTTTCATTCTGGCACGGAGACTGTGCAACTAAGAGGGAAATACAACGCGTGGTGCAGCACAAGATTTACCCCGGGGGCCCCGTGGAATATATGGATACCAGTGAGGATCTTGTTCTTCTTTATGGTTAGCTGGGAATGAGGAGTGAACACAATGATAGTTACACGTGAGTTACTCAGACTTCTTCTCTCATCTCAGTGCAGGAGGCGCTGTATAAGGGGTCAGGGCAGGTGTGGGGGGATCTAACTAACCTTGTGCTCCTAGCCATGTGTGGCCGGGGGTAGGTGCATCTGCTCACTGTGGTAAACCCACCTGTGTACGGGATACGCTGGGATCGATGTAGGGTGGCTCCTGGCACCACTACTGCTAAAGCTCTAATTAGCGCAGTTTCTGATCTGCATCAGGACAATTATGCTGCTGTTGTCTCATTTATTATGGTTTGGTCAGTTTTTCCTCCTTTTGTATGTGATTTTTTTTCTTTTAGCAGTAATGGTGTGTTTTCATGGTTTCTGTAGAAGAGCAGGAATTGGAAAGTGCATGACAAGAGTGTATAAGGATATTAATAGGCAGCACTTTGTGTGGATAACTTAGGTATTTTTATTTTAAATTGAAATTGTATTTAAGCAAATACTTTTGCTTTACGTGTTTTTTTTTTGTACTTTATCATGGATAATGGAATAATGAATCTACAGTAGTATGATGGAGAGAGATGGACTGTATCCTGTATTTGTGTTGTCACATGTCTGTAATTGGCTTTGCCCACCTAGAAATTAGTTATTTGAGTAGGCAATGCATATGACTGTTTTCTCTCAATGACTGACAGAATGAGCGTTAGTTTTTTACATCTACAGTAGTGAAGTGCGCAGGCTAGATGGGTTATTATCCGGGCGGACAGGGGTACAGGGGAAATTCCCGGTGGGCCCCACCTCCCTGTCTAATGTCAGGTTGAATTATACATTGTTACTCTTTTAAAGGGTCAGTTACCTGGTAGAGCAGGAACATGGATGAACAGACCATGCACTGTAGTATCCATGTTGTCTAAAAGCTATGTCCTCTATAATGGTTAGCCAAGCTTTTGTGGTAGCTGGTCACACCAATCAGGAGGCTGGCAAGACACTTGAAGCATGGGTCCCTACCACTGTCTTCCCCAGTGGGCCCATCGAGCCCCAGTCCGACACTGGTTATTATATATACACGTACTGTGAACAATAGATCTGCACCAATCTCTGGTGGTGGTTAGCTCCCAGCTTGCCATGACTGATCGTGTGAATTCCTCCTCTCCCTTCCTTTTCTTCAGATGTATCCTACCCCTTGTTTTATGGTGGCTCTTAATGATAACTTGTTATTTAAAACTTCTTTATCTTGATTTTGATGCTAGGTATGAAAAAGTGTTGGTATCTGAAATTTTTAAAACAATTTAATAAAAGCTGTGTGACAAAACATGATTATGAGGTCTATGTACTAATAATTGCTTAGCTGCCGTGATTATGTATCCTGCAAAACTTGACTTGTGTGGTGTCCCGAGGACCGAGTTTGAGAACCACTGACTTAGTACATAGCTGGGATATCCTCTGTGAAACAGGTACTTAATAATCGTGTCAGTTCTGCAATTCTTAATACATAGGCCCCTAAATATCTACTTCATTAGTACTGAGAATGAAATATAATGTGTCCCACAACCTGCTAAATTACAAAAAAGCATAAATTTATTTTTTGTCCCAAATATTTGGTGAATGGCTATTGCAACAGTGACATCTACAGGCTATAGGTGACACTGCTTTTATATTCTAACAGTTCTTTTTAATTACTAATAATCAAAAACTAGGTGTGTGTGTGTGTATATATATATATATATATATATATATATATAATATTACACACTGCCATACGTGTCTAGCTATATATAAATGCAGCCACCCAATAGGTAAATCTGAATTACCAATAAAGACTTGGGGGCATATGTATCAAAGCTTGATGTGAGATATATATGACCAACTAATCAGCTTCTTTTGGTGCATACACACGGTCAGATTTTTCTTCAGATCTGAACGATAGCGATTTAAGAAATCGTTCATATCTGAAGGAAAATCTGACATTTCTGAATGATGAACGATGCGCGTTTCCGATGGTCAGATAACGATATCTGACATCTGACGTGTTTGCAGTCAGATTTGGACAATTTCAGTCATTTTAATGCAGTAAAAAATCGTTCATAGTTCAGATCGTTCAAATCATTCATCTAATCGTTCAAATCGTTCATCTGCCACATCTGACCGTGTACAAAAATAGACAAATCTCAGGTGCACAACTCCAAATTATTAATAATATGTAAATGCAATAAAATTTTGCAATCAATAGAGGTTTTTAGCATAATCTTGGCCAAGGTTATGGGCCTACCCACCATATCCAGGTAACCTCTGTAGGGTAGGTCCCTAACATACTAAGATTCAAATCCAGAGCGCAGGACACCCCAAAACTAGCCCAGCTAAGCCGCCCCAGGGCACCGCCATAGTAAGAAAAGTGCAGTGTGAAAGAGATAGTTAGGAGCAGCTACTGCTGCATATAAAGAATGAAAATAAAAAGTGAGGTACATATATAATAAACAAACAGTGAAGGGTTAAAATGTGTCATAAAAGAAAAATGTGTTATAATGCGGTGCCCTGAAACAAATCAACAAAGGCAATCCAGGGGGACCCAAGCCCCCAAAATGAATCAAAGTTGCACTACAGTATATAAAACTATCTCTTTCACACTGCACTTTTCTTACTATGGCGGTGCCCTGGGGTGGCTTAGCTGGGCTAGTTTGGGGGTGTCCTGCGCTCTGGAATTGAATCGTATGTTAGGGACCTACCCTACAGAGGTTACCAGTATATGGTGGGTAGGCCCATAACCTTGGCCAAGATTATGCTAAAAACCTCTATTGATTGCAAAATGTTTCTGCATTTATATATTATTAACAATTTGGAGTTGTGCACCTGAGATTTCTTTTTTTTTTTTTTGCCTGCAATTAGTCTCATCAGGTAGCACCTCCCATTTTTATATATATATATATATATATATATATATATATATATATATTAATATATTTTATAATATCTGGACTGCACACCCTGTGTGTGTGTGTGTATATGTGTGTGTGTATATATATATATATATATATATATTCAGGGTGTGCAGTCCAGAAATCTTTCCCGTATACATCTGACCGTGTGTATGCTCCATACCTTGCAGGCTGTGTTTAAAAAATGATAGTTAAGGGCTGATTGGTTGGTGATTATATATCTCACATCAAGCTTTGATACATATGCCCCTTAATCCATAGCTAACATGATATTATATTATAGGGGCTGCTCATAAATTGTGCCAGGACACACATTGTATAAAAGTAAGAATTTTATTATCTAAAAGATTTTATATGTCGATATAAACTACTGTTTCAACTATAAAAGCATAAAAATATAACGGAACCGTACCTATCCGACTTCACTAAAGGTGCATACACACACAACAATTTTTGAACGATTATCGATAATGATATTGTTTAATCGCTGAAAAAATCATTCACTTTCTGAGTTAAAACGATGAACGATTATCGTTCATGCGCGTTCATGTTTGTAGTTGTCAGACTGACCAACTCAACGATTTTCAGTAAGGGAATATGCAAAAATAATTTGTAGTACAAAAAAAATCGTTCATTACATTTAGTAAATGAACAATTTTAGTAAACTATTTTCGTTAATTTTTCCCTTGAAAAAATGAATGAAAATCGTTTACTAAAATCGTTCATTTACTAAGTCGTTTGTGTGTGTGTGTGTGTGTGTGTATATGCACCTTTAGAAATACTACAGTCACCTTATATAAAGGACAGAACTTAGTAAGATATTTATCTTCTTAATAGGAATAAGATGTACCCAGCTCACTCGGTACTTAATCTACACGAGGTATTTGCTGGTCCGGTTCCAAGGAAAAAATTAAGGTCCCCATACATTAGCAATCGATTGTGGCAATTCTGAAATTTGCAGATTGTGTACAAATATCTGCAATGTATGGGCTTCACAGATCGCAGATTGCAACCAAAAAGTGATTGGAATTGGTAAATCAGATTGTCCAACATGTTGGATTTCACAGATCAATTGGGGCTGTAGATTGCTAGTGTATGGAGATGATCAGCAGATTTGCCGACCGTTACTAGTAAAATCAGTAAAACCCCTTAATCAGTGCCCACATAGGCCCTCATTCAGAGCCACTCGCAAACAGCAGTACGCTCGTTGCGTTCCGATGTTGAATAACCGCGCATGCGTCGGTGTAACACTGCGCATGTGCGTACGGCAGATTGCGAGCTTTTTTGGTCACGTTCGTCAAATAGCGTACAGGAAGTGACATGTCAAATGTGATTGACAGAACAGGGCGTTTTTGGGTGTTGACGGGGGTGGAGATGGAAAAACGCAGGCGTGGCGAGGCGTTTTTGGGGCGTACATACATTAGCAGATGCGAGCGTAAAATGTGTTCGGACCGACTCATACGTCACTGGATGATCCTCTTTCCCTTCAAAATGCTCGCACAGCTTAGGGTCTGGATTACTCGACCACATTGGCGATGGCCTTCTACTCCGTCCCGGGACTCCACGATGTTGTTGCGATTAATCGCGGGAGGGCTGAAAAGCAATTCGTGTTGGATTGAAAACCGGCTTGGTATGTGTTTTGAAATCAGTTTTTTGGGATAGCACAAAACCGTACGCAGGTGGAAATCAGAGCTGCTAATGTCAGGATGACACAATCAATTTGCGTACATTTGTGGGGGTTTAATTTTCCCTCAATTTGGTGGTTAGGGCCTATTGTAACAATAATGTCATCATGTTTTAATTTTCTCACCATTTTATTTTTGCCTCTTGAATTTGCCTCGTTATATTAATTTTTAAACGTTCCTTAAAGAGCCCATTTTTTTTTTTTTTTTTTTTTTGGTTTTTTTTGGCAAGTTTTTGCCTTTTGGTCCAGGATTAAATGTAACCCATTTGTACAATAATTTCACAATCCAATGTCAGATTTTTTGTGTCAATTTATTGGTCAAACAAAAAAGAAATTAATAAAAAATTTGGGGACATCTTTTTTTGGCAAAGATCTGTCCCAAAATCAAACAAATTGGCCCAACATAACTGTTGACATAAACATACAACAAAAAATTAAAAACATTTCACAAGAAAGGAGAGGGAAGTTTTGACCAGAAAGGATTGTGGGAAAAGTTGCCGTTGCTGTCACCGTTTTTTCACCCGTTTGGATGGGGGAGGGTGGGCGCCAGACCTGGTCCGGGATGTCATCGGGCTGGCCTGTCCAGAGGCAGATGTTGTGGCCTCTGGACTAGGCACAGGGCTAGGCACATTTGGAGGATTGGCTGATGTTGTGCCAGAGGTGGAGGATCCTGATGTTCCGGCAGGAAGGGAGGTCGGCTCCACCATGTGCTGGCGAACGAGCTGCTCCAGGGCATAGGCGATGCGGATGTTGGCCCTGGTATTTTCCGCCAGGGCCTGACCAATGGTCACGTTGGCCGCAGCATTTTGCTCCAGGGCCTCAGCCACCCGTAGCAGACTGGCGTCCATCCTCTGCAGAATCTCCGTATGGAAATCCGATTTGAAATTGAGTTCTGTGAGGAGGGACACTGCCTGCGAGGGGGATTGCCCTGGACTGGCTTCTGCAGGGTCCTCAGCCGGATGTACTGGTTCCTCCCCTGCCGAGCCAGCAGAAATTCGGCGGCCAAGGCTCCCCTCTGGAGCAGACTCATCCGCCTGTGTCTCTGTTAGGAAAAAAGAGAAAAGACTCACATTAGAATCTACATATTGGCACAATAACATTTCAGAGTTGGTGACATCAAAAGATTTACCTGGGACAACATGAGGAGCCGCAAAGTCTGGCATGTCCGTATTCATGTTGGACACGCCAAACACCTCCACAGGCTGCACACACCCCTGTGCCAGCTCTTCTAAATCCGTCAACTCCAATGACACAGGGGTGGGACCCCCACCTGTCCCCCTTGCATGCCTAGCCCTGTCCGCGAGTTTTTGCTTTAGGCGATATTTGAAGTCTCCCCATCTGTGGGAAAAAATGGAAGCCATTATCCTTTTGTTTAAAATGGTGTTTGTTTTTAGGGGGGGCAAGTGTTTACTTATCGCCGTTTGACATCCCGGGCTAGACGGACATAATCACCCACCCTATTGACAGCAACGGCTACCTCTTCCCACATTCTCCCCTTCTGGCTTACACTCATATTCCTGTCTGCCTGTGGCAGGATGTCCACACACTTCTGTATCAAAACCTCCATCTCCTTTCTTGTGAAATGTGGCTGCCTTTTTTTTTTGCCCGCTTTGGCCGGAATACTGGGCCCAGCAGCCTCTTCCATGTCATCCTCCTCACCTATTTGTGTAAATATTCATATTTCACAAATTCACAACTTGCCCAATCTTATGTTTCAAATTAATCATTGATACAAAATGCATGAAAGACTTACCGCCTGACTCTTGGGCATTGTTTCCCTGGTCTGTCGCCATGTCTGAGGTCCAAACAAGAAATACACCAGAATTTTAATGTGTTTTCGTGACGTATTTATACATGCATCCTTTTTTTGCGGCCGCATCATTGATTGTGCATTCCTATGATCCCTCCTTAATTTGTGCGGGAAACGAAACACTATTTATGGCTTGGTGTGTCTCGATTCGAGGTGGCGTTTTTGGATTGTTGGAGGTTACCTTGGCTGGAGTTTCTTGTTTGCGGATAAAGGAGTTGGCGTTTGGTTTTTTTTTTGTTTGCTAGATTTGCGTTTTTATTTTCCGTTCTCTTTTTTGTTTTTTGTTTTTTTGGCCTCGTTTCTTGATTTGGTAAGTTTTGTGAAGTCTAACTTTTGATCAATTGTTGTCTCATTGTGTTTCTTCTTGTTTTTAATTTTTGTATCCATAATTTCATATATTTTAGCTTTTTATTAATTTCGGACCCAAAGACCTTTTGATTTGGACTCTTATATATTTGCTCTTGGTAAGTCCATTTTTTATCTTGTATTTGTGAACTAATTAGCGCATTTTTACTACTTACTATTGTGACTTGTATTTGCGAACTAATTAGCACATTTTTACTACTTACTATTGTGACTTGTATTTGCGAACTAATTAGCACATTTTTACTACTTACTATTGTGACTTGTATTTGCGAACTAATTAGCGCATTTTTACTACTTACTATTGTGACTTGTATTTGCGAACTAATTAGCGCATTTTTACTACTTACTATTGTGACTTGTATTTGCGAACTAATTAGCGCATTTTTACTACTTACTATTGTGACTTGTATTTGCGAACTAATTAGCGCATTTTTACTACTTGTATTTGCGAACTAATTAGCGCATTTTTACTACTTACTATTGTGACTTGTATTTGCGAACTAATTAGCGCATTTTTAAATGCTTATTAATCCTGTATAATTTTTTGTGGTTGCCCTTTCGCTTTTTTGGCAAACATTTCAACCCATTTTGATGTACTGTGTGCAATGTCGTTTTGCTCTTTTGCCAAATGTGTGTTTCGCATATTTTAAGTTTTGTCTAGCACAAAATTTAGAAACAAAAATGCACAGAGTGAAATTTGTCAAATTATTTTTGTGATTAATTTCAGTTTGGACGTATCATGACAATACCCCGGCATGTAAGCAGCAATGGATGGTATCATCAAGCTAAGTTGTTTTAATTTTCTTTTGGGGTGGGTCCAAAGCCTTACATTCCAATCTTGCCATTTCAGGTTGATCTTGGGCGGATTGTTCTGGCCATGCTCCCGGAAGCCGACCAACCTCAATCTCGTCCCAGGCGTAGGCATCGTAGGCGTGCAAGGCCCCATATATTTTGAACACGTGTCACCCTTTTTGGAATGCCCGATGATGAGGTTTTAAGACGCTACCGTCTTCCTCCCAAAATCATCATAGACACTCTCTCATTAATAGAGAGTGATCTTGAGCGGCAAATTGACAGTCCTACAGCAATACCACCACTTACGCAATTTATGGCGGTGTTACATTTCTGTGCCTCAGGATCGTTTCAAACAACGGTGGGAATAGTGGCGGGCATCTCACAATCCTCCTTTTCCCGGATCCTGAGGGCAGTGATGGAGGCACTTTTCAAGCACCTCCATCATTTTATTCAAATGCCTTTGGATATGGGTGCCCTTAGTGTAGCCAAGGCCAATTTTTACCAAATAGCTGGCTTCCCACACATCATAGGGGTTGTGGATGGTACTCACATACCACTTCAGCCTCCAGCACGGCTGGAGGCCATATTTCGAAACAGGAAACACTATCACTCCCTGAATGTAATGGTGGTATGTGATGCCTCCCTCCAGATCCTGTCCCTGAATGCAAAATTACCAGGAAGTGCACATGACTCCTTCGTCATCCGGCAATCAGGGATATGGCACAAATTAACCAACCTACAAGCTGGTGATGCGTGGCTTCTGGGTAAGTGGAGACCTTTAGTACATAACAATGTTAAGCTTGATACACAGTGATCCTGATGTTGTCTATTCTTTTTCACAGGAGACAGTGGATACCCTTGCATGCCCTGGCTGCTCACTCCTTATTTGGCTCCCACACCAGGTCCACAAAGTGAGTTTAATACCGCACTTACAGCCACCAGGCAAGTGGTGGAGCGCTGTATCGGCCTTTTAAAAGGCCGATTCAGATGCCTCCACCGCTCTGGTGGCGAGCTCATGTATTTGCCAGATATGGTTTCGAAAATTGTGGTCCTGTGTGGGATCTTTCACAACATCGCCATAAGGAGTGGTGTTCCAATGCAGCCAGAGGATGCCTTACCTGAGGATGGGCCCCCCGAGGTTGGTCGGAGGTCAGTATGTGGGGGAGCCATACGCGATGATGTGGTGTCCCGATATTTTAGGTAATTATTGATCAAACAACAGTGTGTATACCCAATGTGTTACGGTTTTTTAACGTTCATCTTTTTTTATATTAATTCTTGCACCATCTTCTGTTTGTTTGCATAATCTTTGGCACTCCCACGATGACTACTTCCTGCTACCCTTCAAAAACCTTTCTGTTGAAACTTCGGGAATATATTCTGACACCAATATTGCAACGCCATATTTTTGAAATCATGTGGGCATGGACCTTCGTCAACCAGTTCTTGATTTGTTGTGTGTTTGTTTAGTGTTTTTGGTATGTGGTGTTTTTCTGATTATCACTGTGTGTTTTGTATGTGAGTGACCACTTTGTATTTTGATTTCTGTTGTGAATAAATATTTGGAGAGTGTAATTTGTTTCCTTTTTGGGCACGTTAGAAGCAAGTGTAAACAAACTCCCAAACGTTAATTTTACCTAAGGGGTAACCCAGTAATGAAGCAAGTGGAGCTAAAATGTAATATGTTTTCGGGGTACTAACCAACACACCAAGGAATCGTGTACAATCAGTTGCCTTCGTAAGATTGTCCGAAGCAGTTTGGCCACCAAATGGTTTACACCATTTTTCAGGTTCCTATCATGTTGACCACCACAAAAAAGGAAAATGACATTGGTACTGGGAGGTGTTTCTTGTGTCTGTTTGCATTCAAAATAGAACACATAATCTGTAGTGAGATTCTGTGGCAAACCTTGCTTGAAGAGTCTACTTATGTCAGTGTAAAGAATCTTGGATTTACTCCAAACGCATGAGACAGAGCTTGATTTAAAATTGATTTATTAAGAAACAATTTGTAAAAAAATAAACTAATTCCTAAGGAGGACCAACAGATGGTCAAGGCCCTGCATAAGCCCGGTGACCTGCTCCCGCATACGGCCCACACAATTCACTATGTATTCCCGACGCCTCTGTTCCTCTGTGGGTGACAAAAGTTTGGGGATTAATAAATCGATAATGAAGCAACATTGAAAAAAAACACAAAACAAGCAAACCAAAACTTACAAGCTTGTGGGCCAAAAAAACATTACACGGATAAAACCCAGCCCCCCAAAATGTATAAGGGCAAAAATACAAGGGCCCTAAAAAAAGGCACACAGGTGTGATATGTGTATGGTGACATCAGCAGGAACAGGTAAAGACAACCCCCAAAAATACCCTAAGGCGACAAAAAGTCAAAAAAAATGGGGACGACACATGATTACATACAAACAGTTTGTGGTGTCCAAAATAAACTTTAAAAACATACCGTTCTCCAAAACGACAGAGCCAGAAGTCACTCCCTGGACCACCTCGGAGGTGGCTACATTACCCAACCCGAGGGGCAAGGTGTTTTCGGGATCCTGGGAGGGGGTATTTGGAGGAGGGACGGATGGAGGAGAGGGGGAATTGGGCTGGAGGGGAAGTAGGCCTGAAATTTCGGCCACAGGGTCTGGGGAGGAGGGGGTAATAGAGGAATTGGGGGTTGGAGAGCGGGGCCGGGACCGGCGTCTTGTGTGGCGATGCCGCCGTAGTGTTTGCTGTGCCCCTAAAAAATGACAAAAATATTGTGGTTAGTTTCAACAGGAAACCAAAAAAAAAAAAAAAAAAAACACAATAGGACAGACAAGAAAACATGCACATGCAGATATGACTACAATGACTCAATAGGACAGACATGAAAACATGCACATGCAGATATGACTACAATGACTCAATAGGACAGACAAGAAAACATGCACATGCAGATATGACTACAATGACTCAATAGGACAGACATGAAAACATGCACACGCAGTTAGGGCCCACAAGATAAACTTGAAAACCACAGTCCAGAACACTTACTTTCCGCAATCTGCATGCGAAAGCATGCCAGCAAGCGGGGCGTCCGCCGGTGCAGGTCCGACCACCTGCGCTCCAGCTGGCCAATATGTCGGCGTGAGCCGAAGGAGCGCAGGCGTCGACGTACCTCCGCATATGCGGAACGCTTGCGCCTATTGGAGATGGGTGGAGGCTGACTGGTGATCCTCCTGTCCATCACCTCCGTCAGCACCAGCAGTTCGCGCCTGGTGAATGCGGCGGATCTCATGATGGCAATGGTGTTTTTTTGTCAAAATAGTTTTAATAAAGCACCACAAAAAAATTTGATTGGCTAATGTATTTGGGAAATTAACAGGACAAATTCTATTGGTTAGTGTATGAGTCATGTGTTCGACAGGGCCACAAATCTCTTGAGAGTTATGATAGGCTTGATGCAGTGACATGCGTAAGCAAATTTAAATAAAGAAATGAACCACAGAAAAATTGTGGGGAGACAAACAAATAGAACAATTGTTTAATTGGGGCTAACATGTCTTTTGAACAATAAAAGCGAAGGTTTCAGCCGTACGTATTCTGCGAGCAAATACAAACACGGACAAGATTAAAGTTTATTGCATTGTGTTGAAAAAAAAAAACCAATTCAGCTAATTGATACATTGATTGGCATGATACGATTGAGGGAGGTAGGCCGAAAAAACGAGCAGGTAATCGGAATCTGACAGTCCCACTTCCGGTTTGTACTTGTGCGTGCGTTCCCTTCAAGCCATTTCGGGGATGTACGCTCGCTATTTGGCACGCTCGTTAGTCAGAGGAGGGGTCGCCTGAGTTTGGGGCGGATTTTTAGCTGCGTACGAAAATACGAGCGAGTGCTTGAATTTAAATATTTTTTTACGTACGCCGAACGTGTGTACGCCCACTTGCGAGTGGGTCTGAATTAGGGCCATAATCCTCTACTTTATCCATCCCTATTCTCCCCCTCTTGTCTCCTATGCTTGCTGTTCCCCCTTTTTTCTCTCATCAGTCTGCTTTCCAACCCTCTGCTTCTTTCCCCCACCATTACTGTTCCTCCACTCTCAACTACCTCCCTCCCTCCATGGCCTTGCTACCCCACCACTATGCCTACCTGGTTTTGCCTGTCACCTCCAGGGCTGCCAAGAGAAATTCTGGGCCCGGGTACTGCAACATCCTGTGGGACCACAGCATGTTGGGCATGGCTGCACCCAATTGTGGGTGGGTCTAGCATGTGAGATATACCCACTCACAGGAGCATGGCATAGCACCCAGCAGCTGGGATTAAAGTATTCACTACTGTATTAGGATGGCAGGACAGTCCCATAATATATAAATGTTTTATCAGGATGTATTTAGATGCTAAAGTGTAACACACAATAATTGCTATAGCTTTATTTTGTACATCTCTAACACATAATCAAAATCTATTTTCTGTCATAAAGATAGATGTATGAAGGACTTAATCTTGACATAACATCAGGTCATCTTAAACGCCCACATTCCGCAGCACGTATCCTAACCCACTGCTCCATGCTCCTTACTCACTATCTACCCCATCTGTGTCACCCCTGTCTATCTACCCCTCCCCTTTAGAATGTAAGCTCTCACGAACAGGACCCTCGTCCCTCATGTGCTTCTCCTCCCCCTACTTACAGTATAATTTACTCCTAACTCCCCACAATGACACCTGGCACCTGGTTGCTCATGTCCTGCTGCTTGTGTTATGCAGCTATGTTTATAAACCATGTCCTTGTCCTGCATTGTTTGTATGTGTGCTCATTTATGTACTGTGTAAGGCGCTGCGGAACCTTTGTGGCGCCATATAAATAAAGGATGATGATAATAATAAAATGATGGGCCTTTCAAGATTGGAAGATCTGTTTGCTGAAAATGATCTGCAAATCACTGAAAAAGATCTGTAATGTATGGGTGCAGATTGCTAGATTGGGAAATCATAAAATCGGGCAATTAATCTTCAAATTGTTCAGTTGTGGTTTTCAGATTGCTGATGTATGGGGCCTTTACTCCAGCTGCAATTTGGTCTCTACGGTGTCTTTTGGACATCTAACTGGAGCACCCCTGTTTAGTTTTAAACCAAATGACGGAGCAAGTGACTTTCCCCCTACTAAAACACAAGCCGGACGGCGTGGTCAGTGTCTGCGCTGCCTGTACAGACCAAATTGCAGCTGGAGTAATTTTTCTTCTTGGAACCGGACCAGCAAATACCTTACCTCGTGGAGATTAAGTACCAAGTGACCTGGGTATATATGCTGGGACAATTGCTGTTTGTCCTTCATCCACTAGGGGACACTGGAGGACTTCAAGACCGTGGGGTATAGACGGTGCTGAGTGGAGCTGGCACTTTAAATTTAAATGAAGTGACTAGCTCCTCCCCTCTGTACCCCACTATAGGCCAGTATTAGTTTGTGCCCGAGTGGGAGCAGGTCACTAAAAAGATCTCTCCTGCTCTTAGGGCTAGGATAGTTTTTAATAATAGAAACAGGTAGTTGCAACTGCCTGTCTGCTACGCGGGACGCTGCCGGAGGGGACCCACTCGCAAGTGCATGTGGGTCCCCGACACCTGAGACCTCAGTCTTCAGGGGAGGGCCACATGCCGCTGCGTGCAGTGCGCATCGTGGACCCCCCACAGTCAGAGCCGGCAGCAGCAGCAGGAAGCCTCCTCAGCTTGTCTCCCTGTGAGTACAGCTGGCTCCCTGATTAGCAGGGAAGCCAGCTTAGCGCTGACAGAGACGGGCTCACAGACCACCAGAGTGCGCTGACTGCAGTACAGCCAGCGTGTCTCTCTCTCCGTGTACTGCTGGCTCCCTCATTAGCAGGGAAGCCAGCTTAGCGATAACAGAGGCGGCTGCATAGACCCCCCCACAGAGCGCGCCGGCGGCAGCACAGCCGCCAGCGCATCTCTATGTATGTACAGCTGGCTCCCTGATTAGCAGGGAAGCCAGCTTATGGCTATCAGAGGCGGTATCACAGACCACCAGAGAGCGCGCCGACGGCAGTACAGCCAGCGCGTCTCTCTCTGTCTATGTACAGCTGGCTCCCTGATTAGCAGGGAAGCCAGCTCATGGCTAACAGAGGCGGCTTCCTGTGCGCTCCGGCTCCCTGACAAGCAGGGTAGCCGGCATTGTCCCTGAATTAGGCGGCTCAGCAGAATACTGCACAGAGGCTGTATGTATGTATGTATGTATGTGTGTGTATATATATATATATATATATATATATATATATAATATATATAATTTTATACTGGGTAAAGCGCCCGTTTATAGAACGGCGCTAGAATGCAGGGGGCGGAACTTGGCTCTGACTTCCCTCCTGCCTCCCATCAGCCCCAGCGTTTCTCTGCAGACTGCTGGCGGCCATTACATGGTGAGGCAGCACTGGACAGCCTATGGACCTGTATGTATCACAGCAGGGGTTTAGGCTGATGTAAAGTGAGCGTTTTGGAGTATAATAATAATTAAGCCTTTGCCTGGCATTCTGGCTCTGCTAGGGGCGCTGTTGTGGGCAAGTGTGACTGTGTCCAATCTCTCTGTACCCCAGTATATTCTGTTTTTCTTACCCTGTCACTTAATCTCTGGTTTGTGTGGGGTCTGTATGTAGCATGACTGGCAGGTCTAAGGCTTCGCAAAAGTTATTTACCTGCAAAAAGTGTGGAGTAAAATTTACACAGGGACACTCATCTACCTCCAGATTGTGTGACGGTTGTTATACGGATCAGCAATCTGCAGAGATGACAGAACCACCGTCTTGGACGCAGGTTACATCCGTTATGTCCTCTCTCTCGGCTGAACTGGAGGCTTCTCGCAGAGAAAGAGAGGCTTACAGGTCAGCTGCTACAGAGGAACCAGCATGGGCGAGATCCCTAGCTGTATCTATGGAGGGGATTTCCAAAGCCATGACAATTGCATCTGCTCCGCAGGTCTCTAAAAAGAGACTGTTACCCTCAGTCCTCCATTAGGAGGAGGATATGCCCGAATTAGAAGAGGGTGAATATGCCCCAGATTCGCCTAAAGAGCCTCTGGAGTCTGATCCTGAACAGGTATCAGAGGGAATAGAAGTCTTGATTGCTGCAATACGACAGGTATTGCACATACAGGAAGAGGACTCAGGTCCTGCAAAACAGTCTTTCTTTCTTCAGAAACAAAGACAAGCTACGGCTTTCCCTATATCGGAAGAGCTGGATTCCCTTCTAACGACAGCCTGGGAACATCCAGATAAAAAGTTTCAGATGTCCCGACATTTATTATCTTTTTACCCTTTTCCAGCAGATAATAGAAAGGCTTGTAAAACCCCCCCTACGGTAGATTCATCTGTATCGCGATTGTCAAAAAAGACTACGCTCCCTGTTCCTGGAGTCACGTCTTTAAAGGACATATTCGATTGGAGACTGGAGAGCACTCTTAAGTCCATTTACACCACTGCTGGGGTGACTCTTCGTCCAGCGATAGTTAGCTGCTGGACTAACAAGGCTATCGAAATTTGGGCTAAGCAATTGGCGGACGGAATGAAAGATCAACTACCTATGGAGGAACTCATTCCATTAGCAGAACATATAGGTGAAGCGGCAGCTTACCTTTGGAGAAGCGTCTAAGGATGTTTGTTCTATTGCCTCCAGAACTTCAGCTCTGGCAATTTCAGCACGGCGGGCGCTGTGGCTCAAAACTTGTCAGGCTGACGCGGAATCCAAAAAGGCTGTGGAAGCACTGCCTTTCACTGGACATGTACTATTCGGGGCAGAACTAGATAAATGGATATCTCAGGCTACTGTAGGTAAATCCACTTTACTACTTGCAGCTCCTCCACCTAGACGATCTTACTCAGGACCTTCTTTTCGGTCCTTTTGGGCCCCGGGTCATTCACGTGGTCGTTTCAGAGGATCATCAACGTCCCGTGGTACCAGAGGTTGGGGTAGAACCGCAGCCACCAGAGGCTCGAGTCTACAGGAAATTAAGTCCACTTCTAAACCCAGTGCATGACGGGCTTCCCTCTCACCTGGGGGACCCCAGAGTGGGAGCGCGTCTTCGGGACTTCAGCGAGGTCTGGACGGAAACCTGTGCGGACGCTTGGGTCCGAGATCTAATAATTTGGGGCTACAAGCTAGATTTCCAGCTGCAACCCCCGAAGCGTTTTTACCACAGGTTTGCCAGCTTCCAACGACAGAAGTGTGGTCTTACAGAAAGCAATAGACAGGCTTCTGTCCATGAAAGTGGTAATCCAAGTAGCCAGTCATCAGAAGGGAAAAGGATTTTACTCCAGTCTTTTTGTCGTTCTGAAGCCGGACGGCTCGGTCAGACCCATTCTAAACTTAAAGGATCTCAATCCATACTTATGGATCTTCAGGTTCAAGATTGAGTCTCTTCAGTCGGTAATTGCAGGCTTGGAGGAGGGCGAGTTCATGGTATCTCTAGATATCAAGGACGCCTACCTGCACATTCCCATTTGGCCACCTCACCAGGCTTTCCTGAGATTCGCAGTTCGGGATTCACATCTCCAGTTTCAGGCCTTGCCCTTTGGCTTATCTTCGGCCCCACGGGTATTCACAAAGGTTATGGCTGTGATGATGAGTCTCCTTCGGAAACAAGGAATCACTATTATTCCGTACCTGGACGATCTACTCCTGAAGGCGAATTCAAAGGATCAACTATTACAGGACATCACCATGACGCACAACCTCCTCATTCGTCATGGATGTATCCTGAATTTTCCCAAATCGCATCTGCAACCGACACAGATTGCAGTTTCTAGGAATGATCATGGACACAGTGTCTCAATGGGTGTTCCTTCCCCAGGACAAAATAACTTCCATTCAGGAGATGGTGAGGTTGGTCCTTCGACGTCGGCAGGTTTCGGTTCATGCATGTATCAGACTTCTGGGGAAGATGGTGGAAGCCTTCGAGGCTGTCCAGTACGGTTGTTTTCACTCCACACCTTTTCAGCTAAATCTATCACAATGGTCGGGATCCCACCTGTTTCTTCACAAAAGAGTCAGGTTACAACCCAAGACTCGGATTTCCCTACTGTGGTGGCTAAACTCAGGTCACCTTGCGGAGGGAAAGAGATTCAGAGAGTGGGATTGGACGCTTCTTACCACGGATGCGAGTCTAAGAGGCTGAGGGGCAGTAATTCAGGAGCATCTCTTCCAGGGACGCTGGACAGCACAGGAATCGAGTCTTCCAATCAACATATTGGAGTTAAGAGCAGTTTTCTATGCATTACAGACAGCAGCTCACTTTCTGAGGGGCCGAGCAGTCAGGGTCCAGTCCGACAATGCCACAGCAGTGGCATACATAAACAAACAAGGAGGCACCAGAAGTCATGTGGCCATGAAGGAAGTCAGCAGGATTCTGATCTGGGCGGAAAGCTACGCAAGGTCGATTTCGGCAATCTTCATTCTGGGCGTCGAAAATTGGGAGGCAGAATACCTCAGTCATTAGGATATACATCCGGGAGAATGGGCTCTACATCCACAGGTGTTTCAGCAGCTGGTCCAACGGTGGGTCTTCCGCAGGTCGACCTCATGGCATCCAGGCAGAACCATCAACTGCCCCTTTACTGCTCTCGAACAAGGGATCCACAAGCGGTGGCTGTGGATGCACTGTCAACACCATGGCGGTTCCAATTCATTTATCTGTTTCCTCCATTTCCCCTTCTCCCTTGAACGCATCAAGAGGGAACAGGCCAAGGTCCTGCTGATAGCTCCGGACTGGCTTCGCAGAGTTTGGTACTCCAACATTCAGCTCCTGTTGGTAGACAATCCATGGCCCTTACCACTCAGAGAGGATCTGCTCCTTCAGGGTCCTTTACTTTATCCAAGCTTAAAGCAGCTACGTTTGACAGCCTGGTTGTTGAAAGGGCCATCTTAAGACGTAAAGGGATACCTTCCAAGGTGATGCCTACGATGCTTAGAGCCAGGAAGGAAGTTACTTCCAAGCATTACCATCGTATTGGAAGGCATATGTAACCTGGTGCAAACGTAGAGTTCTGCCTTCTACGGAGTTCAGTCTTCCTAGATTTCTGCTTTTTCTGCAAGCAGGTTTCTCAGCAAGCCTTCGGTTGGGATCTCTGAAGGTACAAATTTCAGCACTCTCGATTTTCTTCCAAAAGAAAATTGGCCTTATTACCGAACGTGCAAACTTTTCTGCAGGGTGTGGTTAGATTACAACCGCCCTTTGTTCCTCCTACTGCTCCATGGGACTTGGATTTCGTCCTGTCTTTCTTACAGTCTTCGCTGTTCGAGCCTTTGGAGTCGGTGGAATTGAAGTATCTTTCATGGAAGGTGATACTTCTGTTGGCCCTAGCTTCCGCCAGGAGGGTGTCGGAGCTGGGAGCTTTACCATGTCGTCCACCATATTTGGTATTTCATGAGGATAGAGCTGAGCTACGCACCAGAATGGATTTTCTGTCTAAGGTGGTTTCGGCCTTCCACATCAATCAACCTATTGTGGTTCCGGTTCTTCCACAGGATTCTCCTTCTAGATCCTTGGCTGTGGTTAGAGCTCTTCGCATATATGTAGACAGGACGGCAGCCGTTCGCAAGACAGATACTCTTTGTTTTGTATGATGCTGTTCGTCCGGGTTGGCCGGCTTCCAAACAGACACTGGCTCGATGGATTCGTCTGACCATACGACAGGCGTATTTGGCCTCGTCTAGAGAACCTCCATCTTCCATTACCGCACATTCCACTCGCTCAGTGGGTGCCTCGTGGGCGGCTGCTCGAAGCTTTTCTATGGAATCTCTATACCGGGCAGCTACTTGGTCAGGACGGCATACTTTTGTTCGGTTTTACAGATTTGACACCTTTGCGACTTCTGCAGCGCAATATGGTCGGTCTGTTTTGCAGGGTTCTTAGCGCTTTCCCACCCGTGATGGGAGCTCTGGTACGTCCCCACTGACTTGAAGTCCTCCAGTGTCCCCTAGTGGATGAAGGAGAAAACAGGATTTTGGTACTTACTGATAAATCCCTTTCTCCGATTCCACAGGGGACACTGGACGCCCACCTTGCGCTGTTCTTCCTGCCACACCTGGTATGCCTGTTGGCGACATGTTTGTTATCTAGGGTGATGTTATGAATGTTAGAGACCTGTTTGTCGACTCTTGTTTCATTCTATTTTGCTTTGTTTTCACCTTTCAGTTGTTATGTGTACTTTCGCCTCCTCCTCTTCTGTCAATCTTTTTTCTCTGCTCCCCTCGGGCTCGGTTCTAATACTGGCCTATAGGGGGTATAGAGGGGAGGAGCTAGTCACACTTCATTTAAATTTAAAGTGCCAGCTCCACTCAGCACTGTCTATACCCCACTGTCTTGAAGTCCTCCAGTGTCCCCTGTGGAATCGGAGAAAGGGATTTATCGGTAAGTACCAAAATCCTGTTTATATGTGATGCTGAGATTAGTGCTCTATAAAGTTACTGGACACTTGTGGCCGTGCAGACTACATCCGGAGTATGACAGAATACAAGCGGAGTGGACTTTGTATATCTAGAAGATAAATAATTACTAGATGCATCCAAAAATGGACTGGGAGGGAACAAAACAGCGCGCAGTTTGGGTATATGGCACCGACCACAGTTCATAACTTTGATGGCGTAAGGCAAGAGTGTGTGGGTGCTGTCAGATTAGACGGCACCGGCGGTGTGACTGGTTCCCTGGGCGATAGCTTGCCCGCCACTGCTGGTAGGTTAATTAGCTCCTGACAAAAAATACCTGTGTGTGTGTGTGTGTGTGTGTGTGTTTATGGTAGGGAATATTGTAAAGCTCCACTGTGGCAAGGACTAATGTGAATGACCAAATATTATCTGTAAAGAGCTGTGGAATATGCCTGCGCTATATAAGTAGCTGTTAGTAAATAATACAATAAGTCATGATCTGTTTGGTCCTTTCCGTATTTTTTTTTATTAATTTTAACATGAACTAATTGTGTAGCCTTGGTGAATCTCTTAAGCAACTTTAGGGATCCTATATATGAATCACGGCAGTACTGCAATTATTTACAATCCTGGTTGCAAAAGGAGTAATCATTTTTGACATGATTATCCCTGCTGTGTATCAAAAGATTCTACAAAGACAGCACTTTTAAAAAGATGCGATCCCTGTGAAATACTTCCTGGCAAACTGGAGGAATGTTTTGTATTTTCAAAAGACTCCTGCACAATATCTGACACAACATCCCACTCCTCCGAAAATGCTTCCATAGTAATAAAGCAACTACCACCATCTGAGGTTGGTACAGGGCTCCCTGTCTGAGGGATTGCAGTCTGTTAAGAATAATGGGTGGAATCCCTGTTAAGAATAATGGGGACTGTCCTCCATTACAGTCCAGGTTTTAAGGATAATACATGCTTGAGTCAGGATGGTTAAATCAAATTGACTGAGGCACTAATTAAGTCACCTGTGCTCAAGCATGGATATCCTTAAAACATGGACTGTGATGGCGGAGTTTGGGAACCTCTGCATTAGGCTATTGGTAGCAGTATTCAATTTGAGCGGACCCACGATATTTTACCGCCTCCTGGACATTTCGCCTGTTTTGCAGGAGGAAAAGTATCGTGCGCGTATCTCTTTATTCAATTTGAAAGTACGCAAAAACGGGACCCGGAGAAACTGAAGCAAGCGGAAAGTCCTGTCAGATTTGGGTAAATCAGCCAGACACCCCCCAAAAGATGCTCTGACATGGGGGTTAGCTATGGTTACCCCCGATTTGGCTTGCTGAAGGTATTTGGCATTTTTAAACGGGCTTAATAGCTGCTAAGTAGCGTTTTGTATAAGTGGTGAAGAATAGTATTCAGGAGTTTTTTCCCTAGAAAATAACTTATTCCAGCAAATTTGGGGTACTTGAAAATGGGGGCCAGCATATTTTAAAGCGCTAAAGTTAAGTTTGAAAAATCTACCTTCCGCAAGCGCCTGCAACGAAAAAAATACCTGGGGCATATTTGGGGACACCCCTGGAGTCTAGTTTGCTAGTTTTTAACTTTGTCCCCCAATTTATTTTTTTTTCCTCCCCTAATTAAAAATAATTTTTTGGGGTAAGTCTTTTTAAACATTTTTTTTTTTAAGCAGTTTACCTTTAGGGGACTGTCTTAAGGCTGCACGAGGGTTCCCGCAAAGTTGTACCCCAAAAACCCCAATTCTGCACTTTTCTTCCGCCTGCTATTCATAGGTGAAACTTTTTCGCCTATTACATTACATTGAGGCAGAAAGTCTTTGAAATTGATTACGGCGATACTTTTCGGCCTGCCGAAATTACGTAATTTTCGCCGATTCCAGCTTTTCGCTCCAAATTGAATAAGGGCCTTAGCATTAATACATGAAATTATGCAGAAACTAGTTTCTACAAAATTGTATGAAAAAAGGGGCATAATAAATATGACCCTTGGTAATTTATAAGTAGAATATCCTGACTTGCCACTAGGGTCCGAACACTATATGGTATGCACACAGTGGATGTTCTTTGTTTCAAACCTGGAATCTAGTTGGTCACACAGTGCACTTCACAAACGGAAAGTGTCGGCATGTGGGAAAAATCTCTACTCAAAATATTACAATTAGATATGAAATACTTGCATCTGTGAGTAAGTGCGGCTATATGCCGAACCTATGGTACCGCTGGACTCTCAAAATGTTGTTTTTAAAATCAGAGGGCTGCATAAAAACATCCACGACTCCTGGGTGAGACCCCTCCCCCCCCCAACATTTACAGATTGTCGGCTATATAGCTAGAAACTCTGCACATAATATTTTAAATATTCCAATGTTCCACTATTCTGAGTAGTTTATAGTATAGCTAAAGGAATTTTCTTTCTTCCCTGCTGTAAAGCTAATACACATACCGTACATTTCCCCCGAAACACACACCCCCCTGGCACAGATTTGAATAATGATTCTTGGTTTCAAAATTTGAGGTAAGATCCTTGTTAAGGTGCCCATCCACTAGACGTCAGGCAAAAGACTGCACGATTACGACATTCTAATCGTGCAGTCTTTTGTCTGTCTGTGATGTGCCTACACTGAACGAGCAGTCGTTAAGTATAGTCACATCAATCATCTGCAAACATGTTGAAGTTATATAACATATTTGTACGATGATAGATGTCTAAACAACCAGCGGGAGCGCGCTTCGCTAGTCGTTTTTAGATATTTTTTTTTAAAAATCTGCAAACTATTATCTAACGATATCGTTCAATCGCTCAATTTAATCATCTAGTGGATGTGTGCATTAAGAGAATGGTGGCTGAAACAATGGTTATTAACTCTTGCAGCAGGAAGAATACAGTGTTTTAGTATACAATGCAAGTATTTTATTAGTAATTGAAATTTATTTATTTGATTTATTGTATATTGCTCTTATAATTCTGTATAGAAGTTTGAATTTGTTGATCTTCTACATGTAAGAGTAATGGAGGTGGCCATTGAAATCCTAAACCTTAAAGGCTAATTAGATTACCTACAGATGTGTCTACATACACCTTAAGGCCCCCATACATCAGAGATCGATTGCAGCAATCGTGCAATTTGCAATCGATTGTGTATAAAAATCTTTACCTTTCTACTTCAGGGTCCATAGGGTATCCACAGGATACCTTGGGTATAGGTGTGACGTCAGTCGCAGGGCACCAAAGAGTTAAGCTTTCAGCCTCCCAGGATGCACTAGGTCCCCCTCCTATACCCCGCCCTCGAGCCAAGGCACCTCAGTTTAGTTTGGTGCCCGGCCGGAGTCGGGTGCACCTGTTGGAGTGGGGGCTAGAAGAGCCCCTGAAGCTTATTCTTCATGCAGCTGTGGCTGCACAACTGGATGAACAGCATGGACAGTCAGTCCTGACGTCCATGCTGTCTTCCCTACACCCCGCCGGTACCAGAACGCCGGTACTGATCCGGGGATGCTGGTGGGCGTCTGGGGTCACAGCTAGCGGTGACCCCAGATGCTCCGGACCATGGCCGGATTCAAGGGGGACAGAGGTAAGCAGCGGGGTCCCGCGGTGGGTCCCCGCTGATCACATGGTCCTAAGTCCCCAGGCAGGGGGCTCCCTGGGGACTGGCTGCAGCGTGGAGCCAGGCGACCAACCTGCGCTTCCACTACCCCCTGGGACAGCGGACCGCAGCAGAGCGGTAGCGCTGCGGCGTCCCAGGGGTTAAATGCATGCCAGGGGAGCGCGCCTTCCCTGTCTCACAGCCGGCGCCTCCCCCGCTGCACACAGCCCTCTCTGCATGCTGCCGACTGGTCCTGTGGCAGCGCTCCTCCCCCAGGCCAGCCTCCTCTCTGCTCCTCGGCGGCCATCTTCTCCAGAACGCATGGTGAACGCTGCTGGAAGCGCTGGAAGGAAGCATCGTGGTCTGGGTCCCCCCGCATACCTCTCCTCCGCTGTGGTCAGGTCTGTGTATGCAGCGCTGTGTCCTACCAGGCCCTGTGTCTGTGTAGTTGAGTGATCAGCGCTGTTAGTGCAGGAATTGTTATTTTTCTGCATTGTATGTGACTGTGCTAGCGCTGCTGCCTGTAATCTTTTCTCTCTAAACTGTCAGCTTTATTACTGTCCCTGTTCTTTCTGCTAAAGCCCTTGCGGTGCGGTGCTGCAGGGTGGTCTCTCGCCTATTTAATACTTAATTGGTGAGAGAGGTCACATACGTGGTGCCATCATGTCTGAAAGTGATTTTCCCCTCCGGCTACAGTGTACCACGTGCAAAGTACCGTTAGCGGAGGGGGAGGGTAGCGCGGAGGGCCTTTGCCGGCAGTGTTTGTCCATGGCGCGGCCTATTACGGTTACAGCACCGGTACAGGAGCCGCCCTGGGCTTGTTTCGCTCAGGCGTTAACAGCTTTAGTGGGCCAGTTAGCTCCGCAGCCCGCGTTTACTCCGATGGGTTTGTCCCAGCAGTCTGTGGTGTCGTCACCCATGCAGGGGTTCCCACGACAATTGGTGGTACCCCACAGTCTCCCTATTTCCCCGCTCCCGGGTTCTCAGGAGCCAGCGTGGGTTAACTCCCTGACGAGTTCTGTACAGCACTTGTCGGATGTGTTGCAAGGGGAGTCTGTGATGCGGTCTCATAAAAGGCCGGTGGCGTCTCTGTCCGCTCCTTATGAGGATGACGAAGGGACGTCTGATGATGGGGAGATTCTAGATCCTTACGATCAGGAACCTCTCCATACTAAGGACGCTGATGCTAAGTCCAAAGTATATATTCCTGGACTTATTCGGGCGGTCCGCACAGCCTTGGTGATTGAGGACGAAGTTCCCCCAGCGGCTAAATCTAAGTATGCCTTTTTCAAAGATGTGAAGGGCGATGCCACAGTCTTTCCTCTTTCGGGTCAGTTGGTGGACCATTTAGAGGAGGCGTGGAAACAACCTGGCAAAAGATACCAGCCGCAGAGACGCCTGGCGGTGGCTTATCCGTTCGCGGATAATTATTTTGCGAAGTGGGAATCCCCTCCACAGGTGGATTCTCACGTGACCCGTCTTGTCCGTAGTGCCACATTGCCGATGCCATCCATGTCCTCCCTTAAGGATGCTACGGACCGCAAGGTAGAAATCTGCCTGAAGTCCGCTTATTCCCTTGCAGGGGGGGCAGCACGGCCGGCTATGGCCATTTGCTGGGTTGCCAGAGCGATGGAGCGCTGGGCGGATTCATTAGAGGCTTCTTTTGAATCCGACTGTCCGGCCGATCAGGCGGAGTTGATTGGCAATCTCCGTGATTCGGCCACCTACATCAACGAGGCGGCTCTAGACATTAGTACTCTGGTGTCTAGAATTTCTTCAGCAGCGGTAGCTGCTCGTCGCACCTTGTGGCTGCGATCCTGGAAGGCGGACGCAGATTCCAAGAAAGGTCTGGAAGCGTTGCCGTTTACCGGAGAAGTTCTCTTCGGTCCGGATCTGGATAAGATTGTGGCCACGCTGGCGGCAGCCAAATCTGCCTGTCTCCCGTCGGCCGCTGCTCCTTCTGGTTCGGGACCATCGTCCTTTCGGTCATCTAGGGCCCAGGGCAGGCCCAAACCACAGTCGTTTCCTCGACAGGCTGGCCCTAAGAAATCGGTCAAGCCCCGGAAGCAGGCATGGAGTACCAGACGTCCGGCCCCCAAGCCAGATGGCAAGCCTGCGGCCTGACGGTCCGGGCCTCCCTTTGGGGGATCCCAGGGTGGGAGGCCGCCTGCTACAGTTCGCCCAGTGTTGGTCGACTACTACGACAGACACTTGGGTTCTGGAGGTGGTTTCCCACGGATACGCCCTCTCCTTCCGGCACAGACCCCCGGCTCGCTTCTTCACCACGGGTCTCCCATCAGACCGGAACAAGGCTACGGAGCTGCGGAAGGTATTGCACATTATGCTCCAGGCTGGAGTTATAGTGGCGGTTCCATTCTCCCAGAGGGGCCAGGGTTTCTATTCAAATCTATTTTTGGTACAGAAACCCAATGGGTCATATCGTCCGATTCTCAACCTCAAAGCACTCAACAAGTCTTTGCGGGTCCCGAAGTTTCGGATGGAGACCCTACGGTCCATCATTCTGGCGCTGGAACCTGGGGACTACTTGGTGTCATTGGACATACAGGACGCTTACCTGCATGTCCCTATTCTTTGGCGCCATCAACAGTTCCTCAGGTTTGCAATCAGCAGCGACCACTTCCAGTTTCGGGCGTTACCTTTTGGCCTGGCAACAGCACCACGTGTTTTCACCAAGGTGATGGCGGTCATGGCGGCTTCTCTGCGGCTGCAGGGAGTCCGCATGTTGCCGTATTTGGACGACCTGTTATTGGTGGCAGGATCTCCAGAGCTCCTGTTACGCCACTTGGACCTGACCATTGCACTGCTGCAACGGCACGGCTGGCTAATCAACTGGCAGAAGTCCACTCTAATCCCGTCTCGGAGGATTCTGCATCTTGGAGCCTTATTGGACTCGGGACAGCAAAGGATCTTCGTGACGGAGGACAAGATCTCTGCTTTACAGTCAAGGGTGCGCAGTTGTCTGCACAGCCGCCGGGTGTCCTTACACTCGGCGATGAGGTTACTGGGCTCCATGGTGTCGGTGTTCGACATGGTGGAATACGCCCAGTTTCACTCCAGACCTCTGCAGCACCTGATCCTGTCCAAGTGGAACGGGCTGACTCAGTCTCTGAAGTCCCAGACGATTGTGCTCACCCAGGAGGTTCGCCTGTCCCTTACGTGGTGGTTACAGACGACCCACCTCAACAAGGGACGTCCGTTCTGGGTTCCAAATTGGGTCCTGTTGACAACGGACGCCAGTCTTCGGGGCTGGGGAGCAGTTTCGGGTCCACACTTGTTCCAGGGCAGGTGGACGCCGACAGAAGCGGAGCTTCCAATAAATATCTTGGAACTCCGTGCGGTCTTCAATGCTCTCCAGCAGGCACAGCGGTTTCTCCAGGGTCGCCCGGTGCAGGTCCAGTCGGACAACGCTACCACCGTGGCCTACATAAACAGGCAAGGAGGAACTCGCAGTCGGGCGGCTCTCGTAGAGGTCTCTCGGATCCTGGTTTGGGCGGAGCGCAATCTTCCGGCCATATCAGCGGTTTTCATCCCGGGAGTGCTCAATTGGGAGGCGGACTTTCTAAGTCGCCAGGACGTTCATCCGGGGGAATGGTCCCTGCACCCGGACGTTTTTCAACTACTGGTGGACAGGTGGGGTCTTCCAGAAATCGACCTCATGGCGTCCCGGCACAACAACAAGTTGCCGGTGTACGGGTCTCGCACAAGAGACGAAGGGGCGTCTCTGGTGGATGCTCTGTCCGTCCGGTGGACGTTCCGGTTCGCATACCTGTTCCCTCCGGTCTCCCTTCTTCCACGGGTAATCCGGAAATTCAAACAGGAAGGAGGGAGGCTCCTGTTGATAGCTCCCGCGTGGCCCAGACGGCACTGGTTCTCAGACCTTCAGGGTCTGTCCGTGGACAGTCCTCTGCGGTTGCCGCTACGACCGGACCTTCTGTCTCAGGGTCCTTGCCTTCACCCGGACCTAACTCGGCTGTCTTTGACGGCGTGGCTGTTGAGATGGCCATGCTGAGGTCCCGGGGGTTTTCCAGCTCTGTGGTGCGTACCATGTTACGAGCTCGGAAACCGTCTTCCGCGAGGATATACCATCGCGTGTGGCATACGTTCTTCCAGTGGTGTCGACCGAGAGGTTATGCACCGCGGGAGTTTCGTCTGTCTCGGATTCTCGCCTTCCTGCAAGCGGGACTAGATCATGGGCTTCGCCTTGCTTCTTTGAAGGTACAGGTTTCGGCCCTATCTGTCTGGTTTCACCGTAGGATTGCTACAATCCCGGATGTGCGCACCTTTATGCAGGGTGTTCTCCGCATTCAGCCGCCCTTTGTTCCACCTGTGGCGCCTTGGGATTTGGCTGTGGTCCTGAGGGCTCTCCAAGGACCGCCGTTTGAACCACTGGGCTCAGTGGATCTTAAATGGCTAACAGCTAAGACTGTTTTCCTTCTGGCCATTGCTTCGGCCAGACGTGTTTCTGAGTTAGGGGCTCTTTCTTGTAGACCCCCTTTCTTGGTTTTTTATGGGAACAGGGCAGTGCTCCGCACTCGGCCCGAGTTTCTTCCCAAAGTTGTTTCCCAGTTTCATATTAACGAGGAAATAGTTGTTCCGGCCTTTAACTCTCCGGGTCTTTCCGTGGGTGAGGCCTCTTTGGATGTTGTGCGGGCCTTAAGGACTTATGTTGACCGCACTTCTTCGTTTAGGAAGTCGGACGCTTTGTTTGTCCTCTTTGGCTTCCGTAAAAAGGGTTGGCCTGCTTCAAAGCAAACTTTGGCAGCCTGGATCCGTATGGCTATTTCTGAAGCTTATCTTCATGAAGGCCTACCGGTCCCTCCTTCTCTGAAGGCTCATTCCACTAGGTCTGTGGGTCCTTCGTGGGCAGCTCGACGTGGTGCCTCGGCAGTTCAGATCTGCAAGGCTGCTACGTGGTCTTCTGTCCATACCTTCGTGAGGTATTACAGGTTTGACACCTTCGCCTCTCAGGATGCTTCCTTCGGGCGGCGGATTCTCCTTTCTGCACAGGAGCGTCCCCACCCTTAAAGGATACTGCTTTGGGACATCCCCAAGGTATCCTGTGGATACCCTATGGACCCTGAAGTAGAAAATATGAGATATGGTAAGAACTTACCCTTGTTATCTCTATTTCTACGAAGTCCATAGGGTTCCACAGGACTCCCGCCCTGTCGCACCTGTGCTGCAGATGGGCTTTGCTCTGGTCACCGGTTTTCCGTCTCCCTCTGGTGAGAATGTGATTCTTGTATGTGTCCAGATCTTTGTTCTCTCTCTTCCTTCTCCTCCTCCGGCCTATGGCTTGGTAACTAACTGAGGTGCCTTGGCTCGAGGGCGGGGTATAGGAGGGGGACCTAGTGCATCCTGGGAGGCTGAAAGCTTAACTCTTTGGTGCCCTGCGACTGACGTCACACCTATACCCAAGGTATCCTGTGGAACCCTATGGACTTCGTAGAAATAGAGATAACAAGGGTAAGTTCTTACCATATCTCATATTTTTTCAATCGATTGTGGCATCTCAGCAATCGATTGAAAAAGGGAAAGATTTTTATACACAATCGATTGCAAATTGCACGATTGCTGCAATCGATCTCTGATGTATGGGGGCCTTTACTTCTGTGCCTGTTAAACAGCCCTTTTAGTCATGCCATGGAGTGACTCTAGCGCTGAGCATCTTTTCATGCAACTTTTTACAGTCAAATGTGTCTTGTTCACAAATATGCGAATATAACGCACAAGCAGCTTCTGCTGATTAGAATGATATGCGGCATGCCTATATTCTGTGTGCAGCTGCTGGTGTATCTGTATGGGAAATGCTACGTTACACTATCACAGCCGCTGACACTTACATACAGTAGCATTTTGCATGCAGATATAACCGCAGTTGCACACAGAACATAGGCAAGTCGCATATCATTCTAATCAGCAGGTTCTGCTTGTGTGTCCTATACGTGTTGCAAATAAGATCCATTTGTCTGTAAAAAGTTGCACAAAAAAGACCGTCTGTGCTACCGAGCACCACAGCGCTCATGAGTTATGTTTAACGCGACTTGTAGCGTATGGAGGTAAGATGTATATGGACACATCTGTAAATAAAATACAAGTTTTTTTACTTGGTCCATCATGTGATTTTATCTCAATCCAACATGTTTAATGATTTGAGAAAGACATCTTCTTGGAGCAATATAATTTTCTTTTTGAACAGTTCAATCTATCAAGGGAGCAGCCAGATCTACAGTAGTACTGGTGTATTTTGTTTTAGGGCACTTATTCCATTTAAAAGTAAATATGTAATTTTAGATCACTAGCGTCCCGCTAGGCTGTTTTAGCGGGGCGTGGCGCCCTGCCCTCCTTCTGGAGGGCAAAAAGCACCCTGCCCTCCAGAAGGAGGGCAAAAGGCGCCCTGCCCTCACAGCCTGCGGGTGCCGTCTTCACCCGCGGGTCGCAGTGTCCCGCGGGTGGAGAATTGTGCGGTGACCCGGTCACCGCAGGAGAACAGACGCCAGGCGCATGCGCCCGGCATCTATTCTCACTGTCTGCAGCGCTTGGGGGCTGCCCGGCGTGTCCGGAAGTTGCGGACACGCCCCCAAGTATGACAAAAAGGGGACACGTCTTATAGACATGCCCCCTTTTCATGGCCATGCCCATTTTTCGGCCACGCACGCGCTTTCAGCGCGTGCACACAGTTGCCCTCTCTAGCTCCGGCGCCCTGCCTGCCGCCGGAGCTAGAGTGAACACTAGATCACCTAAAGCTGGGCATCCACTATACAATTTTCTGTCAGATATCTGGCTGGTTGGAATGAAAACCTTGTAATGTATGGGAGCAAATGACAGTCAATTATATGGTTTTAAACACTGAAAAAAAGGACACAAAATATTGTTCAAATTGGTTGGTTAAATTTATGTGTTTTAACCAATTTGTCTGAACAACCATTTTTGTCTGTTTTCCAGTGTTTGTGAGCAAATAGACGATTGTCATTTGCTCCCATATATTACCAGGTTTTCATTCCAACCAACCAGATTGGACAGATATCATCTGACAGAAAATTGTATTGTGGATGCCCTGCTTTAGTCTTTATAGTTATGGTGAGCTTTCATAGGGGGAAATCTTTCTGAAATGTTGTGTGGACTGCAATCTGTTAATGCACGCTTCCTTTTATTGTATTTTTTTAACCCCTTACATGAACCTTTCACATGCACCTAAACAAGTGTTTTGTTTTTGTTTTTTTAATTGATCTATAGCACCAGACAAAAGATTAGCCTTTAATTGTTGCAATTCAAAAATCATTGAATTGACTTTGGATTTGGCCATGAGGCCAATGTATTTGCAAAGTCAAGGTCTCTATTCCTACACTCCTTAACCTAATAGTGGCATTTGACATTGATAACCACCCTCTTCTCCTGCAAACTCTCCACTCCATTGTGCTTCGTGACACCACCTACTTGCTTCCTCTCTGTTCCTACACACACCTCAAACCCCCCCCCCCCTCCTTGCTTTTCCCTCTACACGTCCTCCTTTGGTGCGCTTATCAGCTCCATTGGACTTCGCAGCAGCTTCAACCTCCCAAATATTTTCCGTATCAGACCATACATTACCCATATGCGATTAGAAGCCTCATTCATGCCCTCATCATTTTCTACCTCTATTACTGTAATCTGCTCCTCGCTTCCTAACTCCCGCTTCTCCCCTCTCCAGTCTATCCTCAACTCTGCTGACTGCTTAATTTTTCTTTCTCTTTGCTCTCTTTCGCCTCACACACTTTATTCACTTGCACAACTTATTGGACCCATTTCAGTCAGACTTTACTTCCCAGATTAAGTAGAATCTGATTGGTTAATATGGGCAACATCACTTTTAAAACTCACTTTAGTAAATTTACCCCTAATGCTGCATACACAGTCAGATTTTGTTTCAGATATGAATGATTATAATTGTAAAAATCATTCAATCGTTCATATCTTTGCCATGCAGGGCATGCATCGATGAACGATGCGCGTTCCCGCATGTCTGACATCGTCTGTGTTTGCCGTCAGATTTTGACCATTTCATTCATTTTAATAGTCAGAAATCGTTCATCGTTGATGAAATCGTTCATCGATCAGCAAATCTGACCGTGTGTATGCACTATAAGACTTTTCTCTGGCGTCCAAACATTCAAGTATTCACTGAAAACTCACCTCTTAAGGCAAACTCATCAAATTCCAGAACCAAGCACATAAACTCTCTAACCTACCCAATTACATCCCCTCTATACAGTCCACACATTACTTTACATATTTTCTCTTTCTTCACTTTCTCATCCTGCTGATTCTAAGCCAACATTCCTGTGTGACTGGATCATACAGCCCACCAAGAACCTCTGCAATTAGGCTGTACCAATATGTAATATGTAGTATTCATCCTTGTGTATCAATGCCTGTTTCCAGGCCCTCCAGCAGTGGGGAACAAAGGGGACATTTGTTCCCAATTGTAAAGCATAATGGAATTTGTTGGTTATATATAAGTAACTGATAATAATAATCATAATTATTTGACACCGGAGCATTTCTCGTAGCCAATGTATCATTGAATAGAAAATATTGCTATTCAAATATATTGTATTGTCTTAATAAGTGTACTGTATATTGAATCTTGTATAGAGTAAGGCGACTTGACTTGTCCACTGACCAAGGGTTCTGCAGACCGAGTGGCTGATTGGTATGTGTGGTTTGGCTTACCAATCTGCTGCTCGATATGTCTGTGCTGACATCACAACTGGGCATGCATTTAAATTTGCCCGTCCAGGTGAGATGTCTGTGTCGGTGGGTCCCTGCAGCAAGGGCGAACGGCGGGTCGCCAGTACACACAGATGTGCTGATATATCTGCATCGGCTTTGCTGCAGGACCAATGCGATATGTCTGTGAACGATGTCGTGCACAGTTATAACATCTGTACACACCCGCCAATGCACTATGCGATATGTTGTTCGTCGGCTGATTGAAAGACCTATTGCATAGTGTGTACCAGCTTAAGCAAGGAGAGCTGTAGAAGTGAAAGCAGATGACCTTGAAGGAAAAATCAATATTGTTATAACATAGGTTGTGAACACCACAGGTATTAAAAGGTGGTCTTTTTATCATTTATAGTGGGCAGCAGTAACTATCATTTTGTGTCACTGCATAACACAGCGATACATAAGGAAGTTCTCCCACTATTTTATTATGCTGGGCCGGCTTTGCAAACCTTGGCTAAAACCTCCCTCTACTGTGCAAAGTTTGAACTAATTAAGGAGGTAGTGCTATGCATGGCTAATGTTAGGGTGTGTTGCTGTGACCTGGCAAGGGATGTGTCTGCACTGGATCCCATGTTAAGGTGCCTACACACTAGGTGAGCTGGTTACGATCCAATATTGTGTCCAATATCCCTTGAACTCTCCCCGGCAGCTCCACTGATTTGAAGCAAAAACTGTCCAAATTGTTTCACGATCTATCATGCATCGTGTGTGATGACCAAATCGTGAGATCGTACACGATAGATCGTCTGCTAAACAAAGTACATAACCAAACTTTATGATGATTACTTTGACAGTAAACCTCATGATGAATGTGCAGATTGCAAAAAATTGTAAATAATGGGCGGGCCTAAGTAAGGGGCACACGCCCATAAAAAGCAGGTGCCATTTTAGGTCTGTGCACTTATGCTCTGTGACTAGTGAGGCTTGGTGTATACCTGCTGAACGCTGTACGTTGCTTTTGTGTTATGCTTAGTTTTGCCTGGCTCAACAAAGTGTTTTTGCTGCATTCTATCCTGTATTCTGTGCTGATGCATCCCTATCTCGGTGTATAGAGTGATGGTTGCTTTATGGTCGGGTGAGGGTGATGGGTCCAGCATAGGAGTAGAGCATGCTGGACCAAGGAATGGCTGCTGCAGAGGGAGAGTCGCTCTCACATGTCACTACTGATGGAGATTCGGGAGAACAATCTGGATGACTATCGCAACTACCTGCGCATGGATGATGCCACATTCCAGGAGTTGCTGCATCTGGTGATCCCGTTTATCCAGAAGCAGGATACAAAGCTGTGGAGTGCTATCCCTGCTGAGGAGAGGCTGGTGGCTACCCTGAGGTACCTGGCTGCAGGACGGTCACTGGAAGATCTGAAGTTTGGAACCCTCATATCCCCTCAGGCTTTGGGTGTCATCATTCTGGAGACCTGCAAGGCTATTGTGAAAATGCTGCAGTACCAGTTTTGCAAGGTAAGGATAAAAAACACTACACATTTTGTTTCTTGTGAAAGTTTTTTTTTTCCCTTTTTTTTTTTTTTTTTTTTTTTAACTTAAATGTAGAAAATTACTGTATAAACAGTTTAAAACTGGCTCAAAATTTCAGCCAATATGGCTGCAAGTGATAAGACTGTCTTTATGACAGCAGTATAAACATTGGCATTCCAAACATGGAATAAATAACATAGCAATTGTGGTCTTGAAGAAAGCTCCTATATGCATTTATAATGTAAAAGCACTTATAATGTAAAACTGCATTATCCTCAAATTTTAGCAGTCCAAATACCTAGCCTGTTCTATGATATACGGTGGGTCAGATGCCGGATTGAATAGGCCAATACCCACATGGTGCAAGGACAGATTGTGACCCCGGCTTCCAATGGTGTGTCCTTGTGCCATGTGTGTTCAAATCAGCATCATCACCACCGTATACCATAGGGCAGGTATTGAGAGTGTTAACATGTGGGGATACTGCAGCCAACAACAACAATCAAAGTTTACTTTTGGTAAAACCCTGGATTTTCAGCAGCCACATCTATAAGGGCACTATATATAGCCTGGCTTGCTGTGTGAGGGTTAGTGGGTGGGGCGTAGGCTGTGCCTGGGATGGAGGCATCACAGAGGCAGTTGGAGCAGGTGGGAAGGGTACAGGGTCACCAATATAGGCAACTCATAGACGAGACGCTGGAATTTGCTTTGCATTTCATCACTCATCTGCCGCATGGTGCTGTTCTTCTCTCACTCCGCCATAAGCACAATGGACTGTCGCTGTGGTTCCTGCTCCATTAAAAATTAGATTAAAGGATGGTACCAAAGAGTGGGGCGATAGACATAATCAGCGGATGCTCCAGAACGCTTTGATTCCTCCACATTCTTTTGTTCTTTCACAAACACTGTACAGAAGTTTTGTATTCTGAGGTGCACCCACTTCACTGTTGCATTATAGCAGTATTGGCAGCTGTATTCCACCAATTCCTCTATTGCAAGAAGTTTCTTAGACTTATTGGAGTAGTTGCAACAACTAACCCTCCATAGACACTGCTTTGCCTCCCAACGCTCCAGGAAGCCAGTGATGAGCTCACTGTCCTTATCCAAAGACATTTCTGATGGAAGAAAAAAACGTTATAATAATATGGATGCATACAATATTCTCCTAATTTTTAATACTTTGGAATATACTGTATATGTGTATAGATAGATATAGTGGCAGTATCACCGGAGGTGGCACTGGTGAGCAGCAGATTCTGTGTGGGGCAGGGGAAATCCTCCCACACAGACTAGAAAAGCATTATGGGAAGATGCCTAATTGCTGCCTTGTGGATTGAGCTCAGGTGTGGGCTGATGTGAAGGCAGACCAGTCAGGCTGCCGTGGGAGACAGTCTATGTGGGAATGTGGCAGCCAGAGAGCCCAGTGAAGCTGAGCGAGCCATTGGGGGCCAGGAGGCCTGAGTCTGGACCTTGCAGGAGGGGACCACAAACTCTCAGACTCTGTGACATTAAAGCAGTGAAGCTGCAGGCTGAGGAAGCCAGAGCCTATATCTGTATGATACAGGGAAGGCCACCAGGACTGACTGTATTTGTGTAACTGTGGCAGCCAAGCCAGGCTGGAGCCGGCGATCGACCCTCAAGAAGCATACAGAGACTTTGTTGGCAGACTAGCTGCACCATATTAGAGAGGGAGTAAGATGCCCTAAACAGGGGCTAGGTTGTTTATTGTTTTCTGGTCCTTTGTGTTGCACCTGTTTTCCCTGCTGGAAGTAAAGCACCATCTCATTTGTTTTACTTGAAAGCTGTGTATTGGTGCATTAAGCACCTAAACACTGCACCAATCCACCCTCTGCCAAGCTAATTACCCCCAAGATATCACATTTGGTGGAGAATGCAGGCATAAAGATTCTACGCACACAGGTGTATGCAACAAGATCTGCACAGAAAGTGGATTACAGCAGTTAATGAAAATATGGATGTTTACTGCATCTGCATAGTGGACTCAACAGTGCAATGCTCATCAGGCTGGTGAGTGAAGAGAAGTATATTATGAAGTGTTGTTTAAACAAAAGAAAATTGTCTGCAAATGTGCACTATTGCTGCAGTGTACATATTTTCCTTGGAAAGGAAGAAAAATAAGTGTTACACAAGTTGCTTGAGAATTGTTTGCTTATGGGAGAGGCAAAGTTTGCCAGAAACAGAAGTACAGTACTCAAGAATTTAGCAAAAGTGAAAAGTGCGGTATATATGGTGTCAGTGAAGAGAAATGTGCACTTCTTCAGCATTGGAAGGGTTAAAAGAAATTGAGTGGTTTATCCTGGTGAATTTCTCATGCTCATTAAATCAAGGTGTGGTACTGAGAGAGCAGAGGTTCCTATTGAAAGGCTATTGAGACTGCTTGATACATGCTGGTAATTGTAGTGTCACATGAAGAAAAAGCAAAGTGTGATGCAGTTAGCACAAAATACACAACTTGTTTTTGTTTTAAGAATCATGGGAAATATAAAGAAAAATTCTAAAGGCAGAATTCTTGTTACAAAGTTTCATTCTCAGTCTAGAGAAATGGAAAACCTGGGCTGGAGTTTAGACTGAATGTGAAGAAAGTCTGTTACATGGAAGGGATTTAAAGCTTTTTGAAATCCTCTGTGGTGAATCCTTTCAAATTGATGGGGTAAACGATGTTATTCCATGAAAGAGACATTTACAAAGCAGAATAAAGATGTCAGCGTGTGTGGTCAGTGTATGGTGCAAGGTCCGTCCAGAAAGGACTATATCAGCCTGGAAGAATTTGACAGTATGCGTAAAGTTTTGAATGAAAGTAATATGTATTATGCAGTGAAGGTTGATGACTTAATGGAACAATTGGCTGATGAGAGAAATTTTCATGAGCAAGCTGAAAAGAAATTACGGAGTGAATTGTCCACTTTGAAAATGGCATTTGAGCAGGGAGAAATAAAAAAAAATGTGAAGTTCTTAAAGAAACAGACCTCAAATTGGCAGCTCTGTCTGAACGCCTTGAGGAAGCTAAACTTTTCAAATGTGTTACAAAGTGTGAGAATGATGTGCTGCTAGCAAATAATGACACATTACAGCAAGGTATTGTTGTATTGCAGCAAAAGTGTGTGGTACTTCAGCAGTAAGTGGAGGAATTGAAAGAAGGTGTCCAGAGACATCGGAGTGATGCAGAGCGCACGCAAGTGAAAGTGGTGGATCTTGCTCTGCTGTTAAAGGAAAAAGGCTCTTTAATTGTCTCCACTCAAGTAAAGCTTAAAGATTGTGAATTGGAGAAAAATTCTCTAGCGAGAAAGTCTTGAGAAGTATCTCCAGATGCTGCAGACTCTCGCTCAGTGGGAAACTGACCTTGAAGGAAAAGAGATGGAGATGGTTCGTCTTAAAGTCAGCTGTAAGGAGCAAGTACAAACTCACCACTCCAATTTAGCTGCAGCTACAGCATTTTCAGAAGGTCTGACAGAAAGAAATGCATTCCTGGAGGAAAGTCTGCATAAAGCCGCACAGCAAAGTGAATCTTTGGAGAGAGAGAGCTTAACTTTGCTCATGGCAGGGCTTGGAAGTTGCAGAACAGAGTGAGAACCTGGAAGTGTCTGCTAAGTACACAGAACCAGTTGCAAAGATTCCAAGTATAGAGGAATACCAAAGAACTGGAGTTGCAAAGTGAATTAAATGTGGCAGTCTCTGAAATAAATGTACAAAAGTTGAGACTTGCTGAACATGAAGTTGTGGAGAGCAATCTGCTGCAATCTGAGAGCAAGTTGCAAAGCGCCATGGTGAAAATTGTCCAGCTGGAAGAGCAGCTGGCGATGGCTCAGAAAAAGTTCCACATGGTAGTGGGAAAATCACAAAAGGAAAAGAAATTAAATAACATTCTGGACCTAAAATGGCGTCCGATATCTTCGCTGAACCCAGTGTGGCAGAAGTACATAAACACAAGCAGCAATTGTTACAGATTGATCCTGAAAAGGCTGGCACGCAGAGTGATATGCTACCAGTACACAGTGTCTTGTGTGATGAGCAGCGGACAAACAGTGAATTGCGGAAACTAAGTAAGATGTTCCAGAGTTATGTCTTTCAGCAGCAATGGGACCATAGAAATGTCCTCATTAAGAATACCAGTGTACAAGAAGGGACAGAAGTATCGGAGTTGGAAAATTCCCTAAAGGTCCATCTTGGAAAAGTGGATGAGATTCCTTGCAGTGACTTTCAGCTTACAGTAATAGCTGAGGGTTTGAACTCCTCCAAAAGGGGCGCAGGTCCTGATTGCAAAACTGTGTCTGTCTGAAGTTGATAATAAAGAATTGATGTATACAAATGGTGATCGCATGACCTGTGAAGTAAAGGTACAGGATGTACAAAATTCTACGATGATAGTGATGGCTTCAAAGGATGAGACTCTCTTATTGCCGGGTGTTCAGAGTGATGAGAATGTGACTCAATCACACAGTTTTGCAGGGCAAAGCAGAACCTTAGAGAAAGTTAATTCTGAGAGTCTTGTGAAGAATAATACTCATGTATGTAAAACAATGCCTTCATGCAAGCAGGATGGAATTTGCAGTACTGCTGGATTTGTCTGTGAGGAAGTGAAGTGGTCTCAAATTACAAAGCTTGAAGCAAAATGTCCAGCTAAAGTGAATTGGAAAATAAAGACACCTGTGGAGAGTGAACTGCAACCTGTGCTGGTGGAACATGTTGAGATTGTTCATCAGATTTTCAAGGCTCAAAAATTGGGAGCACAAGAAAATCCAAGAGATCTATGCCTTAATGAAGTGGCAGATAGCCATCAAAGCCGTGAGATAAATTATATGGATCAATGGAGTAAATATTCAAGTATCCTATGTGGACACGAGAGTCCGGAATCTGTGGGTGACAATGCCAGTACTTTGTCAGTTGACATAAAGCCACGGTCCAGAAGTTGTGATGCTGGTGACTCTCGGAATAATGTTAGCTCCTCCTCTTCTTTCAAGGGGCCATCGGTGAAATATGCCAGTAGCCAATACAGGGCTTAAAAGAGAGGGAGAGAGAGAGATTGATTTATACACATTGGTGGTCACATTGGTGGACAGTGGGTCTGGCATATTCATTGATGGACAGGGTCTACATATACATTGCTGCTCAGCAATGTATAGTACAAATATACTCACCACATTAGCAGATTGTGCGGTCAGGTGTGCAGAACAGGGGATCGCGTCAGTCCCATCCAAGTCACGATGCTGCACAAAATTGAGACTGGGTATGTCAGTCAAGTGACAGAATGGACGATCGTGCGATGGATCGTGACTACAAACGCACATTATGATCCGTACCACGTCGGGTCCAAGATTATCAAATTTTGCCTGCAGCAGGCAAGATCTCCATATTCGATGTACAACCAGTGGATACGCGCATCGGGATCGTGAGTGGGCACTCATGATTTGGCCATATTTGACACTATTTGTCGTACCGAGGCGTCGAAATCTGCAGGATCATGGAAAAAAATCGCCTAGTGTGTAGGCACCTTAAGTAACGCCACCCTGAGATGCCATTATTTTGCTTTTCCCTGCTTCATAGATTGAATAAATTCACTGTAACTTTAGAGGTCTACGGGCATGGTGTAAAACAGATAAAGAAAAAAGATAAAATCACTGTGGGCCACAGAAATAAATAAATAACCGTGAACTAAATAAATATATATGGAAAATATAATAAAAAGAAAATCAGTTATGCCTTAAAAAAATATATTTTAATTTATTCATATACACTACATCAATATCTTCTACGAGGGTTGTCCAAAAAGTAATGCCTAAATGCTCATAGCTCTAAAATAATAAGCAACATTTATTTGAAACTTTGTCAGTTTGTAGTTTAATATGTCTGCTAGCTATATATGTATTTTTGTTTAGGTAGTAAGAAATACCATGGAATCCAAGATGAAACAAAGAGCCATCATTGAATTTCTGGAAAAAAAGGCTGCAGTGCTACAGAAATCCACAGAAGACTGAAAAAAGTGTATGGTAAGCATACAATTGACTATAGCAATGTCAGAAGGTAGATGAAGTTTTTTCATTCTGAAGAATCCTCCATGTGCGACAAACCTCGTGGTGGCAGACCATCAACTGCAGTGATAGCAGAGAACCAACACAAAGTCGATGCCATGATTCAGAAAGACCAGCGTGTGACCATCAGACCATCAGAGATATCAGTGATGAACTTGTAGCCATGGCACTGTAGAAACACTAATCAATGATTTGGGATATCGTAAAGTGTGTGCTAAATGGGTTCAAAGCAATTAACCAGGGATCATAAGGCTCAAAGGGTGGAAATGTGCAATGATCTTTTGACCAACTTTGAAGCCAACCCTGAGACGTTTTTGAAAAATGTCATTACAGGAGATGAGACCTGGGTATTCCTTTATGAACCAGAAACAAAGGCCCAATCAAAACAATGGAAACACCCAAGTTCACCTAGGCCAAAAAAGTTTAAATCACAGCGATCCATAAACAAAGTTATGGCCACATTCTTCTGGGATTGCCGAGGTTTTATTCTCATCGATTACTTGGAACCAAACAAATCAATCAACAGTGATCGATACATTATTACACTTAAGAAGCTGAAGAAGCCATCTGCAAAAAAGGTCAACAATTCCACTGTCAAATGTCATCTTACACCACGACAATGCCAGACCTCACACTTCGATGGCAACATCTGCGGCCATTGCCAAAAAGGGGTGGGCAATAATGCCACATCTACCATAGAGTCCTGATTTGGCCCCTTCTGACTTTCATCTGGTTGACCCTCTCAAATACTGTCTCCGCGGTCAACATTTTGAAGACATAGAGGTTGTTAAAATCGTCATACGTTCCTGGGTCAAACACCAACCACTGGAATTTTTCCTAAGTGGATTCACAGCTTGGGTTGAGAGGTGGAGAAAATGTTTGAGGGAATTTGGTGAATATTTTGAGTAGAGTCATTCTGTTACTAAGACTTCAAAGTATTTTACTGCTAATTTTCAAATCTGTATCTAATAAAATTTTAGTTGTTAGCATTTAGGCATTATTTTTGAACAACCCTCGTATATAAAAAAAAAACTTGATGCGTATAAGAAATACACTGGTGTGGGATCACCAAAAGATGTTATGTAGTATCTGCAGTAACACACCCCTCTGAGGAAATCGTTAGAATGCAGTGGGAGAAGGCGGATCCTGCCACATTGGGTGAACAAACCCTCCACATACCGTCTAACTACATCGGGGACGAGGAGCACAGACGGACCTTGCCACGCTGGGAGACCATATCCCCTGTACACTGCTGCTAATAAGTCGGAAGTGGTGAGACCAGGAATTCTTTATCACAAATTCTTATTTTTGAGTGCCAGGTCAGCATTATTGAGCACCAGCTTATTGGCACCCAGCGAGACTGTGGAGTATAATGACTGATAAAAAAAAATAAATCATAATTCTGTTGATACAATTGAGTGCTGCATACCACCCACCCCTATGTTCAGGTATTACCTGTTTATTAAACTTAAGCTGGATGAGGATATAGGCATAAGTGCCTCCCCGATTTATTTGTCTATTCATTCTGCAGACCGGAGTGGATTACAAAAATATACAGAAGATTTCACAAATTGTGGTGCCTAAAATATCCCCAGCTACCATTCACGTGGGCGTAGAGGGGGAATAAATTTTTGTAGCGAGCCACCGTGCCTGAAGCGTAGTGAGCCTGCGAGGGGACCCTTTTGGCCCCCCGTTCTGATCCTTGCCCCTCCCCCTTTGATCGCGGGTAACGTGGGTGTGACGTCAGAGGTCCTTTGCAGCTCCCTATTTTAGTACTAACCCTGGGGTGTGTGACTGCAGATACTACATAACATCTTTTGGTCATCTCACACCAGTGTATTATATGCATCAATTCTTGGTTTTTTTATATATAAGATTTTGATTTAGGGTATCTATCTTTTTTTTTTTATATATATATATATATATATATATATATATATATATATAGATATATAGATATATATATTTATTTTTTAATGGCATAACTGATTTTCTTTATTTTTATTATATTTTCCATATATTATATTCATTTAGTTCACGGTTATTTCTGTGGCCCACAGCGCTGTTATCTTTTTTTTTTTCTATTTGTTATTCTTTTTACTGGCTACCTTTTTAAACGGCAGCATGGAAAACTTATTTTGTATTCATAGGGCCGTATTCAATTAGGCTGCGAAAACCTGTTATTAGCGATACGGGGGATAAGTTAAACCTGCGAAAATTACATAATCGGAGACACTTTTTTTCACAGGTCCCAATAAAGTATTACCATTGAATAGGTGACGAGAACAAGTGCAGAATTGGGGTTTTGGGGTGCAGACTTCTAAAAACCACCCTGCACCCCTTGGACAGTCCCCCAAAGTTATTCTGTGTTAAAAAAAAATTAAAGGACCACAGGACACCCCAAAGAAGCTACTTTCATTTTGGGGGTGAAAAAAATTATTGTGGGACATACTTCTAAACTAGCAAAATAGACTTGGGGGGGTCCCCAAGTATGCGGCAGGTGTTTTTTTTTTTTTTTTTTGGATTGCAGGTGGTTGCGGCAGGTGGATTTTTCACAAATATTAAAACTTCACATTAGCCACTTTAAAATATGCTAGTACCCATTTTCATGTACCCCAAATTTGATGGGACACCTTATTTTTCCCCCCAAAAGTTGCTAAATGCTATTCTTCACCGCTTTCCCAAAGACGATATACAGCACCGTTTAAAGACCCCACATACCTTTAGCAGTGCTGTTTGCAGGGCCAGATTAACAATGGGGCGGATGGAGCTACAGCTCCAGGCCTCCACATAAAAATAGGCCCATCATCATGACAGCATGATGTTGACTGGCCATCTGCTCTCCACAAGGTCAGCCATAAATCATAAGTAGTAAAATTATATTTCTAGTTACCTCACAAAAATAAAGCTTTTTTTTTTTTTGTCTTTTACAGTTTAGGGAGACATTGGGGATGATAGTGTAGGGTGTGTACACTCCCACATGGCACTGGCCACACCCACGCAGTAATGGTCATACCTCCTCTGCTTTTCATAATAGGCCCTTGATCATTTTCAGCTCCAGGCCCAAAGGGCCCTCAATCCGGCCCTGGCTATTTTGGGTACCCATAGTGATCCCCCATGTCAGAGCATCTTTTGGGGGTGTCAGGCTGATTTCCCCTAAAATGACACAGGACTTTTCTCCGATTTTTCCTTTTCGCCGGGTTCTGTTTTCGCCGAAATGAAATTGAATACGGGGAATCGCAGGGACTAGCGCAATAAGTTTTCACTTCCACAACCTCCGATAACAGTGAAAAGTCCGGCAACGGACTTTTCGCCTCAAATTGAATGTGGCCCATAGTGTTATATATATTAGATATCCATTACTTAGCGCCTATGGTGTAAAATAGAGAAATATAATTTAAGGCCAGAAAAATCTGATTCCTCCAGGAATAACCCTTTAACTGTTCCACAAAATGCTTTTATAAGCCAATCTCTGGAGAAAACTGGCTGATCGTTTCCAGACTAACTAAATTATTGATTTTATGTCTATTCTATGTTCTATTATACTAAGCTCTGAAAGTGATAAACTTGAGAGTGATAACTGACCAGCCAATCAGCTCCCAACTGTCATGTTACAGCCTGTGTTTGAATAATGACAGTTGGGAGCTGTTTGGCTGGTTTATCACTCCCCAGGTTATCACTTTTCAGAGCTTAGTACATCTGGTCCATACTCTTTTGAGAATATTCCACAGTTTCTTTTATTGTCTGGCAGGGTTTTAGTTACAGTCTGATAAAATGCTGTTTGAGAAACAAGTCGCATGAAGGTCCCTTGCTGTTTCATTTGGTGACCCTGTACACAGATCAGACTTGGATAAACAATGTTCTAACAAAGAATGAGAGCATGGAATGTGTCTTGTACTGAAAGAAAGCAAATCACACCAGGACAATAAAACTGCCATGGAGACATTTATACAGGATGGACTTGAAAATGAAAGGGTGCGAGGAGAGGTACCTTTCATTGAGGTAAGTTAGAGGAAACCATGGTTTCCGGTTCCTAAGTGGGCTACAGTTCAGATGCCTGCGAAAATTGCCAGGCCTGATTTACAGAAAGCTGGGTTTTAAAAGCAGTTAAGCTTGAATCAATGAATCAAAGACAATGGTGCTGACGCAAGAGCTCCAAAGGAGAGAAGAGAGGATCTGGGTAACTGAAGTGGGTAGAGACTATAAAACAGGCATCCCATGAGTTGGTTTTAGTGTGTCTTTAGTTATAAACGGACTTGTTTATAACTTCTCCCCCACCCCCTGTTGGGTTATTGACCACCTGCTGGGTGTTACAGAAAATATCCTCACAATCACACCCTCACAACCGTCTATGTAATATGTTTTCGATTCTGATAAATGCAGACAAAAAGAAAATCTTACTTTAAATATATATCTGCAATGGTGTATGTTCTTAGTAGCTCTTTTCTATAAAGTAACTTCTTTAGTTTTGTGGCCTTTATAAGGGAAGAACTGTGTCCTGGAAAGATTTGCTAGTTTCTAATCTTTCCTATTATTAGACTTTGAAGTCCATGCTATGGATGGAAACGTATTATTCTACTAGTCTTTTGTTATTTATATATAATTCTTCTGGATAGCATTTAGTGAAGATAAGGACTCTGCCATGGCAGGTGGCTGTCTATACTCCAGTCTCCATAGCAGCAGAACACAACTGTATTAGCTGAACATTCACAGAACATTACTTGCAGTCATGTAACATGGATGTACATTTTATGTTTTATTTACTTTGCAGAGGATTTTGATATTGTACATCTTTCAAAACATAGGGCCCCATAAAAAAATGGTACATTTTGTTTAATATCATGGTAAGTCTAATGAATATGCCACTGGTATTTATACATGACTCACCCCTTACTTACATTACTTACCCCTCCAGCGATGTCTCCCCTCTATTACCCCCCCCCAATTTCACATAGGAATTGAAGGGAGAGGGTGTGGACTGTGGGCTGCAGCACTGAGGTGTGTGTTTAGGGCCAGATGGGAAACAGTCAGGAAGCCGATGGACGAAATGCCGACCGCCGGCTTCCCGACTGTACAATCTCGGCAAGGGTTAAATGACAGGTGTCGAAATAGGCATAATTTTCCCTACAAAAAAAGGGGGTTGAGGTAGCTGTGCTATAACTCCTAAAAGCCTCTGGGATGCTGCCTGGGGATGGAATAACGGGGTCACCTTCCCTGTATAAATTAGTTGAAAAATAGAATTATCCCTGGCGCTTCAGTATGAGGATTTATAAAAGGAATCAATGAACATGAGTAAAAAATATATATGAAATTTATTTCACAATTAGGTAAAAGGGCTTTCAAAAATTATAATGGTGTATTGCTCCAATGTCTTATTGTATTCTCTCTTACAATAAGACATTGGAGCAATACACCCTGGAGGGTGTCGCACACATCTAAGAGGCCAACAGTTAAACGCTATAAGCGTACCTCCACATTGCCGACCCACTTAAGGGCTGCAACTCATAATTTATGTTTTATGTGGTTTTGTCTTTACATGTTGTCTACTAGTAGTAGCTGTGTTTTATATATTTACTTACAATTTTTGAATGCCCTTTTACCGAATTGTGAAATAAATTTCATATATATTTTTTACTCGTGTTCATTGATTCCTTTTATAAATCCTCATACTGAAGCGCCAGGGGTAATTTTTCCTTACAACCGGAGAGCGACACCCGGCTTGCCGATCGAAGGTAAGCTGGGCGTGGACAGCCGCGGAGTGGGGGTGGGGGGGGTTAGGTTTTGGGTTAGGCACCCTCCCCCCTGGGTGGTTAAGTTTAGGCTAGGGGAAGGGGGGGGGTTAGGCACCCCCGGGGGGAGAGGTAAGGGTTAGGCACCCCCTGGGGGACTTAGGTTTAGGCGGTGGGGAAGGGGAGGTTAGGGTTAGACACCCCTAAGGGAGGGTTAGGATTATTGGGTAAAATTAGGTTAGGAAATACTTACCTAGGACGATCGGGATTTTCATCCTTGTCGGGCTGCCACTGTCTGTATTTGAACCGCCGGCAATGCGGCTGGCGGTAAATCATACTGCATCCGGCCTGACACTGTGTTGAAAACAATGTGTAGTGTGATCACTTTCAAGCACTAAAAAAAACCCATAAGGAGCTCTGTGTTAAAGGGGCAGTATTTTCTTTTTATTTTATTTTTGTAAACTCCATTAGGATGCTACTGCCATAGGAGTAGCGTTCCCCCTAGGCTGTATTTAGCGGGGCACGGCGCCCTGCCCTCCTTCTGGAGGGCAAAAAAGCACCGTGCCGTCTTCACCCGCGGGTGGGGAAATGTGCAGTGACCCGGTCACCGCCGGTAATTAGACGCCGGGCGCATGCTCCCGGCATCTATTCTCCTTGTCAGCAGCGCTTGGGGGCTGCCAGGCGTGTCCGTAAGTGCCGGGCACACCCCCAAGAGTGACGAAAAGGGTGACGTGTCTTATAGACATGTCCTCTTTTCAATGGCCGTGCCCCATCTTCGGGCGTGCACGGCAGTGCCTGCCGCGGGAGCTAGAGTGAACACTATAGGAGCACTATGTGTTTGTCACGCACAGCAGTAAAAAATGTAAATAAAACACTGTTGTGTGTTCAGGCACTGTGTTTAAAAAACAATAAAGCCATTAGGGGCACTGTATAGAAAAAATAAAAAATAAAAAAAACTCCATTAAGGTGCCACTGCCATGGGAGCACTGTGGGCCTGATTCAGCAAGGAACGCAAAGGAGAGAACGCACGCATCCGGCTGATATATCCGCACTGCGCATTTGTATGCATTGCAATGTGCGTGCGAGAACTAACAACTTTGATGGGAACTGCATGATCAGAGGCTACACAGACCCAGGGCAAAGTGATTGACAGGAAGTACCATTTGTGGGTGGTGACTGGGAGGGGGGATGATCAGGTGAACACAGGGATGCCAGTGCGTTGGGATGTCGTTATAGAGGCGTGCATAATTAAGGCAGTGCGGTGGCATATGCAGCCATACCGTTAGCTCTACACTGGAAGAGGCCAAAATCCTGCGGCAGGTCAGGTCATCCACTAATAGGCTAATGGGTACGATGGTTCTCGATGTTACCGATGTTTACGCTATCTTGCGTACTGATTAGGCTTTGAGTAAAGGGAGATGGGCGGCTTACTATGCCGCTGGGCGTCTGCATCTTGTGTTGCAGTCTCCGTGCGTATGCAATTGATTAGCATATTCTCACAGTGCATGGGTGCGTACGTTCTCTCCTTCGTGTTCCTTGCTGAATCAGGCCCTATGTGTTCTTCAGGCACTGTGTTAAAACATTTTTAATAAAACTGTGTTGTGTGTTCAGGCACTTTGCTAAAAAAACAGTCATTAGTGTGCCATTACTGGGAGCGCTATAGGCACTGTGTTGAGTATACAGGCACTGTTCTTTTTTTTTTCAATCACTGTTGTGTGTTCAGACACTGTTAGAAAAAACAAAACAAAATGCCATTAGGGTGCAATTACAGTGAATATGCACCTTGTTTATCTTTAGGAAATCTATTTCTACAGCAGGGGCTTATCTATGATGGGTGCAGGGTGTGTGGTGCACACAGGTCCCCGGGTCCAGGGGGGCCCACACTGCACACCCTGCACTCATGTTATCTAAAACGTACCTTTCCGAGGTCCCGCGTCGGGTGTCTCAGAGCTGCTCAAAATGCCGGAAAGGGGCCGCCGTTGGCATTTTTCCAGCATTTTGCGCATGCGCAGTGAGGAAATCGCCGGGAAAATGGAGGCTACGCCATTTCCCAGGTGAAATGTGCATGCACAGTAGACTTTGGGCACACTCTAGACCCCAGAGTCTACTGATGCTGCGGTGGCCGGCCAGCTGCGTCAGTCGGCAGCTGCTGCCAGTCATGATAGTATTTCAACATTTACTAAAGCCAGTAGTCAAGAGGAAAGAAGGTTTAATAAAGGGCGCTTGAAATCTAAACACTATTTCACAATGTTAAAGAAAACACCTCTAATAAAAAAAGGGGAAAGTTTATTGCTGAAAAGCGAAAAATTGCTAACAGTCCATACACCACACACAGTGGCAAGGAAAGGCTCCGGTCATGGCCTTCCTTTGTACGTAGTGGTGCTGCTACTGCTGTTTCATGCACTAAAATGCCTATTGTGTAAGCCGGGGCCAAACACAGGCAGACCTCTTTTGTAACCTTGCATGCAACAGTCTAGAGGTCTCGCCTTTAAAACAGGCAAATCAATGCACAAAAAAAAAAATACCCTAAGGCTGAAGAACAAACTATGGGCCTGATTCAGCAAGGATCGCAACTTCGATTACTTACGCAATTGGCCGATTTTTTGTGTACTGTACTGCGCATGTGTATGCACTGCAGTGCGTGATGACTCCACTGTGATCACAGACCCATCAGAGAGTAATTGGGGGTGGTGACGGGAGGGTGGGCAGCGAAAAAGCAGGCTTGCCAGTGCATTTGAATGCCGTTGTAGGGTCATGCATAAATTATCCACTGCAATGCCATAAGCAGCTTGTGTACTCACTGCGTGCGATGAGGTTAGCAATTCCTGAGTAAGGTCAGAGCTTGTGCAAGTGTGCGTGAGGCTTTAATGGTACTCGATGGTTTTGCAGTCTTGCTAAGTATTATGGATGTGTTTAAGGTAAGGTGGGCGTCTTTATGTTGTGCTGCAACGGCATTGCGATCGCAGAGAATTAGCATATCTTCGCAGTGACTTTGTGCGTAATCGCTATTGTGATCCATAGTGAATTGGGACCTATGTTCACAAACTACCCTGAGGAGGGTCTAAGGGTGTCCACAAGTGCTATGTGTGAGTCTGACAATGTAATCCTAAAACAGCCTCCTTCCGCCATTTCTACAACTTCTGCAAATGTGAGTATGAATAGAAGTAAAAGTAAAGATGGTGACAGAATAGAATTGCTACAGTGGAAGTTCAACAGGATGAGAATTAGGATGAATGTGTTGGACAGGAAGGAGTTGTTAAAATTCTGGAAGAGGATGTTGTTTGTGTCAAAGTAAGTCAGCCACCAGTGGCAGCATGCCTAGCAATAAGACCATAAAAGCCACCTCTTTTGTGTGGAATTATTTTTATCCAAATTGTAACATTTGTTAAGCCATCTGTCCCGTATGTGAGGCCAAAGTAAGTAGAGGTAGGGATGTTAATCCTCTAGGAATGCTCTCCCTGTTATGTTATTTGCAGGGAGTTCATGCAAATTATTTGGGAAAATCTCAAAAATCCTGTCAGAAAAATAAGCAGTCCAGAATTTGCTGCTAGCAGCATGGATAAATCGCAGCACATGCAATATTCACCGCAAACACCTTCATCAATCTCCTCATTAATAATCCCAGGTAGTCATCCTGCATCCAATTTGTAAAAAGCTAACTGACTCCTTCCCTATCCAGGATTCCCCAGAAGAATCCTTGCGCTCTAGGGCTGCTTCTGGTGGGGTGAATCTTCATCACATAAGGGGAACAAGAAGACTAGTAGTTTCAAACAACAATTCACTTTTAAGCAATCATTTGCAAGTATGAAAGCAAGTATTCCGTTGCACAGCGAGTCACTGAAGCCATGATACGTTTGCTAGTATTAGATCTGCGCCCAATATCCGTCATCAATGCATCTGGTTTTTGACTGTTAATTGAGGTCCTGTGTCCCCACTACTAAATTCCATCTTACCAAAATAGCAATTCCTCGGCTGTATCGGGATGTTAAAAAAAATCTTTTTGGCCTATAAAATACTATTGTGCCCAGTATTTAATTAACTACAGATATGTGGACAAGCGGTACTGGGGAAACAAACGATTACATGACTGTGACAGCCCACTGGATGTATCGCCTTCAGTAGCATTATCTTTTATACACTGTCGGGCAAGCTACTCTTTTTTTTGTATCAACCGACTTCACTAAGAGGCATATCTGTGTCAACCAGTTGGAAAAACTGAGGAATGTGATAGCCAAATGGCTTACCCTCTTAAGACTCTCGCAGGGTTTGTCATTTCTGATAACACAAGTAACAATATACAAGCATTACAACTGGGTGAATTTGAACACATACCATGTTTTGCACAAACAATAATCTTGGTGGTTCAGAATTTTTTTCAGGAGATGGTTATGGGCAGTAAAATTTCTGGCCATTTTCAGCCTTCAGCAACTGCATGTAGAATATTGCAGCAGCTGCAAGAATAGTTATATTTGCCATTCCACCAACTGAAGCAAGAGGTATTAACCAGGTAGAATTCCACTCTCTATATGATTCAGCGACTGGAGGAACAGCAAAAAGCCATCCAAAACTACACTACAAGCCATGACATAGGAAGAGGAGGTGGGAATGTACCTTACTCCAGCACAGTGGAGAATACTCTCCATTTTATGTAAGATACTGAAACCATTTGCAATAGTAAATAATGATGTGAGTTCTGCCAGCCTGAGTCTGGTGATTCCGTTTAAATTACTGGAAAAGCAGCTAGAGAAACTGAGGGAGGAGATGAATCAAAGTGATTCCACTAAGTATGATTGACTTGTAGATCAAGTTCTTCACAAAGAGCAAAGGGTTTGCAACATCTTGCAATTGGATCCACTACATTGTGGGAAGCTTGCTTGTTCCTATGTTCGGTCCTACATAATGTCTTTTCTTTCCAACTGACAAAGAACTTAAGAGATACAGAGCTCCTTGCGTGCATGTTAACACAAAACCGTCTTCTTCTTCAGTTTCTCCTGTAAATCCTGCTGCCAGGAAAAAAAATGACCTTTCCCAAGCGACACTAGTGATGAGGATGAGTAAACTCAGTGTACCAGAGTGAACAACATTATGACATCTGGTCAGGCTTAAAAGAGTTGTCCAGAATTATTGACACCTCTACCGTGACTCAATCTTATACACTAAGCATCAATAGAATGGTGGAGTATTATTTAAATGACAATATACAAATTAGCATGTCACACAGTCCCTTTGAATACTGGGAGGAAAAAAAGAGAATTTGGGACCCCTTGTACATACTAGCTTAGCTTTACTTCAACTGCCCACCCTCCAGTGTGTACTTTTGAAAGAGTGCTTAGCACAGCTGGGAACCTTGTGAGCAATCTGCATAGAAGAATACTTCCTCAAAATGTGGAACTGATGTTCATAAAAAATGAACTTCAAGTTCTATGAGGAAGACCATTTTGCAACCAATTACAACAAAGTGCAGTGGGCCTGATTCAGCAAGGATCGCAGTTGCTTATATGCACACAATTGGACGATTAATTTTCACTGCGCATGCATACGCATCGCAGTGTGTGAGCCAGATGCGAGCAGAGGATATGAAGACCCATGGCAGGGTGATTGACAGGAAGTACCATTTGTGGGTGATGGTGGTGGGGGGGGGGTGGTAGGGCGAACGCAGGCATGCCAGTTCGTCTCAACAGCGTTGCATGGGCATGCATAAATTAGCCATTGTGATACCAGACGCAGCCTGAGGTCTCATAGCGTGCGCAGAAGTAAGCAATTCTTGAGTGAGTTAAATAATAAAAGGAAAAAATAATCAAATAATAAATAAATAAAAAAAATAAAATAAAGTAAATATGAGTATGTTAAAACAATAAAGGTGCATACACACTGGGCGATTTTAATGAAAGATCAAACGATTATGATATCGTAATCGCTTGATCGTTCAAAAATCGTTAAACACAATGTCAAAAACGACCAGCGATGCGCGCTCCCGCTGGTCGTTTTCGACATTGTTCATCGCGGGTACTTGCAGCACGATTAGGACGATATCTTTATCGTTATCGTTTAATCGTTCGGCATGTAGTACATGTTTTTGCCAAGCGATCAAACGATAAAGATAACGATATTGCGGCGCGCGGAGAGCCATTACAGCTATTCAACTTGGAGGAAGTTTGCTGCGCGTGGTCCTGCCAAAAAAAAGGTAAGTAAAGTCCCCCACTGTCCACCAATGTTTTTGGGGTCATTATTAGGTAAGAGTCAGCATAAGTAAAGGGAGCATAATGCTGGGGGCATTGCACAGCATGGCAGGGGGAGGGGGGGGCAGCATAATAACTAATGGGGGCATTGCACAGCATGGGAGGGGGGAGGGGGGGGCAGCATGACTAATGGGGGCATTGCACAGCATGGGAGGGGGGGGCAGCATGACTAATGGGGGCATTGCACAGCATGTGCTGGGGGGAGTGGGGGGGCAGCATGACTAATGGGGGCATTGCACAGCATGGGAGGGGGGAGGGGGGCAGCATAATAACTAATGGGGGCATTGCACAGCATGTGCTGAGGGGGAGGGGGGCAGCATGACTAATGAGGGCATTGCACAGCATGGGAGGGGGAGGGGGGGCAGCATGACTAATGGGGGCATTGCACAGCATGTGCTGGGGGGCAGCATGACTAATGGGGGCATTGCACAGCATGGGAGGGGGAGGGGGGGCAGCATAATTAATGGGGGCATTGCACAGCATGGGAGGGGGGAGGGGGGGAAGCATGACTAATGGGGGCATTGCACAGCATGTGCTGGGGGGAAGGGGGGGCAGCATGACTAATGGGGGCATTGCACAGCATGTGCTGGGGGGCAGCATGACTAATGGGGGCATTGCACAGCATGGGAGGGGGGAGGGGGGGGCAGCATGACTAATGGGGGCATTGCACAGCATGTACTGGGGGGCAGCATGACTAATGGGGGCATTGCACAGCATGTGCTGGGGGGGGGCTGCAATTATACTGGGGGCATATCTTTATTTTGTCTCATAAAAAAAATAATTTATATATATTTATTTATTTATTTATTTACATTTTCAGATATGCCTTCATCCAAAGACACTGTTTTTTGGACAGGATTCATTGAGCTATATCAAGCTAATGAGTGCCTCTGGAGACTGAAAGGAAAAGACTACATGAATAGAGTGTTGAAAAATGAGGCATTTGAGAAAATACGCCAATACAGTACAGCGTATAAACCTGATGTGACCATTGAATGGGTCAAGAACAGAATCCAGGGTCTGCGAACCGTGTTTTTGAAGGAACACAAAAAATACTTGGATTCGCAAAGATCCGGAGCAGGGGCAGCTGAGGTGAGAAAGCCATCGTTATGGTACTACGACCTGCTGCTGTTTACCTTGGATCAAAAGCCAAGTCAAGGTTCCCGGAGCTCGCTGGTGCCACAGTCACCAGATGTGGTACCACAGGACACCCACCGTGAGTCAGGATTCTGTAATTTTTTTTTATTATTTATTTTTTAAAAAATGTCACTTTAAAAAAAAAAAAAATCAAAATGTAGTCATGTTTTTTAATCAGTAATCGGTCTGGAGGCCGATGGTTGGAATGCCAACCTTCGCCTTTCCAAATGTTTAAACCCTGCAGTGGATAAAAGCCAGGCGTCGTAATCCCGATGCCTTAACTACGCATGAGTCCAGACGCATGGTATCCCTGTCACTGCTAAGCCGGGCAGGGATAGTTGTGGGGGGGGGAATGATTGGTTAAGGGTTTCTGAGGGGAGGGGGGTTGGGAGGTATAGGGTAAGGCTGGGGAAAGGGGGAGCTTCAGGTTATGCACGCTAAAGGAGTGGTAAGGTTGGGTAAATGTAAAGGGTTTTTTACAACTATAAAGATTTTGACTTTTTAATCCCTGTTGTGTTTTTTTTTTTATTGTTTATGACACCAGAAATGTGGGTGTGGGTCATTTATGTTGAATATAATTTACGCATGTGTTAACTATAACATTAAATATGTAATATATTTTTATTGCCAAAATTTTTTTTTGCAGGTTTGTGAAATATTATTGTTTACAAAATTTTTTTTAAAATCAACCTAGCCTTTTTATTACAGAAATTTTTTTTAATGTTTTTATTGATGTTATAATTTGATTTATTTTCATTTCTTTTAAGTTACTGCTGGCGGTAGAGGATCCTGACCCGGTGTCCTGCGTGCCCCAAGTGGAAGTCCCTGTGCGAGTGGCTGAGCCGCCATCCAAGCCGCCCGCTAAGAAGCGTAAAGGGACAACACAAGCATCCACTTCGGGAACGTCAAGGAGTGATACTTTTTTAAAACATGTGGAGGAGGTTCTTTCCAAACCCCCGGATGATAATCAAATATTTGGCCAAAATCTCGCCATTGAAATGCGGACCATTCCTCCGGAACAGGTCCAGCCTTTCAAGCGTCTAGTTTATAAGGCATTGGTACATGCTATTGAGGGGGACTTGAGTATGACAAGTACCATTGTCTTACATAACAGACAGCAGCCCACCCCAACGGCCACATCAGGCAACCTCACCGTCCCTCACGAATCTTACGCGGATCCACATCAATAAAACCCTTCTCCGTTACAGTCCCACCCCTTTTCTTTGTCGCGTACCCCCTCGCCCCCTTCTGTCTTTCCCAGTACTTCATCCAGTGGTGTTCACACAGCACTGGGCAGTGCTCGCTCCACTGTATTTGGCAAAGATGAATTTTTAAATATATAAATTATTACAAAATTGGCAGTTGTTATTTTTCATTTTTGAAAAACTTATCACTCCTTGTATTGATTTGGCTCTTTGTTTCATGGTGGACTGTAGCATGGTCGTAGTACAATAGCGATGGCTACTCCACCTCTTCTGCCCCTGGTATCTTGTTCTTTGTGATTCTAAAGTATTTTTTGTGTTCCTTCAAAACCGGGGCCCAGATCCTGTATTCTGTTCTTGAACCTGTTCAAATGTTCACATCAGGAATATTGTTCTGTACTGTATTGGTGTATTCCTCAAATGCCTTATTTTTCACACTCTATTTGTGTAATCTTGTCTCCAGAGGCACTTAAAGTCTAGTCTCAATGAATCCTGTCCAAAAAGTAAAAAATTTTTTTAAAAAAAAAAGTAAAAAAATCGTGTGGTCTCTTATTTAACGGATTTTAAAAATTGTAATGTCATAATGTGTTATTTAGGGTACTGAGGGGGTAATTCAGACCCGCTCGCGAGCGGCAGTACGTTCACAAGCGAGTAGTTGGTACCCAAATGCGCATGCGCAGGACGGAGACTGCTCCGTCGTGCACATACGCGAGACCCGGACTGCGACAGCCAATCTGTTGGTCCGGGTCTTGCACCAAAGGGGGCGTGCTATCAATGGTGACTGACAGCACGCACTCCCTTTAGGTGGGCGTGCCGGCCAGACGGAGGCGTTCCCATGGGAACGCCTACCGTCTGAAGCCTGCCCCACTGACATCACTAGTGTCAACATTTCTCCAGGGCTTGTGGCTGGGAGACCCTACCGCAGGGTCTCCGTTGCAAGTCCAATGGTCGCCATGGTCAAGACCATCGCAACCACCTTCATGGATGCTCGCTATAGCTGTGGGTGGTAACCCACAGCTATGCGAGCGTCCATGAGGACGCTCCTAAAACAGGTAGGAGGGCCCTGATTTCAGAAGGTGACCCGTCGTTAGGGGTCTCCTAGCTGACGGGACAAGCTGTCGATGTTGAGTGACAGTTTGCTACGTTTGTTTGGTGGTACGGGGGCGTGCCTGGCCAAACGGCAGCGTTCCTGCCAGAACGCTTGCTGTTTGGTGGGAAGCCCCACTGACTTCATCAATAATGTCACTGGAGAGCTTCCTGTTCGGGGGCTTAAGGTTGATGAGACCCTACCTTAAGGTGTAGTCATTACCCCCAATGGTCGCGATGGTCTTGACCATTGCAACCATCACCAATAGCGGCCGTTACAGCGGTGGATATTGACCCACAGCCTAACCGGCGACATGGAGGCGGCCGTTCAGGATGCAAGCCGCCGCCCTGTTTCAGAATGAAAGCTTGCATCCTACGACCGCCTCTGAATTTGGCCCCTAAAACTGAATAGTTAACTTTCATTGTTAAAATTGGGTTTACTAAAGTATTTATTAATCTAATTTTGCAAAAAAAGTATGTTAAATATTAACATGAAAAATAAACACAAGGTGAAATTTTTTTTATTATTTTTCAGTTTTTAAAAACATCAAGAAACATAATTCCAGATCATATTTAAACCTGCCATGAAATGGCACCTTCACCATTAAAATAATTTAAGTATTTCTCTCTGACCTCTCTTGCCCGGGCAGAGGCCGCAGAGGGAAATCTTGGGGGATTTAGAGATGTGAGGGCAATATTTTCCTCACTATGGTCAATATTGACAGGCAATGAGTTTGTGGCAGGCGGTTGTCCAATTCTTTTGGCTCGAAGCAAATTATGTAGGGCACAACATGCCAAGACAAGCCACTCGATTTTGTCTCGCCGGAAATTTATACAAGTATGAAAAATGCGAAACCTATTCGCCATTATGCCGAAGGCATTCTCAACAGTGCGCCTCACACGCGATAATCTGTAATTAAAAATTCTTTTTTCAGGTGTTAATGCCCTTTGAGGAAAAGGCCTCATTAAATTTTCATTAAGGCCAAATGCCTCATTGGCAACAAAAACAAAATTTAAACCATATTTCGTTTGCGATCCCGAAGGAATGTTTAGCTGATTCTTCATTAGTCTTTCAAAAAAGACGGTCTCTCGGAAAGACCCACCATCGGAAGACCTTCCATTTTTGCCAACGTCAACAAAGATGAATTTATAATTGGCATCCACGACCGCCATCATAACCATACTAAAGAATCCTTTGTAGTTGAAGTACATAGATCCAGTGTTTGCAGGTTGTGTTATCCGGATGTGTTTCCCGTCTATGGCGCCGCCACAATTTGGGAAGTTCCACTGGGTCTCAAATTCGTTGGCAATAACTTGCCATTCCTCAACAGTCGAAGGGAACTAGAAACAGAAAAAAAAAAAAAAAACATTTTAAACATTACATTAATACTTTTATAAGGGGTATTTATTTTGGTGTTAAAAATTATCTGAAGTTAAAATTGTGAATGCAAGACATCATTTTCCCTAGTTTTGCTATAACACCGTATTCAGGCCCTGATTCAGAGCCGGACGCTCTGACCAGAGCGCTCGCTCTGAATCAGGGGCGTCCCACCTAAAAATGGAGCGGCCTCATGGACGCTCGCATAGCTGTGGGTTACCACCCACAGCTATAGCGAGCGTCATTGATGATGGTTGCAATGGTCAAGACCATCGCGACCATCGAACTTGCGACAGAGACCCTGCGGTAGGGTCTCCCTGCCGCAAGCCCAGGAGTGCTTTTGGCTCTATCAGAGCCAAAAAGACTCCCACTGACATCGCTTGTGAAGTCAGTGGGGCCGGACCCAGACGGTAGGCGTTCCCAGGGGAACGCGTCCGTCTGGCAGGCATGCCCACCAAAGGGGGCGTGCTGTCACTCACCATCGACAGCACGCCCCCTTTGGTGCGAGACCCCGAGCAACAGCTTCGCCGTTGCTGAACGGGTCTCGCACATGTGCACGACAGCAGCCTCCGTCGTGCGCATGCACATTTGGGTACCATCGACCTGCTTGCGAGCGTCCTGCACTCGCAAGAGGGTCTGAATGAGACCCTCAAATCAATAGTTTTTTTGATTGAACACACATACAGATAGCTGTGTTCCGTGGGTTGTGTAAGGATTTTTTTTTTACTTTTAACAAAACCAAGATAATGGAGACCAGCGCTGGATGTAGGCGAGTATGAAATCTTTCTTGCAGGGCCATGGTTTTGGGAAATACTACGTGGACAAGGGGACCAAACATCTGGTATAGGTAAGTATGTGTGAATGGGTAGGTATGTGTAATAAAATATAAGTTGACACGGTGTGTGTGTTTTGACTCTTTTTAACTTTTGAAATTTAAAGTGAAGTTACAGGTGCCGCATGTCTGCTGGCACTTGTAGTTCCACAAGTGCAAAATGGCAGGCATGCTGGCACTTGTAGCTCCACTGTAAAGTACAATAGTTTGACTTTTTTTTGGCCCCCCTATTACCGCCATACCAACCACTCCAGGGGTATGGGGATAAGCCCTGGCTTCAGTGTAAGCCTATGGTGCTCGGGAGAGAGGGGAGAACGCTTGCCATTTGGGGGGTATATAATCGGGATATAATTTGGGAGCAGCAGCAGCAGCAAAGACAGAGGATGGCTAAATAGCTATTTATATACATTTGGGAGGAGATACAGTAGGGAGCAGTAGCAGGGACATACAACGGGCATGCACCTATATTAACACATTTTTGAAGACATTTAGAAAGAAGTAACAGATTTAGGAGATTTGTGACAGGGTTATTAAAATTTAAATACCTTAAAGTACTCCGGCTTGAGGACGTAAAAGATGGCTTTGCAGGTCTCCGGAATAATAAGACCCAAAGCCTGCGGTGAGATGAGCGTCCCGAATTTCAAGTCGGCCAAAGATCTCCCTGTAGCCAGGAAACGCAGGGTCGCAATGAGCCTCTCCTCTGCAGGAATGGCTCTACGCAACCTGGTGTCCTGCCTTTGTATGTACGGAGTCACCAAGGCCAGTAATTCTTGAAATGTTGAATCGTCCATTCGCAAGAAGTTCCGGAAGTCATCCGGGTTCTCGCGAATCTGCATGAGCAGCGGCATATGAGAGAACGAATCCCTCTGCTGCAACCACTCCTTCGTCCAGCATGAACGAAGCCTTCTCCTCTTCTCAATCCTCTCCCGGTCACTTATCACCACCACTCCTGCATAAGCAACCATCAATCGATAACGGTACGTATCCATCACGACAGATAAGTACAGACAGTTTGTTTAAAGCCAAAGCAAAAACAAACCACAGCAAATAGCTAAGCAACAGCGTTCAGCAAAGAATACACCAAACCAAACTAGCCACAGAGCATAAATGCAGTGATTTTAAAATGGCCGACACAATTTTATCACCTCATGATAGCCCTGCCCACATTATTTTACATTAAAAATAATAAAGCCTCTATTATTATTATTAATCTGAACGATATCGCTGATCGTTTGTAAAATCGTTTAAAAATCGTTTACAAAATCGTTTGCATAAAGTCGTTGAACGATCAAAAATCGTCCAAATTGTTCAACGATATCGTTCAGGGTGAAAATCGCCCAGTGTGTATGCACCTTAAAGGTAGAACCTTTATAATGTTCTGAAGACAATTACATTTATAGCTCTTCTGAGACAATGTGTGCTAGGTCCTGTGAATAAAGGACTGCAGGATTTCAAACTGTCCCTATCTTACTCAACCGCCTCGCTTGGTATCTGTTCTCCGGCTGCTGTCACAATTGGTTGTTCGTGCAGGTGTACTGCGTCCGGTGTTCTGTCCTGTACTTTGTGTTTCACAGCCTCCTCACTGATACAGTCTGACTCAGCGGCACGGCAGGAAAAGGCACACTGGATGTCCGGTGTCTGTGGTATACAGTGTGTCGGAACTCCTCCAGTTTGCCCTTTCCCGCAAAGGCCTGCCGTGCCGCCGAGTTTTATTATAGTATCTTTCCTTTTATTATTTAGCTCACTCAAGAATTGCTTACTTCTGCGCATGCTATGAGACTTAGGCTGCGTCTGGTATCACTTAGTTTGACCAGTCAGCTCACTTCAGCCTTTGGCCAATATGGGTGAAAACTGAAAACAATATTGTGAGGTGGTCAAAATTGACTGGAAATGACTGGAACTCAATGTTCTTGAGGTTAAGAATACTGTACGAATAAAACCACACCAAAATCACATGATTTTAACTGTTTTTATTGTTGTTGTTTTTTTTAAACTGATCCAAAACACAATGATGATTTAAAACCAAAACATGGGGGTCTACACACACTTCTGAAGTGACAAAAGTCATGTGGGATCCTTCACAATACTAGGCATCTATCTAGCCTGATGAAGTTCAGCAACCTGACTTGGCATTGATTCCGCAAGAGGGAAGAAGACCTCTGGACAGATGTTGACGCATGCCGTCTGAACCGCTTCCCACAGCTCCCTGATATTTGTACAGTGCCTTGCAAAAGTATTCACCCACCCCCCCTTTGCATTTTTCATGTTTTGTTGCCTCACAACCTGGAATTAAAATGGATTGTTTGAAGGTGTGCATCATTTCATTTGCCTACATCTGTGAAGTTGTGTTTTTTATTTTTTATATTGTGAATCAAACAACATTTAGAACAACATAACAGAAAACTTCAGCGTGCATAACTATTCACCCCCCTAAAGTCAGTACTTTTGTCGAGCCACCTTTTGCGGCATTTACAGCTGCTCTAGCTTGCCACATCTTGCCCCTGGGATTTTTGTCCTTTCCTCAAGGCAAAACTGCTCCAGCTCCTTCATGTTTGCTGTTCACAAGCGGAAACCATCTATCTTCAAGTCTGACCACAGATTCTCAATTGGATTAAGATCTGGGCTTTGACTAGGCCATTGATGCTTTAGCAGTATGCTTCGGGTCATTGTCCTGCTGGAAGGTGAACCTCCGTCCCAGTCTCAAATCACAGGCAGACTGAAGCCGGTTTTGTTTAAGAATATCCCTGTATTTGGCACTATCCATCTTTCTCTCGACTCGAATCAGTTTCCCAGTCCCTGCTGCTGAAAAACATCCCCACAGCATGATGCTGCCACCACCATGTTTCACTGTGAAGATTGTGTTCTTAGGGTGTTGGGTTTGTGCCAGACAGAGCGTAAAAGTTAAATTTTAGTCTCATCTGACCAGAGCACCTTCCTCCATAAATTTGGGGAGTCGCCCACATGCCTTTTGGCAAACTCAAATCGTGTCTTCTTATTTTTATCACTAAGTAATGGTTTTTTTCTAGTCACTCTTCCATAAAGCCCAGCTCTATGGAGTGTACGGCTTATTGTTGTCACATGCACAGATACATCAGTCTCTGCTGTGGAACTCTGCAGCTCCTTCAGGGCTACCTTTTGGTCTCTGTGCTGCCTCTCTGATTAATGCCCTCCTTGCCCGGTTTGTGAGTTTTTTTGGTGGGCAGCCCTCTCTTGGCAGGTTTGATGTGGTACCATGTTCTTTCCATTTGATGGTGCTCACGGGGATCATCAAAGATTTTGATTTTTTTTTTTTTTTTTTTTTATAACCCAACCCAGAATTGTATTTCTGAACAACTTTGTCCCTGACTTGTTTGAGCTCCTTGGTCTTCATGGTGTGATGCCTCTTGCTTAGTGGTGTTGCAGCCTCGGGGGCGTTTCAGAAAAGGTGTGTTTATACTGACATCATATGACACTTAGATTTCACATAGGTGGACTTCATTTCACTAATTATGTGACTTCTGAAGGTAATTGGTTGCACCAGAACTTTTGAGGGGCTTCATAGCAAAGGGGGTATATATATTTTTCTCATTTCACTTCACCAAATTAGACTATTTTGTGCAGATCCATCACATAAAATGCAGATTAAAAAGAATAAAAAATTACAGGTTGTAATGTAACAAAAAAGGTAAAAAGCCAAGGGTGGGGGGTGACTACTTTTGCAAGGCACTGTAGGTGCAGAATCCTGGTTACAAATTGACCTCTCCAACACGTCCCATATATGCTCGGCTGGGTTAATGTCGGACGGATGTGGTGACCATACCATTCTTCAGAACTCTCCAGAATGCTCCTCGAGCCAATTCTGGACAACTTGGGAACGATTACACGTTGCATTTTCCTGCTTGAATACTCCATTGTTGTGGGGCTACATGAAGTCCATGAAGGGCTGCAAATGGTCCTCAAGCAATGCAACATAGTGGTTACCGGTCAATGATTAGTTCAGGCGGACCAGTGGACCCAAGCCATGTAAACACAACTCACACCATTATGGAACCACCACCAGCCTGCGCAGTGCCTTGTTGATAACTGGGGTCCATGGCCTCATGGGGTCTGTGTCACACCCGAACCCTGCCATCAGCCAAAAACAACTGAATCTGTGATCACGGCACATGAGCCCAATTAGCGATATCACAGACCTAGATTGTCACACTCCGGACTATTTAAAACCACTTTCATACCTCTCCGGTGCCTGTCCAGGATGGCACAGAGGTCCGCTCATGCTGCACATCGCTCCCAGCTGGTGATAATGTCTGCCTGTGCTGCTTCTGCCCCATCTGCTCAGTGTCCTGTTACTGAGTATGGAGATGGCTTTCCGCTGCCCCTTGCTTGCATCGTGTCTTCTCAGCATGATGGCACACAGGCTGCATGCCAGACTTCCCTCCTAAACCGCACTATGGGCACAGTCACCTGACGCTCTTCCTCCACTCAGAGCGCTGCTCCCCACCAGCTGAACGCAGCATCCAATCTCTGGAATCCTCCCCTATAAATTCCATTTCCTGACTGGCCTCTGTTGCCAGTACAACGTCGCTTTTTGCTGAAGTTACAGGTTAGTGCTGAGCTCCCAGGTATTCTGTATCTGAACGGTCCTAGGGCCTGATTCACTTCGGAACGCAATATTGCGTACGCACACAGTTCAACTGAGATAGTATGCTAATTCATTGCAATGGTAATGCAAACTCCGCACTACATAAGGACGCCCACTTTACTTTGCACACATCCTTAATACTTAGCAATATAGCGTAAGCAGCGGTACAATAGAGTACCATCGCGCACACGTGCACAAGCTCTGACCTTACTCAGAAATTGCTAACAACCACACACGCTATGAGACCTCAGACTGTATGGTTTCACAGTGGATAATTTATGCGCGCAAATGCACTGGCACGCCTGCGTTCGGCCACCCACAAATGGCACTTCCTGTCAATCACTCTGCAATGGATAGTCACAGTCCCCATCGTATCTGCTGGTTCGCGCACTCTGATGTGAATGCATGCACAATGCGAAACATTGTGGGCTCTGCATTAGTTGCACTACCACTGTGGGCACTGCATAAGGGGCATAAATACAGGGAACACTGCATATGGGGACAACTACAGGGGGCACTGCATAATGGGCACTTTTGCCTGAGAGCTAGTGGGGGGGAAGCCTAAGACCTGTCGGGCTGGAATGGCAAGGGAGGGGGCTGGAATGAAGTGTGTATTCTGTGAATCTTGTTTTTTCAATGTGTTTTATGTGGTTCTGGATTTAATAATGTATTTGAGGTGGATGTGGTTTTAAAACGTAGTTTATGTGCCTCTGGCTTTTCCAATATATTTTATGTGGAAGTGGTTTGTTGCAGTGTAATCCTGAAGTGGCTTTTCAGTGTATTTTATGTGGACCTGGTTTGTATTTTCAATGTGCTGGGCTCGCCCCCATTGTGACCAAAAACAGGTGTGATACAAGGTCATACTTAAGCAAATGTGACACCAAAGGCATGCACACACAAATGCGGCGTGGGCTTGTGACAGCTAGGCCACACCCCATTTTTTGAGCGAGCGCCGGAGGCGCACACATGTTGTCAGTCTTCAGTTTAACTACATATATTTTCAGCGCTTTGCCTCTGACAGGTTAGCCACCCCTGGGCTCAGTAGTCGCAGTGGCTGACATTTTGTGGTCTTTCGAGACCACGATCCCTTACTGTGATACCAAACCCCCTCACAATGAGGCCACACCCACTCTGTAATATTACTGCTTCTTGGGTGGGACGCATTTTGACTGTTCGCACTGGGAGCCTCAGACCCTAGAAACTGCCCTGGTGAGAAGGCAGCAGGGATTGTTGCGTACTTTGTCGAGTTATCAATTTTTTGTATTTCTGGCTCATAGGATTCTGACAAGTTTTCAGTTTAGCAAGATAGTGTTCTAGTTTACTGCAAATATTTTCCTGTGCACCATCTTATTGTTGTGGTTATTATTTCAAATGGATGTTTGTGTGACTCCAGTCAGTTTTCTTTTTCTTTTTCAATTACTGCAGCTGTAATTAGGCTGCATTTCACTTTCACCTTTTCTGAGCAACTGGCCAGTATTATTCTGTCGAATTGTGTGATTTGTTACATATTTATTTTCTGAAAACTTGGTGATTTAAACTTCCGAAGAGACTGTCCAATGGATATCCAATATGTTCTATTTGGCAGGAGTGCCTGGTCTGTGCTGTATGTTATGCAATGTAGATGTTGATACACAGCTGCAACTGTAATGGAACAACCAGGTCCTGTAGCCATACACTAAGGCAGTGGTTCCCAAACTGTGTGCCGTGGCACCCTGGGGTGCCTCTGGACACATGCACGGGTGCCTTAGGTTGGTGGCCCAGCACCAAATCAAATTATTTAAGGTCAATGTAATGTAAATATGTTGACAAACAGATGCGCAAACCTGTCCACCACCACATAAATGAGCCTAAGGATGACAGGTCAGCACAATTTACTTCACTTTAATACATTGTTTTCTGAATAACAAACTTTTGGCCTTGGGGTGCCATGAAAATAATGCTGATACTCAACGGTGCCGTGATTTAAAAAAACGTTTGGGAACCACTGCACTAAAGGTGCGTATCCACTTTTATAGACAGACAAACGAGAGCATGATTACGACATTGCAATCGTGCTGTCGTTTGTATGTCTAGTGATGTGCCTAGACTGAACGTTCAGTCCAGGCACATCCATCATCCCCGTACATGCTGAACCTGACAGGATCGTCAGGTTGACCAGCTTGTACGGGCGATGATCGATCTGCAGATATATCTGTCAGGTGTATATCTGTCAGGTGTGTACCCACCTTAAGGTAGAGGCTGGTTGCCGCCCCCTGTCCAACACACAATCTGTTTAGTTATCTAAACACCATATCTATAAAAACATCCTATGTTCTAAAGTCAAGAGATGGTGGATAAGATCTCTATTGTTCACTTAAGACTGGTGAACTCATTGTGCAGAAAGTGAGACATCGGTTACTGTTTAACAATACAGCAATACTCTTCTTTTTGTTCTTCAACTTCTCAGCTATTGATCTATGATCTGTTGTACAATGTAAGCTCATATTTCACAGTATGGTGTTATGTATGTTATATGCATGTGTTGAGTACTGTGCCATATTTGTATGTTTGGGGAGATCTCTGAAATACAGTTAGTGATCATTTGTCTTAAAGGTGTGTTCATCTTCAGACAGATACAGGTTGAGTCTCCCATATCCAATAAGCTTTGGACCAGGGTTATTTTGGATATGGGAATATTCTGTATTTTGGAATATTTGTATACCATAATTCAGTGTTCTCCCCAGAAATTTTTTCCAGCCGGGTGGGGGCCTTCGCAATTATGCGTGCGCCGGGAAAAGGGGTATCTCCCAGACCAATCCAGCCCGACATGTCTCAGGCTGCTCCCCCACTGGCTCTCAGTCAAAAGTGCCAATTATGCAGTGCCCCCTGTATTTGTACCCTTTATACAGTGCCCCCTGTAGTTTTCCCCTTTTATGCATTGCTCCCTGTAGTTTAGCTTTGCCCTTATGCAGTGTCCCCTGGCTGAAGTAGTGCCCCTATGTAGTGCCGCAGACTGGTCCCTTATGTAGTGCCCCCAGGCTTAAATAGTGCCCCCAGGCTGGCCCCTTATGCAGTGCCCCCAGGTTTAAAGTGTACTTTATGCAGTGCCCCCGGGCTGGCCCCTTTGTGCAGTGCCCCCGGGCTGGCCCCTTTGTGCAGTGCCCCCGGGCTGGCCCCTTTGTGCAGTGCCCCCAGACTGGTCCTGGTCCCGGTCCCAGCACTTACCTTTACTTGCTGGCCGGTCTTCCGCTCGCCGCTGCTGCTGCCGCGCAATGACTGGATCTAACGATCCAGCAGGCGCACGGGGAAGGCTCCTCGCGTCGCGGGTGACGTCACGATGTCACCCGCGCAGTGCATCACTGGGAACGCTGGCCTCTGAAGTGACCGGAGGCTTCTTTAGCCTCCGGTCACTTCAGAGGCCAGTGTTCCACAGCGGGGGTCGGTGGGGAAAAGTGCCGGGCGGCAGGCTGTTTCTGCTGGGCGATGCGCCCACAGAAAACAGCCTGGGGAGAACACTGCATAATTAAATATCTTGGGAATGGGACCCAAATCTAAACACAGAATGCATTTATGTTTTATATACATCTTATACACACAGCCTGCAGGTAATTTTATACAATATTTTTAATAATTGTGTGCCTTAAACAAAGTTTGTGTACATCGAACCATCAAAAAGCAAAGGTTTCACTATTTCAGTCATACTAAAAAAATTCTGTATTTCGGAATATTCCGTATTTCGGAATATTTGGATATGGGAGACTCTACCTGTATTCCCTTATCTTAAGTTGAACCCTGTCCCCATATAGCATTCAAGGGAGAGTCCCATCAATGTTATTTAAAATAGCAGCCCTGTCTCTGTGCAAAATGTCCACTAATACCATGTGTTCCAAAAACGCCTACAGGTTTTGAAATTTTTCCGGTCTTGAAGGTACTAGCAGTTACTTGAAGCCTACACATGGTGGCTGGTGGAGCTCCCAGTGCAATTTTTCAGTTGTTACTGTTGTCACTTCCGTGTTCATTATAGACATCTGTGTTTTGTAATGAGCAGTTAAACCGGGATGTAGATAGCAGACCGGCGGATGGCTGTTTGTTACATGCAGAACGAATGAGACAGGGCTGAAGGGGTTATGCATCGTTATGGGACCCTTAGGATATTTATCTCATTAAAAAGAAAGCCAGACTAATAACTTTGGATTGTTAATGTTAGAAAGCACTAAAAGACTGTTGATAAAGGTTTCTAATACATATTAATGTTTAACCGAATTAATATAATGTGCAGGACTTTATTTTTTTTTTCCATTAAAACATTAATGCAAAAAATACTGGCTTAAACCAAATAAACCAGTTTTTTTGTTTTTTTTACCAGCCCTGATCTAGTGATGTTTACTGTAAATGTGCCTACAAACTAGGCGATATTTTACACAATTTGTCCGATTTCGACGCATCGGAACGACAAATCGTGTAAATGTGTCCAGATCGTGAGTATCCACTCACGATCACGATGCGCGTACCCGCTGGTCGTACATCGCATCTCAGATCTTGCTTGCTGCAGGCAAGATCTGCCAATCTCTGACACGATGCACTGTAAAAAGTAAAAAATGCACAATAGATCACATTGCACACTTTTAACACCAAATCGTGTCCAGGACTGCCGGGGAGCTGCTGTGGAGAGTTCAAGGGAAATCTGACACGAGATCGCATCGTGACCACATCGCACAATGGGCCTGATTCAGACTTGGGAATAGAGAGAGATCTCTCTCAACTGTGAACCTGAACAAATCATATTGCAATGCAAGCGGTATAAATACATAAATTTTTTTACAAGTGGGGTAAATACTGGCTGCTTTTGCATGTAGCTCACAAATACTGCACAGCTTTATTATCACACTGCACTTTAGATGTCAGTTTGGACACGTCCCTCCCAAATCTAAATCTCTCTGCACAGTTTAAATCTGCCCCACCTGCAGTGCAGCATGGTTTCACCAAGATGATCAGTTGAGAGAGATCGCTCTCTCTATTCCCAAGTCTGAATCAGGCCCTGTCTGTAAGCCTATTTGGATCTCTTTCTCATACTATGTTACCAGTGATTCCCAGCCTCGGTCCTCAAGGCACACTAACAGTCCTGGTTTTAGTGAAATCCATGATTGTGCACATATGGTTAACTCAATATAACTGAGGTACTAATTAAAGGTGCATACACACGTAAAGATTTTTTGAACGATTTAACTATAACGACGTCGTTATCGTTCAATTCGTGGAAAAAATCGTTCGGTTTCTGAGTTATAACGAACGATTATCGTTCATGCGTGTTCCCGTTTGTAGTTCATTCTGACTGACCAACTGAACGATTTTCATTAAGGGAAGTTACAAAAATCGTTTGTAGTTCAAAAAATCGTTCATTACATTTAGTAAACTATTTTCGTTCATTTTTCCCTTGAAAAATCGTTTACTAAAATCGTTCATTTACAAAATCGTTTGTGTGTGTGTATGCAGCTTAAGTCACTTGTGCTCAAGTATGGCTATCCCTAAAAACTGGACTGTTAGTGTGCCTTGAGGACCGTGGTTGGGAAACCCTGATATTACTCAAGAACTTTTTGGTCATTCCAAAGCATACAGTAATGTCACTCTTATGGTGCATACACACGATCAGATTTTTTCTTCAGATATGGACGATAACGATTTAAAAATCGTTCAGTCGTTCATATCTGAAGGAAAATCGTTCATATCTGACATGCCTGAACGATGGACGATCAACGATGCGCGTTCCCGTTTGTCAGATAACGATATCTGACATCTGATGGGTTTGCAGTCAGACTTGGACGATTCCATTCATTTTAATGCAGTCAAAAATCGTTCAATCGTTCAAATCGTTCAAAACTTTGGTCAAATCGTTCAAATCGTTCAGATCGTTTAATCGTTCAATCGTTCATCTGACAAATCTGACAAGTCTGACAAATCTGACCGTGTGTACGCTCCATTATGGTGCATACACACGATCAGATTTTTCATCAGATTTGAACGATAACGATTTTAAAAATCGTTCAATCGTTCAAATCTGATGAAAAAATCGTTCATGTATACTACATGAACGATTTCCTTGTGAACGATGCGCGTTCACGTTTGTCACAGAACGATATCTGAGATCTGACATGTTTGCAGTCTTAAAGTAAATGGTATTTGACTGCAATAATGTGAGTTCACTGGGCTGTGATTATTTGATTCTTATGTTTCTCTTTGTATAGTAGAGAGATGTATCTCCCATTTTTGTACACAGGCTTGAACCACGTCTTCGGTACCGCTTGAATTTTTCAGGGACATCTTCCATATGTCCATGCAAACAATTGTGTGTACAGTGCCGTAACCGCTGCTGTCTGTGTATGTAACCGCTAATGATCAGGGTCATATCTACTTTACAATGTATTGTTTTGTTATGTTACTGCAATTCATATGTGTATATTTTGTGGTATGGACAGTTTTTATTCCTGATTGTACAGTACTATGGAATACAATATGCAGCCATTTGTAGAGTTGATTAGTATAATGCAGATCATTAGACGAAAATGACCCAGGTGTTCCCAGTATGATCACTTCTTGAAGCCCCTTTGTTAATCCTGATGCATTGTATAGCATAAACACAAATCGAAGCATAACCAGTCATCTTAAATCCTCAGTGCCTTTACTGGGTTGTAAAGGGTGGAGTTGGGAGAGGGGTTTACCTTATCAGTATATAACTCCTTAGGGATTTGAGAATGGAACGACTTTGGGGATATTCAATACGTGAGCGAAAAGTCAGTGCTGGACTTTTTGCTCGGCATCGGAGGTTTGACGGGGATAAAGTATCGGGCGTGTGCCTGCTTTATCCCCGTATTCAATTTGAAAGGTGCGAAAACGGGACCCGGTGGAAAAGTAAGTATCGGAAAAAATTTGGGAATTTTCAGGAAAGCATCCAGGGACCCCCTTAATGATGTCCTGACATGGGGGATCATTATGGGTACCCCCATTTTGGCCTACGGAAGGTAAGTATGCTTTTTAAATAGCCGCGGCAGGTGTTTTTGCCCCGACAGTAAAAAAGGGGTGAAGAAGTGCACTTAGCCTGCACCCCTAAACCCCAAATCTGCACTTTTTTCGCCAGTAAAAGGCTGGCGAAAAATTATCCCTGTTTTTTAACATTGACTTTTCGTACCGGCGAAAAGTCAATGTAATTGAATACGTCGATATAGGAAATAGGCGAAAATGACTTTTTCTACTTCAGGGTCCATAGGGGGTCCACAGGGTTGACCTTGGGAGTATATCTGGATCTGGATCCACGGGCACCGCGCAGTTAAAGCTTTCACTGCTCCCAGGATGCACTTGGGTCCGTCCTCCTCTATACCCCGCCCCCGAGCCACAGGCAGTTTAAGTTGGTGCCCGGCCGGAGTCGGGTCACCCTGCGGGGGGGGCTGCAGGAGCAGCCTCCAGAAAGCTATTTTATTTTTTTAGGAGTCATTTCATTTTTAACTATTTGGCTCTTCAGAGCGGCAGCAATGGACTGTCTATATAGACGTCCATGCTGCCGCTTCTACTCCCCGCTGGCGCCGCGACATCAGTACTGCACTGGGGATCGCGGAGGGACTCTGGGGACCTCCCTGGACTGCTGCCGGAGACGCCGGGGAGAAGGAAAGCCGCGAGTCACTGATTAGCGGCGGCTCGCGGGTTCCCTTAAATGCAGTCCTTTGCCCCCGTTTCTGGGGGACATACCGGTGGGTGTTAGCGGTGGCAGCGGGCTCCCCCTCCTCGGAGGTGTACCCCGTGAGACCACTAGACCACCAGGGTATAATACGCGGCAAGCGGGAAGCCGGCAACCCAGGGGAGGAAGCCTTCCCTGTTTAGTGGCTCCTCCCCTCAGCTCAGCGCGCCTTTCAGCATGAAGTCTGGCGTCGCTGAGCTGCAGATTCCTCGGCCACTCCTCCTCTGAGGTCTCTGTCGGCCATTTTCTCTGGGTGGCAGCACAGATTTCTCAGGGAGCACGCAGACCGGTCCCCCTGTGTACCTCTCCCCTGTTTTAGGACAGTGTACACAGCACTATAGCCCTCCCAGACACTGAAACTGGGCGGTTGATTGTAGTGGAAAGGTGCATTGAGTATATCTTTCTGCATGGTATGTGACTAGTGCTAGTGCTGCCTGTCTGTGCTTATTTCTATTTACTGTCAGCCTATACCTATCCCTTTCCTTCTCCGAAGCCCTGCAGGTGTGTGGGGGAGGGGCGTTTCTACAGACCTCACTTATATAAATCACGTATTTGTGAGGTCCGTCACATACTGTTGTGCGCTTGATTCTGCTCTGTTGCCATATATATTTATTTATATAATATATTTTGTTATGTCGGAAGAGGAGATTGAGCACTCCATGGCTCCGGTGTTGGTCTCCCACAGACTCTGTTCTGCAGGAGTGGATAGGGAGGATTTATCACAGGATGGCCTGTGTGGACGGTACCAGGTGGTTCCTGGCCCATCAAAACCCCCTATGACGCAGGAACCACCATGGGTGATGTTCTCTCTGGTGCTGGTGTCTATTGCGGACCGTCTGTCAGTCCCGACTGCTGTCCCTATTAGGGCGTTGCCCAAGCCTGCGATCCCCCATTCCCCGGGTGTCCGGCAAATATTGCAGAGCCCCCCCGGGTCTCAGTCTGTTCGTCCTTATGCTGGGTTACCTATGTATATACAGTCTACCCCTGTGACGCAGCAGTCTGTGGTGCCTTTTCAGGCCCCTGTGGCGGCTCCTCCACCCTGGGTGGATGTGTTCTCCAACTCAGTCCAAAATTTTACTCCGATGAACCTCCCCATCATCTGAGGACCCATGACGACACTGACTCGGACAACTCTGTCCAGGAGGTAGATACCAAGTCATCCATTAATGTGCGAGCACTGGTTAGGGCGGTGTGAGCCATTCTCCTAATAGAGGATGAGACACCAGCTCCTAAGTCGAAGTATCCTAGTTTCAAAAAGACTAAGGTGGCTTCTGAGATGTTTCCCCTATCTGATCAATTGACGGATCATATGGCGGTGGCTTGGCAGGCGCCCAGTAAGAGATTCCTGCCACAGAAGCGGTTAGCTTCTAATTATCCTTTTCCTGAGGCACATTGTTAAAAATGGGAAACTCCACCGGCGGTGGATTCCCATGTCACCCGTTTAATAAGGAGCGCTACTCTGCCATTACCATCTATATCCTCGCTGAAGGATCCCACGGACAGAAAAGTTGAGACTTTCTTAAAGTCCATTTACTCCCTCTCAGGGGCAGTGGCCCGTCCGTCCATGACCATCTCCTGGCCAAAGCCATTGAGGGTTGGGCCAATGCATTAGAGGATACCTTTCCGGACGATGCTCCGGATGTCCAGAGGGCATTGTTAGGACAGATGAGAGACGCTGCTTCCTACATTGGAGAACCCTCTTTGGATGCTAGTCTACTGACCTCTCGAGTATCGGCTGCAGCAGTGTCTGCCCGCCGATCCTTATGGCTGAGGTCCTGGAGAGCGGACGCTGATTCAAAGAAAGGTCTGGAGGCCTTACCTTTTAATGGAAAATTGCTGTTTGGTCCGGACTTGGACAAAATAGTGGATACCCTGGCTAAATCCAAGTCATCTTTCCTCCCTTCAGCAGCAACACCTGCCAAGGTCCGGAGCACGGCCTTTCATTCCTTTCGTGTTCAGGGTAAGGGAAAAGGTCAGTCCCGAGGCAGTCGGCTGCTAAGGCCGCCTCTAAACCCAAGAAGCAAGCCTGGAGTGCTAGGTGCCCTTCTTCCAAACAGGAAGATAAGCCTTCCGTCTGATGGGACGGGCCTCCCTCTGGGGGACCCCAGAGTGGGAGGCCGACTTCTTCAATTTGCCCAGTGCTGGCTCAGTACCACCACAGACGCCTGGGTTCGAGAAGTGGTCTCCCAGGGGTACACCCTGTCTTTTCGGCACAGACCGCCCCACCAGTTTTTTTGCACGAGTCCTTGGCCAAGACCAAAGCTTTACAGATTCAGGTAGCTATAGAATCCTTGCTACAAGCAGGGGTCATTGTTCCCGTTCCGCAGTCTCAACGCAGGACAGGGTACTATTCTAATCTGTTTCTGGTACAGAAGCTCAATGGTTCTCATCGCCCTATCTTAAATTTGAAGTTACTGAACAAATACCTCAGAGTTCCCAAATTCAGGATGGAAACGTTACGTTCCATCATTCTGGTGATGGAACCCGGGGATTACATGGTTTCCTTGGATATCCAGGATGCCTATCTCCACGTGCCCATAGCACCTGCACACCAGCGGTATCTGAGGTTTGCTATCCTGCAACATCACTACCAGTTTCGGGCGTTGCCTTTTGGCCTTTCCACGGCTCCGAGGGTGTTCACCAAGGTGATGGCAATTATGGCCGCCCACCTTCGGGGACAGGGTATACGGCTGCTGCCGTATCTGGACGATCTTCTGCTGCTGGCGAGCTCCCCAGAGGTACTTCTTCAACATCTCCACTTGACCATTGCTTGTCTTCAAGCACACGGGTGGTTGATAAATTGAAAGAAGTCATCTCTGATCCCACAACGGATGGTCCATATGGGAGCCCTTTCTGGATTCTCGTCAGCAAAGGATTTTCCTGACTCCGGAAAAGGTGTCCTCCCTGCAACTGAGGATACACAGTTGCCTGAGCAGTGCCAGGGTGTCGGTCCACTTGGCCATGAGAGTCCATGGTGTCGGCATTCGACATGGTGGAATTTGCCCTGTTCCATTCCAGGCCCCTGCAGGGGCAGATTCCATGGAATGGAACGGGTTACCTCACCGGATCCAATCCCAGACGCTGGTCTTGTCTCCGGAGGTGCGCCTGTCTCTAGCTTGGTGGCTTCAGCCAGCTCATCTCATTGAGGGTCGTCCCTTTTGGATCCCGGACTGGGTTCTGCTCACAACAGATGCCAGTCTCCGGGGTTGGGGGGCAGTGACCAGCTCGTTGTCTCTTCAGAGCCGTTGGTCTGCGGAGGAAGCAGCTCTTCCCATAAACGTGCTGGAGCTGCGGGCCGTGTACAGGGCTCTGCTGTCATCAGGCATCGCTCTTCACGGAAGGGTAGTTCAGGTGCAGTCTGACAACGCCACCAAAGTGGTGTACATCAATCACCAGGGAGGAACTCGCAGTCGAGTGGCGATGTCGGAGGTGTCTCGCATCCTGGCATGGGCAGAGTGCCACCTTCCTGCGATCTCGGCAGTCTTCATCCCGGGAGTCCTCAATTGGGAGGCGGACTTCCTCAGCCGTCACGACGTGCATCCAGGGGAATGGTCGCTACACCCAGAGGTGTTTTCAACTTCTCGTGGACAAATGGGGACTGCCGGAGTTGGACCTGATGGCATACCGTCACAACTACAAGTTGCCCGTGTACGGCTCAAGGACAAGGGACACAGGCGCAGTCTGGTGGATGTGTTGTCGGTGAAATGGTCATTTTGCCTGGCGTACCTGTTTCCTCCAATCTCCCTGCTGCCGTAGGTACTAAGAAAGATCAAACAGGATGGAGGCACGTTTCTGCTGGTGGCTCCAGCGTGGCCCAGACGTCCTTGGTACTCTGATCTCAGGAGCTTGTCCATCGACGTTCCGTACCTTCTGCCTCAGCGTCGGGGCCTGCTGTCTCAGGGGCCCTGCCTTTACCCGGATCTGGGTCGGCTGTCTTTGACGGCGTGCCTCTTGAGACAGCCGTCTTAAGGTCCCGGGGATTTTCAGGCTCTGTCATCAGTACCATGATGAGGGTGCGTAAACCTGCCTCCGCACGGATTTACCACAGAGTGTGGCACACTTACTTTCAGTGGTGTGAGTCCAGAAACTTTGATCCTCAGGTGTTCGGGGTTTCTAGGATTTTGGCATTTCTTCAGTCAGGTCTTGACCTGGGTTTACGTCTTGCTTCCCTGAAGGTTCATGTATCTGCTCTGTCTGTGTGGTTCCAACGTAGGATCGCTACATTGCCTGATGTTCAAACCTTTTTCAAAGGTGTTCTTCGAATTCAGCCTCCCTTTGTTCCTCCAGTGGCTCCGTGGGATTTGGCGGTGGTTCTTCGGGTCCTGCAGGGACCTCCTTTTGAGCCTTTTGAGTCGGTTGACCTCAAGTGGTTAACACTTAAGACTGTTTTTCTCCTGGCAATTGCTTCAGCCAGGAGGGTGTCAGAGTTGGGGGCACACTCCTGTAGTCCCCCCTTCTTAATTTTTCACCAGGACAGAGCAGTGCTTCGCACTCGTCCTGAGTTTTTGCCTAAGGTAGTCTCTAAGTTCCACATCAATCAGGAACTTGTGGTGCCAGCTTTTCAGTCTCCTGATCTTACAGCTGGTGAGGCTTCGTTGGACGGTGTCCATGCTCTCAGAATTTATGTTGACAGGACTGCTTCTGTTAGAAGGTCCGATTCTTTGTTTGTTCTCTTTGGGTTTCACAAGAGGGGTTGGCCTGCCAACAAACAAACGTTAGCCCATTGGCTTTGTTCTGTTATTAGGAAGGCTTATATACAGGAACGTTTACCTGTTCTGGCCTCTGTTAAGGCTCATTCCACTCGGTCCATGGGTCCTTCTTGGGCTGCTAGACGTGGTGCTTCCGCTGGTCAGCTGTGTAAGACAGCCACTTGGTCTTCCATTCAGACGTTTTTGAGGTTTTATGCGTTTGACACCTTTGCCTCTCAGGATGCATCCTTTGGGTGCAGGATTCTCCTTTCTGCACAGGAGCATCCCCGCCCTTAGTTAAACTGCTTTGGGACATCCCCAAGATCAACCCTGTGGACCCCCTATGGACCCTGAAGTAGAAAACAAGATATATGGTAAGAACTTACCTTTGTTATCTCTGTTTCTACGAAGTCCATAGGGTCCACAGGGCGCCCGCCCTGACGCACCTAGCTTCAAATGGGCTGTGTGGCTGGTCACCGGTTTTCCGTCTCCCATTTCTGTGAGTATGGTTTCTTGTGTGTTCCAGTCTTCCTTCTCTCTGTTTAGTCTCCTCCTCCGGCCTTGGCTGCTTACCAACTGAGGTGCCTGTGGCTCGGGGGCGGGGTATAGAGGAGGACGGGCCCAAGTGCATCCTGGGAGCAGTGAAAGCTTTAACTGCGTGGTGCCCGTGGATCCAGATCCAGCTATACCCCCAAGGTCAACCCTGTGGACCCTATGGACTTCGTAGAAACAGAGATAACAAAGGTAAGTTCTTACCATATCTCTTGTTTTGCCCCATATTGAATATGGCCCTATGTTGGCTATTTACTCTGGAATCTAATAAATGTGAGAATGTAAGGTAAATTGCACTTTTTCAGACATGGCAATAAACCTAGCTGACTCCTCTCAAGCATGTTACGGTGAGATAGATCCCATAATAACATTGCAGCACTCCACCACACACTTTAAGGGGGAAGATATAGCGAATATTTATTTCCGCCATTATCAAAGCCTTTACTCGCAGGAACCAATAACGCTTCACCGAAAACAAGTTTTTTGAGATATACCAACATTTTACCACAAATCTCCTCTACACAAGCAGGGTCTTACTAGAAAAATTACTCATATTGAAGTTGATCAAGCCATTCGATCCCTCAAAACATTTAAAGCCCCAGGCCCTGACAGACTTAGCGGTGAATTCTTTAAAATTCTACGCCTGCATATAATAGAATATCTGTCTAATGTATTTAATTCTATATTGGATGATAGATCTCTTCCTCAATATTTCACTGTGAAAGTTCTTCCGAAGTCAGGTAGAGATCCCCTTTTACCATCTTCATACAGACCCATCTCCCTACTTAACCTATACTATAAATAGTTGACGAAGATATTAGCTGAGAGACTTAAGGTGATACTTCCGCCGACCAAACTGGGTTTATATGGGGCAGGAGCTTAGTCACGAATATTAGGAATAAATCCTGATCAAACCCGGACACAGAAGAATGCTTAGACAAAAAATTCTTAATGGCAATCAAACCCCCTTTGTGGGGTATAGAAGTGTACAAGTTACACACGCCCATGCAACACAATAGAGCACCCTTGGGCACCTCCCCAACTTCCAGGAGCAATTTAAAAAAACTGGTATCTTTCAAAAAGGAACTTTGTAATGGTAATAGTGGTTGTAACACGCAATCCAGTAAATGGGCCACGGGCTGATATAATCGGACGGCCAGGCGGCTTACATTTATCTTTGTGTAACTTAGGCAAGGTGTATAACACCGGGATCTTTGGGAAATCCAACAACAAAGATTTAGCCAGCTTAGGTGAAATAATCTTCTGTTCAACAGCATTATCCAGAATTGATTTTAACTCGTTGAGATATCTTATGGTGGGATCACCACTAAGTTGTTCATAAACTTCAACATCCGCCAGCTGTCTAGCAATTTCCAGACGATAATCACTAATGTCCTGTATCACGATAGCTCCACCTTTTGTCTGCCGGCCTGATTATAATATCCTCATATGAGCACAGATTTTTCAAAGCCAATGTTTCAGCCCTAGATAAATTTTTATGGACCATCCCTGGAGCTGCCACAAACCTATCAACTGATTCGTCAAGAAGTCTATTAAAAGTTTTAAGAGACGAGTTGGTAGAGATCGGATCATAGCTAGATCTAGAGCATTTTTTAAGAAACTGGTCAGGGATGGAGGGATCAGGCACCATCACTTTTATTTTGAAAATGTTCTTTAAGGCGCATATTCCTAGCTAGTCTATGATGATCTATCTTCCAAGTAAAGTCATCATGAAAGTTCGTCGGAACGAAAGAAAGGCCCTTATTCAGAACCCTCAACTCAATCTCATCAAGTGTTCTCTTACTCAAATTAAAAATTACTGTTTCTTCCGAGATGGGTTCTTTTTGCTGCCTCTGCCTTTGCCCACTCCTACGGGTGGCAGATCTTCTAGGGAACTGTTGGTTTCCAGAGGAGCTTGCCCTAAAGGGATGCTCCTACCCACAGATGTATCATCTGATTCAGAAATCACAAAATCACTGTCGCTTGTTTCAGTGGGTACAGGTTTCTTATTGCGGCCCTGGAATTTCATTTGCCAAGGTTTCCGTTTGTGTAAGAAAGGCTGATTACGTCCCTCATTGGTACCGCCGGTTAACCACCGATACACATGGTTTTCTTCATAATCAAGATCAACAGTAATATATATATATATATATATATATATATATATTTATATATTTTTATTTTTTTTAATTTTTTTATTTAATCAATTCTTTCTTATGTTGATCCAATTTATCCAGCCATGACCGGTTAGCCACATCATCAAGCACTGTCTTATGTCCCAGCTCAAACTAAGCAATCTTGGATCTGATCTGCTGTAACACGTCCAGCTTCATCAATGACCAAGACCATGAGGTCAAGGGCACATTTGTTTAAAATGCCCACCCATTTACGCACAAACTCCGGATTATGGCGGCCAATCGTTGGCACATTTCTAACTCTAAATCAGCGTGGGATCTTTCTTTCCCTCACATAATCGGATAAAGAAATTCCATGTAACAAGAAATCCATCTCGCGTCTCTTTAACTTATACAATTGATTATGCAAATCATCCAGACTATGTCTGGGGTCTGTGATGGTTAGTACATATTTAAATAAAATCCCCTCTATTTCTGCAGCTGAAAAGCTGAAAATCTCTCCTCTTGGTACATTCAAGCTCTGACAGCCAGCTGTATCCTGTAAAGGCAGACCGCCAGATGCTGTATCCATGATAATGCAGTGATAATTCCACAATACACCACAAGAAAAGCGTTAGGACCGGTGATTTATACACTCACACCAGATTTGATCTGCACTTTGATTATAGCAGCATATTATGTGACATAGTATTGCTATCAATATTTTGAATGTGGTAATATTTGATATACAATTGTAAAGCGCAACGGAATATGCTGCGCTATATAAGAAACTGTTAATAAATAAATAATAAATAAGATATAGTGGTAATTCTGCTGTTTTTTTATAGCCACAATGTGTATTTTTAATGTTTTTTTGGGGTGTATTGACTGACGTTTTTCTCCCACTAGCGCTGGCTGTGTTATGCTTCCGCATTCATGTGGGCGCTTCTGATGTGCACCGCAAGCTGGCTGGTTGCTTAGCAGCGTCCTGTGTTGCTGGTCCCTGAAGTGCGTCATGAGCGGATGTCTGGACAGCCTGCGGGGCATGTGGGAGGATGATGGCAGTCTCGGTGGGTACTAATAGTGGGTAACTGTTTTATGTATTGTATGTGAGTGTTTCCTGATGAGAGGGCGGATGCCCTGAAACGTAGACAATAAAGACACTGCTATGTGACATTTGTATGGAGCCCGTGGATTGCTGTGTTCTTTTGGATGGTATGGATTACAGTTAACACTAGCACCTGGGCCAGTTGCACGGTGACAGCGCTGAGTGCCGGCAGTTTTGGGACTGTGTTGTGAGTCTGTACCTTGTGTGCAGTCTCTTTGTTGCAAGGCACCTATAAGACGCTGATGGTCTATTCTACTACGTGTATCACACTGAACTAGCTGGGACTGTGGTGTGAGTGTATAAATCACCGGTCCTAACGCTTTTCTTGTGGTGTATTGTGGAATTATCACTGCATTATCATGGATACAGCATCTGGCGGTCTGCCTTTACAGGATACAGCTGGCTGTCAGAGCTTGAATGTACCAAGAGGAGAGATTTTCAGCTATTCAGCTGCAGAAATAGAGGGGATTTTATTTAAATATGTACTAACCATCACAGACCCCAGACATAGTCTGGTTGATTTGCATCATCAATTGTATAAGTTAAAGAGACGTCAGATGGATTTCTTGTTACACGGAATTTCTTTATCCGATTATGTGAGGGAAAGAAAGATCCCACGCTGATTTAGAGTTAGAAATGTGCCAACGATTGGCCGCCATAACCGGAGTTTGTGCGTAAATGGGTGGGCATTTTAAACAAATGTGCCCTTGAACTCATGGTCTTGGTCATTGATGAAGCTGGACGTGAGTTACAGCAGATCAGATCCAAGATTGCTTAGTTTGAGCTAGAACATAAGACAGTGCTTGATGATGTGGCTAACCGGTCATGGCTGGATAAATTGGATCAACAGTGTGATCAATATAAGAAAGAATTGATTAAATTAAAAAAAAAATTAAAAAAAATATAAATATATATATATATATATATATATATATATATACATACTGTTGATCTTGATTATGAAGAAAACAATGTGTATCGGTGGTTAACCGGCGGTACCAATGAGGGACGTAATCAGCCTTTCTTACACAAACGGAAACCTTGGCAAATGAAATTCCAGGGCCGCAATAGGAAACCTGCACCCACTGAAACAAGCGACAGTGATTTCGTGATTTCTGAATCAGGCGATACATCTGTGGGTAGGGGCATCCCTTTAGGGCAAGCTCCTCTGGAAACCAACAGTTCCCTAGAAGATCTGCCACCCGTAGGGGTGGGCAAAGGCAGAGGCAGCAGAAAGAACCCATCTTGGAAGAAACAGTTATTTTTAATTTGAGTAAGAGAACACTTGATCAGATGGAGTTGAGGGTTCTGAATAAGGGCCTGTCTTTCATTCCAACAAACTTTCATGATGACTTTACTTGGAAGATAGATCATCATAGACTAGCTAGGAATATGCGCCTTAAAGAACATTTTCAAAATAAAGTGATGGTGCCTGATCCCTCCATCCCTGACCAGTTTCTTAAAAAATGTTGTAGATCTAACTATGATCCGATCTCTACCAACTCGTCTCTTAAAACTTTAAATAGACTTCTTGACGAATCAGTTGATAGGTTTGTGGCAGCTCCAGGGATGGTCCATAAAAATGTATCTAGGGCTGAAACATTGGCTTTGAAAAATCTGTGCTCGTATGAGGATATTATAATCAGGCCGGCAGACAAAGGTGGAGCTATCGTGACACAGGACATTAGTGATTATCATCTGGAAATTGCTAGACAGCTGGCGGATGTTGAAGTTTATGAACAATTTATTGGTGATCCCACCATAAGATATCTCAACGAGTTAAAATCAATTCTGGATAATGCTGTTGAACAGAAGATTATTTCACCTAAGCTGGCTAAATCTTTGTTGTTGGATTTCCCAAAGATCCTGGTGTTATACACCTTGCCTAAGTTACACAAAGATAGATGTAAGCCGCCTGGCCGTCCGATTATTTCGGCACGAGACTCATTATATCAGCCGTGGCCCAGTTACTGGATTGCGTGTTACAACCACTATTACCATTTCAAAGTTACTTTTTGAAAGATACTACGAGTTTTTTGAAATTGCTCCTGGAAGTTGGGGAGGTGCCCAAGGGTGCTCTATTGTGTTGCCTGGATGTGTGTAACTTGTACACTTCTATACCCCATAATGGGGGTTTGATTGCCATTAAGAATTTTTTGTCTAAGCATTCTTCTGTGTCCGGGTTTGATCAGGATTTATTCCTGTCCCTGTTGGAGTTAACATTGGTAAGAAATTTCTTTCTACATGATGGCAAGTACTATCTACAGCTCTGTGGCTGTGCCATTGGGTCACCCGTAGCGCCATCCTATGCAAACGTGTATATGTTTGACCAGGAGAACTACGTATATGTTTCTCAATTGGAGGGAGATTAACCAACATATTAAACTATACACACGCTATATTGATGATGTCTTTATGATATGGACTGGGGGTCTTGAATTGTTTGCTGAAATAATGAATGATATCAATGCGATGAACTCTAGTATTAAATGTACCTATGTTTGTGGTGCAGAATCGGACAATTTTTTGGATGTACATATGGAGGTGATTAATGGTCGAATAACGACTGATGTATATTCTAAGGATGTGGATCGTAATTAATTTTTACTAGCCTCGAGTCATCACCCATTGGCCCTTAAGAAAGGACCTACCACTGTCGCAGATGATGCGGGTAGCGCGACTTATGATTGATCAGTCACAAATTAGTACTAGGCTAGATGACCTTATCAGGAAATTTTTATCTAGATGTTATGATTACAAACTGCTGCAACAACATAAAGCCTAAGTGTTATTGATGTCTAGGTCTCAGCTGTTAAAACCTAGATGTAATAAAAATCAGAAATTGCTACCTTGTTCCAGTAGCTTCACGGTGGCTAGCCCTGTGATTAAATATGCCACTAAGGCATTATGGCCATTAGTGTCATCTGATCTTGATTTACCAGTTTTTAAAGATCTGAGACCTGTGGCTGCGTTCAGACGTGGGCGTAATCTTAAGGATCGTCTGATGGTGACGGACATCACGGGTAGAGGTGTCCCTAAGATCCCGAACGTATATACTAAACCTCCTGGCTACTATAGTTGCCATAATTGTGCTACATGCAAATTCTTGATTCAGGGCAGATCCTTTAAACATCCTCACAATGATAAATTGTACAAGATCCGTCATGTGTTGATGTGTTTGACTTCTCATGTAGTGTACATTATATTGTGTTCTTGTGACCTGTGTTTATGTAGGCTAGACGATTCGCAAATTCAGTGAGCGAATGGCTTTACAAAGGTCAGCCATTAATTTATCATGGTCAGGAAGGGATATTGATCAACCCGTGGCTAAGCATTTTAAGGCTAATGGTCATGCGCTGTCTACTCTGCGCTACATGATGATTGATCATGTCCCAGAATCCGCTAGAGGTGGTAATAGGGGCAAGATGTTGCTCCGGTCTGAGGCACGCTGGATGTTCAGGCTCGATACCATTCATCCCCGGGGTCTTAATGATAAGATTAATTGGAATTCTCTTATTTAATCATGACAATATGGTGGTGTATTGTTGTAATAACAATGGTGTTGTTCCCTTCTAAAATAATCTGCACTTTGATTATAGCAGCATATTATGTGACATAGTATTGCTATCAATATTTTGAATGTGGTAATATTTGATATAGTGGTAATTCTGCTGTTTTTTATAGCCACAATGTGTATTTTTAATGTTTTTAGGGTGTATTGACTGTGACGTTTTTCTCCCACTAGCGCTGGCTGTGTTATTCTTCCGCATTCATGTGGGCGCTTCTGATGTGCACCGCAAGCTGGCTGGTTGCTTAGCAGCGTCCTGTGTTGCTGGTCCCGGAAGTGCGTCATGAGCGGATGTCTGGACAGCCTGCGGCGTGTGTGGGAGGATGATGGCAGTCTCGGTGGGTACTAATAGGGGGTAAGTGTTTTATGTATTGTACGTGAGTATGTCCTGACGAAAGGGCGGATGGCCTGAAACGTAGACAATAAAGACATTGCTATGTGACATTTGTATGGAGCCCGTGGAGTGCTGTGTTCTTTTGGATGGTATGGATTACAGTTAACACTAGCACCTGGGCCAGTTGCACAGTGACAGCGCTGAGTGCCGGCAGTTTTGGGAATATATATATAGTCCAGCGTCCACCGACATGCTACAGCAACTACACTATTAAGGTAAGACACTTTCACTTGTTCACCTTGAGTACACTAGTCCTGAAGACAAGGTCCGGGGGGACCTTGAAACGTGGACACACTTGTGGTGTATCATGTCATTTTTTCAATACATATCGTATTTTTTCTACAATGGAGTACCGCTTTCTTTTTTCACAAGGGGGCTTATTCAGCGCCTAAAGGAAATACCTGTTGTGTATGTTTTTTAAGAAGGCACCCAGCAAATAGTTTTTCATTGTGGCTAGTGCCAAACCACATGCAGTGTGTATATGTATGTATGTGTATATAATAATTGGAGGTGCTACTTGATGAGACTAATTGCAGGCACAGAAACAGACAAATCTCAGGTGCACGACTCCAAATTATTAATAATATATAAATGCAAGATTTTGCAATCAATAGAGGTTTTTAGCATAATCATGGCCAAGGTTATGGGCCTACCCACCATTAAATCGTAATTAATAGTAGATTGGTAATGGCTATACAGTATATCATAGCATCTCCATATTACTACAGTTTTATGGGGTTCCAGTACCCCCTTTCCACCAAAACACTCCAAAAGAAGCTAGAATAATATAAATATATATACTTACATATACATATGTAGTATAATTCTAGGTCCGGCGCTGGGCAGGGTGCCGGAACGTAAAAAGGGCACTGTCGCGTGCCATAAAAGGGGGTGTATCTTTAAGATGCGCCCCCGTTATTGTCACTCTTGGGGGGGGGGTGCGCAGCACTTATAGACATGCTGGGCTGCCCTCAAGCTCTCCCCTCACTGTAAATAGATGCCGTGCGCATGAGCGATCTGTTCACCGGCGATGAGCGATGCACCGCAATTCCCCCCCGCATGACACTCCGTACCACGGCAACCTGCACACCCGGCAAGCTGTTTCAGCAGAGTGCCGGCAGGTGGGGCAGGGCAAATTTTGCGATTTTAAAATCGGGCTAAAACAGACTACCGGGAAGACTAGTATAAAATAAAGTCCCTAGTAGGTGTCTGTTCGGGCTAATCTCGAGAAATTTGACAGATTTTGATGCAGTGTTCACTATTCTATAGAGCATTTGTCGAGGAAAGTTTAGGTGCATGAAACACTAATACATGACAAAAGGGAGCCAAGCAGTGATTATTTTAGTGAAGCAAGTCAATGAAAAAACATACGTTCGAGCGCTTCATTGGCTTACGCTGCCTAAACCATTAAAGACATATCGCAACGAATTACTTCATTTTTTACCATGTTGAGATTGATATATATTATCTGCTTTATCCAGAAAAATTGGATACAAGCCTGATTACTGATAGAAAATTTCAGTGTTTCCCCTTTTTTTACTGTTCCTATTTCACTTATGTGAACGAGTCAATTTCCCGGTAAGACTCTGCTTTGGCATGACAATAAATAAAGCACAGGGACAGACACTGATCGTGGCAGGAGTTGACCTAAGTGGAGACTGTTTTTCTCATGGACAACTCTACTTGGCCCTTTTGCATGTCAAATGAAAACTAAGGGCCAAATGTAATAGGGTAAGAGTTTAGAAAATGTGAGAGTTTAGCAGTAACACTGGTCGAGTTTTATGTTCAAAATGGGAAATCATCTGGATGAGAATTTAAATCGTGAGTTTTTTGAGTCTATAAACAAGAAAGTTTGGCCCAGTTTAAACAGTGTGAGAAAACTCATTTTCTAAACTCTCACTCTTACATTTGGCCCAAAATCTTTTCATGTTGACGTCAGGATGAAAAACGACTGTCGTGCACAATGCAATCTTATAAAACATAGTCTTGTTTAAACAATCACCGTAAATTCCAAATTACTCCCGTGCGAAGCCTGGGCAGGTCGTGTGTGTGTGTGTGTGTAGCGTTCCCACTAGGCTGTCTTAGCGGGGTGCCGTGCCCTGCCCTATTTCTAAAGGGCAAAAAGCACCCTGCCCTCCAGCACGGTGTCCCGCTGAAACAGCCTGCGGGTGCCATCCCCACCCACTGGTTGCAGTGTCCCACAGGTGGGGTAAACTGTGAGGAAGCAGTCACCGCCGGAGAATGGATGCCGGGCGCATGCGCCCAGCATCCATTCACACTGACAGCAGCACTTGAGGGCAGCCCGACATGTCCGTAAAAAGAGGGAGCACATCTGCGCGCGCCTGAAAAGTGGGTGTGGCCAATTCAAAATGGAAAAATGGGGCAAAATGAGTACCTCAACGTTTCGGTCACAGTTCCATGACCACCTTCAAGAGTTACACCGGATACAAGTAAGAAATAGCGACCAATCACCATAAAGGACACAGGTATAAAGCTTACCTTGACAGAACGGTTAGCTATTTTTGATTTTGGTAGGATTTATCCTCATACTGTGCATACAGATGGGCCAAGCTAGTTTGTTGTTCATGATAATAGAGAACGTATAGGGCGCAAAATAGAGTGAAGATAATGGTATGTAAAAAGGGATAACAAAAATAATTTATTGATGGTTACATGTATGTTAAAATATGATCCTGGCAGGACAAGGGTTAAAACAAAAAAATTAATATGAAAATTGATTAAAATGGTGATATTCTATTATCCTAATTAGATCAGGATTGCTATATTAACAATGGTATAGTGTTACCGTAATTGAGTGGATACATCACAATAATGAAAACAAATGGATATTGAAACATATAATAATGCAGCATATATCTTTTATAAAAAATAATAATAAAAAAACAAGTATGTTAAGTGGCGTAGGTATAATAAATAAAATAAAATAATAAGTAAAGTCCAAGCTAATAGCAGCAGCTGTATAAAAGATCCAAGAATGTCTTTTAATAATGGATGTCTCATAAATCCTTGCTGTATATAGTCATGTAAAAAGACATGTCAGAGTTCAGTTTCCAAAAAAAGGTTTAAAACGTTGGTCGGTGCATGCACCTCCTACCTCCGTGTCAGTATAGGCAATGTCAGCATTCCTTACTGGTGTGTCGTGTATTGCCTCCTTGCGGTTAAATCCCGGTCCCGTTGGAGATGTTAGAGACCCGTCCTGGGTGGGTCCCGTGGGGTAGCAGCCGGAGCGATGGAATCCTTCAGCCGCTGTAGAGGGATGTTACCGGCGGTGTGCGTGCACGTCTGTGTCACCGTCGGCTTCCCTCTTCCGGGTATTGTTCCGTGCAAGGGGCGTGGCCTACGCGTTTCGCCCGTCCAATCAGAATGCGGGCTTCGTCAGGGCTGTGAGTGTGTTTTATACAGCTGCTGCTATTAGCTTGGACTTTACTTATTATTTTATTTATTATACCTACGCCACTTAACATACTTGTTTTTTTATTATTATTTTTTATAAAAGATATATGCTGCATTATTATATGTTTCAATATCCATTTGTTTTCATTATTGTGATGTATCCACTCAATTAGGGTAACACTATACCATTGTTAATATAGCAATCCTGATCTAATTAGGATAATAGAATATCACCATTTTAATCAACTTTCATATTAATTTTTTTGTTTTAACCCTTGTCCTGCCAGGATCATATTTTAACATACATGTAACCATCAATAAATTATTTTTGTTATCCCTTTTTACATACCATTATCTTCACTCTATTTTGCGCCCTATACGATCTCTATTATCTATTCCAAGCAAGTGGTACAGGAAAGCCACAGGTATTTGAGGCAGCACTAGGGTAAAGATTACCAATAGTCAAATATTAACATAAATATTAACATAAGCTTATTGTTGAAGAGCGCACTGGATCACTTATATACTCCCTTTTTAGTTTGTTGTTCATAACACAACATTCAGGCTTCTGAGTCATGCCATGGAACATTGCATGATGGCTGTACTGTGTTGCACCATGGCGTTCTACAATGTAAGAGAATCCACGGCATGTAATTACACCGCTTAACTGCTGGGTGGCCAGTGCTCCACTGATGAAATTTGTACTACTGAATACCATACTGTAGAAGTGGATGGATATCCCTGACAGGCAGGCCAATCACATTCTTGCAGTGTTTGCACAACCAATTTTTTTAATAATATCACAAAAGCTTATTGAACTGGATGTAAATCAGTACACTTACAGTGCTGTACGGTAGTGTAATTGCTGTGTTGTTATGACGGTATAACCGATACATTAACGAGATGCACACAATGCTTTCAATGACACAGGATGAATTATTCACTAATGGTGGGGCTATGGGTTTACATATACTAGTATAATATTTTGAAATGAAGACACATTTTTATTATTATTATTATGATTCCCTCCCTAATGTGTCTTCCTTTCTAAATATTATACTAGTACATGTAAACACAGTACCCGAGCAGTTACCTGAATATTATTTCATCCCGTCTCATTGAAAGTCTTGCATGCATGTGACCCCTGTCTGAGCCCTGAGACAAAAATATTAAAACATATTTTTTTTAGAAAGTACAGGACTCACACACATACTGTAATGATTTAAAACTTTATTACACATTCTTGTACACAGCCCTGATTCCATGACAAAAATGCTGTACTATAGTGTATCGAATCACAAGTTCTGTCAGCCAATCATCGTGCAGTGATAGAGAAAATGCATTGGATATCTGATGCATGCGCAGTGTAGTTTAGGAAAAGCGACAACTGGTGGACAATAAGTATTACACGCTTTGACTTTTTTTCCAGCACCACGGTACATTCCATTGTGATTAATGCTGAAAGGTGCTACTCAAGGCATACTGTGTGACATGAGATGCAGGGTGAGCTACATGGTGTATGGAGCAGCATACTAGCTGGGCCCATCTGTACCAACACCTGCACCTGACTTGAATAATTTTTCTAATTTCGTTTTGTATGATTTAATACGTTTTCTTACGTTTGTATTTGTTTATACCTAAATCCTTGTTTTGTCAAATTATATTACGTAGTTAAAATTTTTGGTAAGTTTATTTCTACATCTCAGTGTATGTAATAGTTTTCATATTTTTTCATCCAACTACACCTATGGCCCGTATTCAATTAGCGGCGAAAAGTCAGTTATCTGCGCTAATTTATCGCCGATGACTTAATTTTCACTTATCCCTAGATTCAATTTCAAAGACTTTTCGCAGACGCGAGAAGTGTTTGTCAAAAAACGGGGATAAGTTTTCACCATAGAATAGGTGGCGATAAAAAGTGCAGAATTGGGATTTTGGAATGCAGACTTTAAAAAAGTACCCTGCAGCCCTTGGAATGTCCCCTTAAAGTGGTCTGTGTCAAAACAAATGTAATAAGTAGCATAGGACACCCCAAAAAAAGTGGTTTCGTTTTGGGGGCGAAAAAAAAAAAGTTGGGGGACAAACTTGAAAACTAGCGAAATAGACTCAGGGGGGGTCCCCAAGTATGCGGTAGGTGTTTCCTAGAATGTGGTTGGTTGCTGCAGGTGGATTTTTGAAGAATTTTAAAAGCTCCTTTTAGGGACTTCAAAATATGCTTGCCCCCATTTTCATGTACTCCAAATTTGATGGGACTAGTTTTCCCAAAAAAAATTTGCTAAATGCTATTCTTCACCACCTTTAGAAAGATGCATAAAAGCACCTGCCGACACCGTTTACAAAGCCCAATTACCTATTAACTGGCCAATTCACCCATAGTGATCCCCCATGCCATCTTTTGGGGGGGGACAGGCTGATTTTCCTCAAAAGTGACAGGACTTTTTGATACTTACCTTTTCACCGGGTCCCGTTTTCGCCGATTCCTAATGGGATACGCGGCCACGCGCTCGATACTTTATCTCCAGGAAAAACGTCAATGATGGCGAAAAGTCCGACCTTCGACTTTTCGCCACTAATTGAATATGGCCCTATATCTTTATTTTTAATTATGTTGATGATTGGGTTTTGGCTTTAGTTTTTTTTTTTTTTTTTTACACTTTGGGCATTTGCCCTTACTGTGCGTAATGTTTACTAACTAGGGACTGTGAGGTCACTTCCGGCATGCTGGGATTGCTCTCCTCCTGGATTGCTGCCCTGCGCTCTGGTGGCTGGATGTGGACCCTCTGTTTAGTTTTGGGGCCGGGTCTGCGACGTCACTTCCAGTTTGGTGGAGCCCTGCCCCAGGTCACTGTTCCCTGTGAATACTGCAGGAGTTCCGTCGTCCGTTGGCTGGCGTTTTCGGATCCGAGACCTTTGTCAATCAGGTGTTTAGCACAGGTGAGTTCACCACTAATCTCTATGGTATTTATTGAGCCTCTGCTGACATAGATATTATGGCTGACCCTTGATAAAGGTAGACACACCGAAACAGCTGTCAGGGCTGGGAGCCATAATTATGCCTAAACTTTCAACTACTTGGCTTTGATAAGTATTATGTTGACACAACAGAGCATGATGGCATCATGTGTTTCTGAATAAATGTATTAAACTGTTTTGCTACTTGGAAGGTGTGCTGGTTTGCTTCAATTTTTGTTTTGCTGAGAAGCAAGTAGGAGTGTGTGTTTTTCATATATATATATATATATATATATATATATAAATGTGTGTGTGTGTGTGTATATATACATATACACGGTCGTGCCCTTATATTAAGGCTGAATAGAAAAAAATGGAAATCTCCATAGAGAATTCCGAAGGAAGGGGGGGGGTCTAGGGGGTTTAAGGGGATACAACTCAAAAGTTATATATAGTACCGGGCTGAAATTTGGCACGGACTGGTAGGGCTGTCGCTCGGTGCTGAGTGCAAAATTTCAGGGCAAACACATAAAAATTTGGGCGGAATCTAAAGCTCCAACTGTCACTATTTTCTGACATTCTCAATTAGGACAACTTTTTTGCTGTTCTCTATGGGGGATTTTTGGGAAGGCATAACTCAGGGTAGGTGGCAAATTTAGACTTGGGGTTTGTTTTGTTAGGTAGCTATTGTTCCAGAATAGGGCCTTTTGGGGATCAGGTAATTGAGAAAGTTACAGTTTTTAAAATATTACCTCACAAATCCCCCATTATACAGATATTAAGTTTCAATTCCTTGCGCAGCCGCAGTAGGAGCCTTTAGCAGGTGGAATCACTGTGGCTTCACTTGGGTGCAGCAAGATGGCTGCCTTTTGTGGGCGTTAGCGGGGGCTGGATCCGGGGGGAAGGAAGCCGGCGTTTGTTCCCCCATATTCAGCACAACCAGCACTGGGCTCTGAGCCGGCCCTGCTTCTGGAAATACAGTGGGCAAAAATGCGTAGGGTCCCCCTGTATTTACCAGAACCTGCTCCGGACTCTTTCTAGCAGGGGGGGGGGGTGATGCCACAGCCAGGGGAGCACTTTCACTGGGCCCCCCCAGCTGAAGCATCACCCCTGACCGTTAGTCAGCCCAGGCTGGATATCCCTCTCCAGGGCACCCCAGGTCCAGGCTGTTAGCCCGGGGCTATTCCCTGCACCCCTGGGCGGTGGGTGCCGGGTTGATTGTGTAAAGTTTGGTGCAAGTAAAGTTAAAATATTGGCTTTTGCTGTGGAACTACAGTTCCCAGCTAGCCTCCCCCGCATGCTGATACTTCGAGAACCACAAGTATTAGCATGTGGTGCATTATGGGCCTGCTGGTACCTGTAGTTCCACAGCAAAAGCAATATTAAAAAACGAAATCACACACACCATACAAAAGTGCAATTTTATTAAAACATACATGCACACACACATGTACTCACACATGCATACACACTATCTCACACACTCGCCTAGTATCCCTGTAGCCAATCTGTCCTTTTCTCTAGTAGATAATCCTATGGAGTACCTGTAATAAAAATTCCATACTCACCTCCTCCTGTGCATGGATCTGTCCTCTTCAGGCAATCCAGGGTCTTGGCAAAAAAAACAAAAACCCTCGTACATTAGTAGTGTCCTCTAAGGACACTACTACCCGAATGACAGCTCCGCCTGGGATTTCTGAACTGAAATCCCGGGCGGAGCTGTCATTTTGAGTCGGATTAAAGATAAGTTGTTTATAACAACTGCTGTCACCCAGTTGTTTATCCAACTCCTCAATATACATATTTCTTGGCCACAGAACAATCTTTTTCTGATTTTAAATCTGTCAAACTCCTGGTGTGGGGAGAAAGATAGTCCTTTACTTAAAATTGAGATTTGATCATTATTCAGAATTATGTCTGAGAGATTAATGATACGTAATGAATCTTTGGAGATATTATCATTTAGTATTTCCGATATCTCCTTTGTTCTCTCGCTTCCTCCCTCCAATTTAGGAGCTCTCTTTTCCTCCTTCTGCCTCTTGCCCCTCCTGATCTTCCACCTTCTATTTCTGTAGTTATTTTGGTTGTTTTTTGGATTTGACCTAAAAAATCCTTCCTATAATTTCTGACCAGGGAAAAATCATTGGGGTTCTCCCCTTCTGAGGAATCTATTTCTGATGTTGTGTAGTTGTGAGAGTTTTGTTCTCTCTTACGGCGTGATTGTATGTTCCATTTATAAACCTTGTTTTCGGAATAATCATCTCTATCCCTTTGAAGTTTTCTACGTTTCCTCTCAATTATTTCTTCCTCATATTTCTCTTTTGTACATTTCATATCTTTGCTGAAAAGTGTCCAGTTTTTCTCCCAATGCTGATATCTCTTTTGTTAAGTTGTTTAATATGACCTCATCATGTTTAATTAATAATCCTATTATATTTTTGGAGCAGTGTGTTAATGTTTTCTCCCATTCCTGCTTCAAATCATTGTTGGCAAGTTCAAACATTGGAAATAGTTTCAGTCTCAGGCCTTTTGGGATTAAATCATTTTTTAGATAATTATCAAAGATGGTTTTACTCCACCAAGTCTTGCCCTGCCTCATCAGGGCTGATTGTAACATGTACAAGTCATTTGACCAGTCTTTTTTAACAGGATTTAATCTGTCTGGATTATTACTAAAAAGAGATTCTGTAGTACTTATAAATTTGTCACGTCTTTCTTCCAAATCTTTATGGAGACTAAATGATGTCATATTGAAGGAAATGCAATTAAGTTACAGTAAAATTTAAATTGATGTTATATATTGAGAACATTATTTTGTATAATAGTTATTGTAATTAATTATTATTACAATGGTGCTAAATGTGTTTAGAAAACTGACTTGGCAGTCATTAAGTAATCATAATAACACAGAAAAACATAGACATTTGCACACATCAAAAATACAGAGATAACCCCCTATTTCTTAATTCACTGGGGGGTGCTGCCGAATGACACAAGATATATTGAGTTACAAAAAAAGACAAGAAAAAAAGGATGTGCCTGTTGTGCGGCGCACAATAATGTTAAGAATTATCCATTTTTATTGGTATACATTAAAATATCCAATTGAGGGTTATGTCCAGCAAAATAGAGGTTAAAAACTTGATTAGATAGTGTGATCAAAATTGGTAAGAAATTGTGAATAAAATAATACAGTATCCTCACTGTGTGACCTCTTCTTTATTCAAATAAATCTATTTTGGAAATCTCAGTAATATTATCTTTGTCATTACTCATTGTTTAGCTTGCAACATGTGATTATATATAACAATATCTTGTTACATATATTCCCTGCTTATAGGACAATTATTTAATAATCACAAGGTTTCAACAGTGAGCTCCTTGATATTAGTTAGCACTAGTATATTTAGCTATTGTGATTTATAATTTGTCGCATTAACACTCACACAGGGTCTCTATTTAGAGGTTGTAATACTATGGTATTCAAGGATAAATATCGTTACCCTTGTGTGGTCACAGCCTATATGCAATTGATTTGCATGTTTAGAGAATTGCAAAATTAAGTCCAATATATACGGAGCTTCCCATAAAATAACTATAAGTCTACTTGATATTCAATCCCTGTATTTGTATATCCACACTGTGATAAAAGAACTTCGGGGATGTGCTTTTGTGCTTTGTAGTGTCAGCAGCTCAATAAATAAAAAATGGTAATTTATAAAATAGGATTGAGCGCTAAAAGAATAATAAAATAAAAACAATCACATATTTAGATGTTTATAGTCTATTTAGACTAATTTGAGGCAGTGAGCGTCCTGTTGATAATCCGCAGCTATAATAGTCCATGATGCCAATCCCTAATCTAACTGTCCCTACCTTACTGTCAGTGATGGATTCCTTCGCTCATCGGGGGCTTCTCCTTCGATCGCCGGAGTCAGCCGCTGGGTAACCGCTTCCTCCGGAGACTTCTTCCTTCCAGCCCAGCCTTACACAGTCGCGGCGCCGGGTAGTGACGTCAGACGCCGGGTGGCACGATCGGACTTGGCGGTCAGGTACTGCTGCTGTCCTCTTCTAATCACCAACGCGTTTCAGACCTGTTGGTCCTTTCTCAAGGATGGGATAGTTCAGTTTTTTCTCTTTATTTATAGATCAACTTTATTGAAACAATTAAAAACCGGATATCATTTCCGGAAGTGGATGGGCTTTTTGGCGTCAAAATTTATTTGGCTGTTCGAAATGGTCGTCATTGAGGAAAGATAGTGGCGAGTTGCATCTATCTATCTTTCCTCAATGACGACCATTTCGAACAGCCAAATAAATTTTATTAATGACTCGATAGACCTCATTTTAAGAAAAAATTATTTTTGGTATGAGGGAAGACTTCTTTTTGCAAACTAAAGGAACAGCCATGGGAACATCATGTGCCCCCTGCTATGCTAATTTATTTGTAGCATGGTGGGAAGATAATTTTATTTGGAAGGATAACCCATTTTTACCAAATATTATTGCATGGCAAAGATACATAGACGATCTTTTTTTCATATGGAATGGCACAGAGGAAGAACTACTACGCTTCCTGGTATATATGAATAACAACGAACTAAATCTGGAATTCACATCAAAGCAAAGAAAAGGTGACTTTCCTAGATCTGGAAATCTTTATAAAGAATAACCAGATACATACCCAATATCACATCAAAGATGTAAGCGGGAACAATATCTTGCCAGCTCATAGCAATCACCATAAGAAATGGATAAAGAATATCCCTGGAGGCCAGCTCAGACGAATAAAAAGAAATTGCACGGAGGAAAAAGCTTTTGTTAACCAAGCAAAAGAGATGAAATCAAACTTTATTAAAAAGGGATATAAAGAAAAACTATTGCAAAATGAAATTGATCGGGTTTCTCGACTAGATAGAAAAGAACTCATTAAATATAAAACAAAAGAAGAAGAAGATCTTAGGGCAGTTGCATTCATCACACAATTTAATGGAAATTATAAAAAAATAGAAGAGATCTTGGAAAAATATTGGAATGTATTGTTACTAGATGATGAAGCAAAAAAAGTTTTACCAGAAAAACCGTGCATAATTTATAAAAAGGCAAGAAATTTAAAACAACAATTGACAAAAAGCTTCCTTCCTATAGAAAGTGATAAAAAAAGTGTGAGTAAAGCATCAAAAGGGTTTCAGTTCTGTAAAAAATGCATGGGCTGTAGAAATCAAATAGCAAATACTTCTAAAATCCAGGAATTTTCTTCAAAAAAACCCCCCAAAAAGTTACGGAATAAGAGAGTTCATTTCTTGTGAGACCGAAGGGGTAATATATCTGCTAGAATGCACCTGCGGAATTCAATACGTGGGGCAAACAAAAAGAAAAGTAAAAATAAGAATAGAAGAACACATATATAATATAAGAAGAGATCTCACTACGCATAGTCTCTCAGCCCACTTCTTGTGTCATCATAATAAAGACCCAAAAGGTCTAAAATTCTTGGGAATTCAAAAAGTTAATCCAAACTGGAGAGGAGATGATTTAGTGAACCTACTTAAAAGAAACGAAACAAAATGGATTTTTTTATTACAAACATTAGAACCACATGGTCTCAACATAGAAATCGAATTAAAAGCCTTTTTATAATATTTATTAGTTTTTATTACACATATTCATTTTTATAGGTACATTCAAAAGAGTTTTAACAATCACAGAAAAAACAATATGGAGTTTTTGGGAACATGTGCTTGACGCCAAAAAGCCCATCCACTTCCGGAAATGATATCCGGTTTTTAATTGTTTCAATAAAGTTGATCTATAAATAAAGAGAAAAAACTGAACTATCCCATCCTTGAGAAAGGACCAACAGGTCTGAAACGCGTTGGTTATTAGAAGAGGACAGCAGCAGTACCTGACCGCCAAGTCCGATCGTGCCACCCGGCGTCTGACGTCACCACCCGGCGCCGCGACTGTGTAAGGCTGAGCTGGAAGGAAGAAGTCTCCGGAGGAAGCGGTTACCCAGCGGCTGACTCCGGCGATCGAAGGAGAAGCCCCCGATGAGCGAAGGAATCCATCACTGACAGTAAGGTAGGGACAGTTAGATTAGGGATTGGCATCACTGACTATTATAGCTGCGGAATATCAACAGGACGCTCACTGCCTCAAATTAGTCTAAATAGACTATAAACATCTAAATATGTGATTGTTTTTATTTTATTTTATTATTCTTTTAGCGCTCAATCCTATTTTATAAATATCCACACTGTGGTTGGGTTCTAAAGCATCCTAATATTATTTGGACTAAATTGCATACACCTCCTATGCCAAATGACCGGAGTTGTTAATAGTGTGACTTATACAGCTTTGTCCTTACTCGGAGTACTGCTTAAATACAATGTTGCAAAATAAAGAAGTTTGTTGATACTGTGGTTCCTTTATGAATATAAGTTCTCCTGCATCGCAGGTTGACGCAGCCTAATTATATTCCACTTTAACCTCAGATATGCAACAATATCAAGTTGTAGACATGTGAGGGGTGCACACAGCGGAGGTGCCGACGCACGTTTCGCTGTTCAATTAGCTTTTTCAAGGCAAACCGAATGCCCTTCTAGTCTCAGACTATATCCATACTGACCGGCCAATCAGACCGTATGGTCCGGTCACGTGATTATATTGGCCAATCCTGTACAGTTTCTCATTACCGGGAGTCCGGTCTCACATCCAGTGAGTATCAAGCTTACAGTATCTCTTGGTGGTGGGTGTGGTGTCCTACACAAATCAAATCGTTGGAAAATCGTGACTATATATTCCAATGATTTTACCAATTACTGGTACCATCATTATATCAAGAATTAACATTATTTTTTATTAAATTAATCATTGGTTTAATTTTTAGTTCAGCTAGATCTATTCTCCACAGGTAAGTATGTTAGGAACTGCAATATTGTATCCTATGTCTTTGCCGATTTCCATCTTTCCAATAAATAAATAGTATCCCATTAATGTGTTTAATTTATTTTAATAATCACTATTGAGCAAGTGACAGCAGATAAAAGTATTAAGAGTTGCATTGTTATCTCAATTACTTAGCATTTAATCCGTTCTCATTACTCACTGGTTAAATATTATCAGATAAGTACCTCAAATTCCCAGATCTAAAATATTTCAGAATATACACAAAGATATGGGAATATATTGATGTGTTTATTAGATATTTATGATGGTTCATAGCATTTGATTGTTGATTGAATCAGGATTATATGGATCCAAATTGCTGTATTATAATTACAGTAAAGGTTTGACCAACCTATACTGATCTATTTAAAACAAACATCTATCAACATAAATTATAGTATATCTATATTTATGAAACTACTTATATTGCATTGTAAAAATTAAGACCTTTAAGGTATAGGCTATCCATCAGGAAAATCATTTTGGTTTCTACCGGTAAAAGTTCCTCATCCAGATTTCCCCCCCTGATCCCCATCTGAACATGCCTCATCCCAAATGCTTTCAAGGAGCTGGGGTTACTGCCATGTTATTTATGATACTGTCTGGCTACAGATGTGAGGGATTTCTGGATGAGGAACTTTTACGGGTAGAAACCAAAATGATTTTCCTGATAGCCTATACCCTAAAGGTCTTAATGAGAACAACAGTTTTACATCATTTTTATAAGATCTTGTGGATCAAGCATAATGTTTGAATTCCAGAAAGATGATTTATCCAAAAAGGATCTGAAACCAGTAATTACTATGATTCCCAAACTTAACATTTCATCAAAATCTTTTGATATGGGTGTCCCGGGTTTATACAATGACCATGCTGATGGCATTGTTGTATCAATTTTCTAGTTAATTTTTGTTTCTGGCCTTTTTTTGCATTTCGAGACAGTGAATGTTGGATATTTCATCGATATGAATAATACCTATGATAATATTACTCTAGGAGGAAACTATAATTAAATCCTCACCAATGTACTAAGTGAATATTTATAGGATTTTTGTATATATTGGATAAAGTCCTTAATCCTAGATTTAATATAAATTCATAAATGTAATCTATTTAACTAATAAAATGGTCCAGCGCTATATTGATTACTTATGAAGATGAAAGAACAATAGGTAATGGCACATTAAATTGAATTACATATATACCTTCTGAATCCATAAGGGATGATATATGGTAATGAAATGATAGGGCACCAATGATACCAAGATATACCAAATATATATCTTTCATCAATTTTGATATTCACGGTAATTCACAGTAATAATGTTTACTTAAATGTGGAACACATATTATTTTGTCACATTGGACAGAGTTTAATGTCACTTCATTTAATTATTTTATCACTAATATCTTTTTTCATTGTGTGTTTAGGTTTGATCACATTTAAGTACACTATATACTGTATATTCACAAACTACACTCGCATATCGTTTTTGTATATCTGATTTTTCAGACTTATTGTTTATCTATTCATATTTTTAATGATTTAATATCCACACTTAATCATCACTTAACCTTATACACATGTATTATGAGACACACTTAATGTATTAAAAACAGTTAAAAATAACCCTTTTAAGGTTATAGGAGGACTATCAAACTAATATTATTATGTTATATATATTTTTTATGCTAACATTAATACTTATTCACTTTTAATTAATTTTTGCAATGCAGTATAAGTAGTTTCATAAATATAGATACTATAATTTATGTTGATGTTTGTTTTAAATAGATCAGTATAGGTTGGTCAAACCTTTACTGTAGTTATAATACAGCAATTTGGATCCATACTCCTCATATAATCCTGATTCAAGCAACAATCAATTCCTATGAACCATCATAAATATCTAATAAACACTTCAATATATTCCCATATTTTTGTGTATATTCTGAAATATTTTAGATCTGAGAATTTGAGGTACTTATCTGGTAATATTTAACCAGTGCGTAATGAGAACGGATTAAATGCTAAGTAATACCCCTTTTCCACCAAAATTCCGGGTCTGATCCGCAGTTGGAACAGGGTTCTTATCCGGATCAGACCCGGAATTTTCCCGGCGCCGACTCGGGATATTCCCGAGTCGGCGCCACTCACATCGGAGTCGGGTCTGCATAGACCTGGCTTTTCCGGCGTGTAAGTGGTCGCTTGGAGATGACTTCATCTCCAAGCACCACTGAAGCCGGACCAATCCAGGTCATCGTGACCCGGAGTGCGCTGTTCTCAAAGCAGGGTTTCACGGGCTAAGCCTGTGTTAAACCCTGCTATTTACCTGGGTTGGATTGCCGGCTCACTCGACCCGGCGATCCAACCCTCTCCCCTTTTACACCAGGGAGCTTCCCGAGTTAACCCTTCAATAACCCGGTTTTAGCTCCGGTGTAGAAGGGGTATTATTGAGATATCAATACAACTCTTAATACCTTTACCTGATGTCACTGGCTCAATAGTGATGATTATTAAAATAAATGAAACACATTAATGGATACTATTTATTTATTGGAAAGATGGAAATCGGCAGAGACATATGATATAATATTGCAGTGCCTAACATACTTACCTGTGGAGAATAGATCTAGCTGAACTAAAAATGAAATCAATTATTAATTTAATAAAAGATAATGATAATTATTGATATAATGATGGTAGTAAGATCATTGGAATATATATTCACAATTTTCCAATGATTTGATTGATATAGGACAACACACCCACCTCCAAGAGCTACTGTAAGCTTGATACTCACTGTATGTGAGACCGGACTCCCGGTAATAATGAGAAACTGCACAGGATTGGCCAATCTAATCACGTGACCGGACCATACGATCTGATTGGCGGTCAGTGTGAATATAGGGCCTGATTCAGAGCCGCCTGTAAGCAGCCGCTTGTTCGCTCCGAGCGATGTTCGCACATCTGCGCATGCTTATGGGTTTTAATGCGCATGCACCACCCAGTCAGTGCGGTCGGAAATCGTGTGCTCGCAAAATAGCGAATGCCTGCTAATTTGAGTGACGGGATGAGGCGTTTGTGGGTGGTAACAGGGGAAGGTGCTTGAAAACGGGGGGTGGAGTTCCGAACGCAGGCGTGCCAAACGGTCAAAACGGGCGTTTAATTGGTGTGCATAATTAACAAAGCAGCGTCATCGACCACGTCACTTGGTAGTTTTTTAGCCTGAACTGCTCGCATGATTGCGGTATCAAAATGCTACCACAAGAATAGCGAGCAGTTCATACGCCTTTAAATGTACTCGATTAATCAAATAAATAGCGGAGATGACGTATGATGCGAGCTGCCATTGGGCGTCTTTACAAAATAGCGAGCATATGTTTCGTTCGCTCGTTCAGACATAGAGGCGTCAACAGACCGCAAAGGGTGAGCGCTCAATTTAAATAGCCAGCCCCTTTACAGAACGAGCGTCCGCAAATAGCGTCCGGCTCTGAATCAGGCCCATAGTCTGAGACTAGAAGGGCAATCGGTTTGCCTTGAAAAAGCTAATTGAACAGCGAAACCTGCGTCGGCACTCCGCTGTGGGCACCCCTCACATGTCTATCCTCAGATATGCAATAATATCAAGTTGTAATGTGGAATATAATTAGGCTGCGTCAACCTGCGATGCAGGAGAACTTATAATGATAAAGGAACCTCAGTATCATCAAATGTCTATATTTTGCAACATTGTATTTAAGCAGTACTCCGAGTAAGGACAAAGCTGTATAAGTCACACTATTAACAGCTCCTGTCATTTGGCATAGGAGGTGTATGCAATTTAGGCCCTCATTCAGACCCACTCGCAAGCGGGCGCACGTACGTTAGGCGTACGTACAAAAATATTTAAATTCAATGGCTCGCTCGTATTTTCGTTCGCATCTAAAATTCCTCCCAAAACTCTGACGACCCCTCCTCTAACTAACGAGCGTACGAAATAGCGAGCGTACATCCCCGAAATGGCTTGAAAGGAACGCACGCACAAGTATAAACAGGAAGTGGCCTTGTCAGATGTCGATTACCTGCTCCTTTATTCTGCCTACCTCCATCAATCGTATCATGCCAATCAATGTATCAATTAGCTTAATTGTTTGTTTTTTTTCAACACAATGAAAGAAACTTTACTCTTGTCTGTGTTTGTGTTTACCCGCAGAATACGTACGGATGAAACATTCGCTTGTATTGTTTAAAAAACATGTGAACCACAATTAAACAATTGCTGTGTATCCCCGCATATTTCCCTGGGTTCATTTCTTTATTTAAATTTGCTTACGCATGTCACTGCATCAAGCCTATCCTAACTCTCCAGAGATTTCTGGCCCTGTCGAACACATGACTCATACACTAACCAATAAAATTGCTCCTGTTAATTTCCAAAATACATTAGCCAATCAGAAAATTTTTACACACTTTATCAAAAATGATTTTTAAGAAAAACACCATTGCCATCATGAGAGCCTCCGCATTCACCAGGCGTGAGCTGCTGGTGCTTACGGAGGTCATGGATCGCCGGATCACCAGCCAGCCAGAACCCATGACCAACCGGCAGAAGCGCTCCGCGTATGCGGAGGTACGGTCCCGCCTGCGGTCCTTTGGATCACGCCGCAACATCGGCCAGCTGGAGCGCAGGTGGTCCGACCTGCAACGGCGAACGCCCCGCTTGCTGGCATGCTTTCGCATGCAGATCCTGGCAAGTAAGTGTTATGTATTGTGGTTTTAATGTTTGTGTTTGTGGGGCAAACTGCGTGTGCATGTTTTCATGTTTGTTCTATTTATTATTTGTACTCATATCTGCGTCTGCATGTTTTCCTGTCTGTTCTATTTATTATTTGTACTCATATCTGCGTCTGCATGTTTTCCCTCTTTTTATGAATTTTTAATTCTACTGCTTTTTTTTTTTTTATTTATTTTTTTTTGTTTGTTTGTTTGGCCGGATTTGTCCATAAACTAAACGCAATTTATTTGACATATTTTAGGGGGACAGCCAAGACTCCGCCGTCAACGTCGGCGTTCCCGCCCACTCTCCCCAACCCCCAGCCAACACTCCACCCCAAATCTTTCCCCTATTCCCCACTCCTCCCCATCCTTCCCAGACCCTCTCCCGGAAATGTCGGGACTCCTTCCCCTCCGTCCCACTTCCCCCTCTCCTCCACCCACCCCTCTTCCAATTACCCCCTCCCCGGAGTCCAGCATAACTCCGCCCCATTCTTTGGGGAATGACGGATCCTCCGAGGAGGATCATGGAGGTTTTGCCGGAGCTCCCGATTTTTTTCCCGGTATGTTTTTTATTATTTTTTTTTAAACCACAAACTGTTTGTATGTAATCATGTGTCGTGCCTTTCTTCGTGTTTTTGTGGCTTGACTTTTGTTGATTGTGAAGGTTTGCCTTTACCTCTTCCTGGTGATTTAAGCATACACATATCATACCTGTGGGAATTTGTACCTAGGCCTTGTATTTTTGCCAGCCCACACTTTTTATTTATGTTTTTGGGTTTAGGAGTGATTTGTTTTTTAATTAATGTTTTTCTGTGGAGTCCCTATTGTTGTATTAACCCACACACTTTTCTCACCCACAGAGGAACAGAGGCGTCGCCAAGAGGTGGCGGATGTTGTGGGGCAGATGCGCCACCATGTAATCGGCCTTCTGGTGGCCCTCGACCGACTGTCTGGCCTCCTTCGGCATTAGATTTTTTTTTTTTGTTGTATTTTCCCAATAAAATTTTAAAGACAAATATACGTTGTGGATCATTTTAAAAAACCAAAACCAAAATAGTTTAGCCTGACATAAGTTCCTGCAAGGATTTCCCTTTTGTAAAAGTTAGATTGTGTTTTGTCTTTGTATGTCAAACAGACACCAGAAACACATAACAGTAACAATGTAATTTCCCTTTTTGGGTGTAGTGTCAATTTCAGATTTCTACATTTTCCAGGTTCCTACTTGGTGCGCAAGCTGCTTAGGCCAATCTTACAAATCCCAAGGTTGGGCCAGGCTTCCTTTTGGTGTGGATTGGAAAGCTGAAAACATATTTCAGTTTTGCTCATCTGGCGTCAGTACTGGTTTACCCCTTAGTCAAATGTAACTTGTGTTAACCTGGTTACACTTGCTGTTAACGTCCCAAAAAAGGAAGACCATTTCACTCTTCAAACATTTATTCACCACATAACAGAGCAAACAAAGTGGTCACTCCCCAAAAAAATACACAGTGATAAATTCAAATACAACACATACCAAGAAAAAAATAAATAAAAACACAAAATCAAGAACTGGTTGACGAAGGACCATGCCAACATGATTCCACAAACATGGCGTTGCGATATGGGTTCCAGAATATATGCCCAAAAGGACCAGATCCAGGTTTGGTAAGGGTAGCAGGAAGTAGTGAGCGTTGGAGTGCCAAAGATTATGTGAACAAACAGAAGATGGTGAGAAAAATAAAAATAAATTAGATGTTTGCCCAAAAAAAAAAACACATTAGGTATAAACACTGGAGTTTTGAACAAACTTACCTAAAAAATCTGGCCACAACATCATCGCGTATGGCCCCCCCACATACTGACCTTCGACCAACCTCGGGGGGGCCATCCTCAGGTAAGGCATCCTCTGGCTGCATTGGGACACCACTCCTTATGGCAATGTTGTGAAATATCCCACACAGGACCACAATTTTAGACACCATATCCGGCACATACATGAGCTCGCCACCAGAGCGGTGGAGGCATCTGAATCGGCCTTTTAAAAGGCCGATACAGCGCTCCACCACTTGCCTGGTGGCTGTAAGTGCGGAATTATACGCACTTTGTGGCCCTGGTGTGGGAGCCAAATAAGGAGTGAGCAGCCAGGACATGCAAGGGTATCCACTGTCTCCTGTGAACAAAAATAGACCACATCAGGAACACTGTGTATCAAGCTTAACATTGTTATGTACTAAAGGTCTCCACTTACCCAGAAGCCACGCATCACCAGCTTGTAGGTTGGTTAATTTCTGCCATATCCCTGATTGCCGGATGACGAAGGAGTCATGAGCACTTCCGGGTAATTTAGCATTCAGGGACAGGATCTGGAGGGAGGCATCACATACCACCATTACATTCAGGGAGTGATAGTGTTTCCTGTTTCTAAATATGGCCTCCAGCCGTGCTGGAGGCTGAAGTGGTATGTGAGTACCATCCACAACCCCTATGATGTGTGGGAAGCCAGCTATTTGGTAAAAATTGGCCTTGGCCACACTAAGGGCACCCATATCCAAAGGCATTTGAATAAAATGATGGAGGTGCTTGAAAAGTGCCTCCATCACTGCCCTCAGGATCCGGGAAAAGGAGGATTGGGAGATGCCCGCCACTATTCCGACCGTTGTTTGAAACGATCCTGAGGCACAGAAATGTAACACCGCCATAAATTGCGTCAGTGGTGGTATTGCTGTTGGACTGTCAATTTGCCGCTCAAGATCACTTTCTATTAATGAGAGAGTGTCTATGATGATTTTGGGAGGTAGACGGTAGCGTCTTAAAACCTCATCATCGGGCATTCCAAAAAGGGTGACACGTGTTCGAAATATCTGGGGCCTTGCATGCCTACGATGCCTACGCCTGGGACGAGTTTGAGGTTGGTCGTCTTCCGGGAGCAGGGCCAGAACAATTCGCCCCAGATCTATCTGAAATTCAAAGTTTACAATGTAAGGCTTTTGACCCACCCCAAAAGTAAGAAAAAAAAACTTAGCTTTCTGATACCATCCATAGCTGCTTACATGCCGGGGTATTGTCATGATATGTATAAACTGTAAAAAAGGCAACAATGAGACGTCAAAAATGTAAAGGGTTTTTTTTTAGGTAAAAAATTGTTGCAAGCCAACACAGAAAATAACGGAAAAACACATTTGCCCATCGCTGAAAACTACATTGCACACCGTACGTCAAATAGGGTTCAAATGGACCCAAAAAATGGAAAAGGGAAAAGCAAAACTGGATTATATGATGAATAAGCCGTCCAAAATGCGGTAAATTATTCGCAAATGCAAGTCACTACACCAACAGTCCAAAATGCGGTAAATTATTCGCAAATGCAAGTCACTACACCAACAGTCCAAAATGCAGTAAATTATTCGCAAATGCAAGTCACTACACCAACAGTCCAAAATGCGGTAAATTATTCGCAAATGCAACTCACTACACCAACAGTCCAAAATGCGGTAAATTATTCGCAAATGCAACTCACTACACCAACAGTCCAAAATGCGGTAATTCATTCGCAAATGCAAGTCACTACACCAACAGTCCAAAATGCGGTAATTCATTCGCAAATGCAAGACAAAAAATGGACTTACCCAACTCGAATATATAAGATGTCCTCAAAAAACTTCTTTGGGTCCGAAAACCAAAAAAAACTAAAAAATATGAAATGAGTGTTAAACAAATTAACTAACCACAAAACAGAAGAATACAACAATTGGCCACAAATTTGAATGCACAAAACTTACCAAATCAGGAAAGGATGTAGAAAAAATGAAAAAAATGCGAACGTAAAAACCAAAGAAATGTAGCAAAAACAAACAAAAAAACAACTCTCCAAAATCCTCCAAACGCAACCAACCAACCAAATCCAAACCACTTCACCGACAACACTCCAACAACCCCACCTCGAATCCACACACACCAAGCCATAAATAGTGTTTATTTTCCCGCACAAATTAAGGATGAATCATAGGGACGCACAATCAATGATGCGGCCGCAATCTAACGACGCATGTATAAATACGTCACAAAATCACATAGAATTTCTGGATGATTTCATGCTGGAAGCAGAGACATGGCTTCAAACCAGGGAAACAATGGTCAAAATTGCGGCGGTAAGGCCTTCATGCATTTTGTGTCAATGAGTATTTTAAAACATAATATTGTGCAAGTTGAGAAGTGGCTAAATCTGCATATTTACCCAAATAGGTGAGGAGGATGACATGGAAGAGACTGCTGGCCCCAGTCAACCCGCCAAAGCTGCCAAAAAAAAAAGGCAGCCACATTTCACAAGCAAGGAGATGGAGGTTTTGATCCAGAAGTGCGTTGACATCCTGCCCCAGGCAGCCAGGAATATGAGCCAAAGCCAGAAGTGGAGAATGTGGGAGGAGGTCGCCGTTGCTGTCAATAGGGTGGGTGATTATGTCCGTCTAGCCCGGGATGTCAAACGGCGGTAAGTAAACACTTTCCCATCCTATAAACAAACCCCATTGTTAAAAAAAGGATAATGGTTCCAAATTCATTCCACAGATGGGCAGACTTCAAATATCGTCTAAAGCAAAAACTTGCCGACAGGGCTAGGCATGCAAGGGGGACAGGTGGGGGTCCCACCCCTGTGTCATTGGAGTTGACAGACTTAGAAGAGATGGCACAGGGGTGTGTGCAGGCTGTGGAGGTGTTTGGCGTGTCCAACATGGATACGGACATGCCAGACTTTGCGGCTCCTCATGTTGGCCAAGGTAAGTCTTGTCATGTCACCATCTCAGAAATGCTATTGTGCCAATATGTAGATTCTAATGTGAGTCTTTTCTCCAATTTCCTAACAGAGACAGAGGCGGATGAGTCTGCTCCAGAGGGGAGCCTTGGCCGCAGAATTTCTGCTGACTCTGCAGGGGAGGAACCAGTACATCCGGCTGAGGACCCTGCAGAAGCCAGTCCAGGGCGTGCCCCCTCGCAGGCAGTGGGCCTCCTCACAGAACTCAATTTTAAATCGGATTGCCATACGGAGATTCTGCAGAGGATGGACGCCAGTCTGATACGGGTGGCTGAGGCCCTGGAGCAAAATGCTGCGGCCAACGTGACCATTGCTCAGGCCCTGGCGGAAAATACCAGGGCCAACATCCGCATCGCCGATGCCCTGGAGCAGCTCGTTCGCCAGCACATGGTGGAGCCGACCTCCCTTCCTGCCGGAACATCCAGATCCTCCACCTCTGGCACAACATCAGGCAATCCTCCAAATGTGCCTAGCCCTGTGCCTAGTCCAGAGGCCACAACATCTGCCTCTGGACAGGCCAGCCCGATGGCATCCCGGACCCGGTCTGGCGCCCACCCTCACCCATCCAAACGGCCGAGAAAACGGTGACAGCAATGGCGACTTTTCCCACTTTCCTTCTGTGCTTGGCTCATATTCCTTTCTGGTCAAAACTTCCCTCTCCTTTCTTGTGAAATGTTTTTAAATTTTGTATTTACGATTATGTTAGTAGTTATGTTTTTTTTTTTTTTAGATCAAATATCTTGGCCACAAAAAAAGGCAATACAATATTATGCCAATTTGTTTGTGTGTAAACAATAAATTGTACAAAAAAAACAGACATTGTATTGTGACATTATTGTACAAATGGGTTACATTTAATCCTGGCCTTAAACGCAAAAACTGACCCTCTTATGTTAAAAAAAAGGCCTCTTTAAGGAACGTTTAAAAAAACACATAGCGATGCAAATTCAACAGTAAACCAAAAAAAAGGGGAGCTAATTAAAAGATGATGACATTATTTTTACAATAGGCCATAACCACCAAATTGTAGCCAAAAAAAAAACCCCAAAATGTACGCTAATTGATTATGTAATCATGACATTAGCAGCTCTGATTTCCACCTGCGTACGCTTTTGTGCTATCCCAATAAACTGCTTTCCAAACACATACCAAGCCGGATTTCAATCCAACACTAATTACTTTACTGACCAGCCACGATTAATCGCAGCACCATCGTGGAGTCCCGGGACGGAGGAGAAGGCCATCGCCAATGTGGTCGAGTAATCCTGACCCTAAGCTGTGCGAGCATTTTGAAGGGAAAGCGGATGTTTCAGTGACGTATGAGACGGTCCGAACACATTTGACGTTCGCATCTGCTAATGTATGTACGCCCCAAAAACGCTTCGCCACGCCTGCGTTTTGTCATCTCCACCCCCGTCAACACCCAAAAACGCCCTGTTCTGTCAATCACATTTGACATGTCACTTCCTGTACGCTATTTTAGGAACGAGAGAAAAAAAGCTCGCAATTTGCCGTACGCGCATGCGCGGTGTAACCCCGACGCATGCGCGGTTAGTCAACATCGGAACGCAACGAGCGTACTGTTGTTAACGTGCGGCTCTGAATGAGGGCCTTAGTCCAAATAATATTAGGATGCTTTAGAACCCAACCACAGTGTGGATATATAAATACAGGGATTGAATATTGAGTACCTTTATAGTTATTTTATGGGAAGCTCCGTATATATTGGACTTAATTTAGCAATTCTCTAAACATGCAAATCAATTGCATATAGGTTGTGACCACACAAGGGTAACGATATTTATCCTTGAATACCATAGTATTACAACCTCTAAATAGAGACAAATTATAAATCACAATAGCTAAATATACTAGTGCTAACTAATATCAAGGAGCTCACTGTTGAAACCTTGTGATTATTAAATAATTGTCCTATAAGCAGGGAATATATGTAACAAGATATTGTTATATATAATCACATGTTGAAAGCTAAACAATGAGTAATGACAAAGATAATATTACTGAGATTTCCAAAATAGATTTATTTGAATAAAGAAGAGGTCACACAGTGAGGATACTGTATTATTTTATTCACAATTTCTTACCAATTTTGATCACACTATCTAATCAAGTTTTTAACCTCTATTTCGCTGGACTGGACATAACCCTCAATTGGATATTTTAATGTATACCAATAACAATGGATAATTCTTAACATTATTGTGCGCCGCACAACAGGCACATCCTTTTTTTTTTTCTTCGAATTTATTTTTTTTGTAACCCATTTTTTAAAGTCAAAGATGCCGCTGCGAGCCAATCACGCGACATCATCGCCCTGTCCCCTCGGCTGGCTTATATACAGCCAGTGCGAGGCGCCATGCAGTCAGTCGTCGGCCAGGGAGCTGGAGAGAAGATCAGCTGAAGCAAGAAGACGCCGGGAAGCCCTGGATGGGTGGCGACCATGGAAAAGAGCTTAAAGGCCGCCGCGCTCCAGGTGAAGGTGCGGAAAAATAAAATATTTGTATTTTTTTTAATTTCTTTTGCAGGGGTAGTATAGGTACCAGCGGGCCCTTAATGCCCCGCCTGCTGGTACTTGTGGATCTCCAAGTACCAGTGTGTTGGGATGCCTGCTGGGACCTGTAGTGCTTCTGCAAAAAGACAATATTTATATTTTCATATGCACAAGACCACACAATATACCCAGCACCCACCGCCCAGGGCTGCTGGTGATAGCCCCGGGCTATCAGTCTGGGGTGCCCTGAGAAGGGGGACCCCTTTATTGGGGCATCACCCCCCCTCTAGAAAGAGTCCGGTGCTGGTTCTGGTAAATACAGGGGGACACTACACTTTTTTTTTTCCCCCATTATTTCCAGAACCAGGGCCGGCTCAGAGCCCAGTGCTGGTTGCGCTGCATATGGGGGACCCCTACGTCATTTGTCCCTTGTATTTTGGCAACCAGGACTGGTTCTGAAAAGCCTGGTGCTGGTTGTGCTTCAAATGGGGGACTCCTATGTCATTTGTCCCCTGTATATAGCACAACCAATACTGGCTTTCCAAAGCCTGGTGCTGGTTGTTGTTTTTGGGGAGGGGGCCACACCATTTTTTTTTTTTTTTTTTACACAGGTGCTGTTTTTTTTTCATTAAACACAGAAGTGCTGACCCGTCCCTGCTACTGTGTTTGTTTATTTAAATACAGGAATCACGGATCATTCAGATCTGAGCCTGCATCCGTCTGCTGCTACCTCCCCCGGGTCCTGCCACATGCACCAATGCTACCGCTAACACCCATGGGTCCCAGCCGCATCTAACGCCTGCTATCCTCCAAGTCTGGCCGCAGTTTATGGCTGCTTCCTTCCCCCAAGCCCGCCGCCACTACGACCCACACTGACCTGCCATCTTTGTGCGCCCAAGTGAAGCCACAGTGAGTACACCTGATGGAGGATTCTACTAAGGCTGCACATCAAGTTGAAACTTCCTATCTCTATAGTGGCGGATTCGTGAGGTAAAAGTTTAAAAACTGTAACTTTCTCAATTACCTAAACCCCAGAAGCACCTACCCTGGAACAATAGCTACCTAATAAAACAAACCCAAAGTGTAAATTTGCCCCCTATCCTGAGTTATGCTTCCCAAAAATCCCCCATAGAGAACAGCAGGAAAGTGGTCCTAATTGAGTGTCAGACAATACTGACAGTTGGAAATTTAAATTACTCCCAAGTCCTCATTTTTTATGTTTTTGCCCTGAAGTTTGGCATGCAGCACCGAGCGACAGTTCTACCAACCCATGCCAAATTTCAGCTCCATACCTCCAATAGCTTTTGAGGTGTAGCCCCTTAAACACCATGCCCCCTCTGGATTTTTCTATTGGAAAATTCAGTTCTTTTCGAGAGGACCCCCTGCCTTCGCTCGTCCCCTGTATTTTTTCAACCTAGACTGGCTCTGATTAGCCTGGTGCTGGTTGTGCTTAATACAGGGAACCCTTACGTCGTTTGTCCCCTGTGATTAGCACAACCAGCACTGGGGCTCCAAAGCTCGATGCTGGTTGTGCAGTGGAGGCACGTAATTTTTTTAATTTTTTATTACACATTAATTTTTAAAACAATACATGGATGGATCTCACTGATACGTTCATGCATCTGTGTCTTATAGATTTGATTTTCTCAGGTGCATGCCCAGCAGCAGTGAGTCTCTGTTGCCCGCTGATGCTTCTGTGCATGCCCATTGCTGCCACTGCTTTGCACCTCCACTGCTGCCACTGCCCCACACACCTGCAGCCTGCCCCCGCAGCCGTCTCTCCCTCTCCACCCTTAAAACACCTGTGTGCTGTCTGTTCCTCCACCCATGTTAGTGTACCTATTTGTTGTCCTTCTGCCCTGCAGGTGGCCCGGTTTGCTCATCAAAACCCTGATGGTTAATAAATTATAAAAAAGCAATGAAATTCCATAGGCAAAAAAACCTTACTGTTTTACATGTCCCATTAAGGCTTCTTACACATGATATGAAATTTCACAAAATCTACTGAATTTGTGCCACTCAAACTAAGAAAAGCAATGAAATTACGATCATTAAGGCTGACGTCTTAATGGACGTGTTCCTTGCGCAATACAGATATGGTATGCCATCACACCCTGTGGTTAACTGCAGAATCAGCACTCTCACAGAATGAGATTGCTGTCACTCACAAAATGGTGGAGTTGCTAATTCACAGAATTGTGTGCTCATTACAATACACACATGCAGTGTATGCAACTGAGGTTTAAGCAGTTATGTGGCTCCCACATACACCTGGTGGTTTTAGCTGCTAAATGACAGTGGTGTTTCTGCAGCATTCCTTTTTAAACAGCAGTCATCTGGTTTACAACTTGATACAGGTGTCTATTATGGCATCTGATAACGCTGAAGGTGGACACCAGCGCATTATATTTGAACAAGGTGCAACATTCAGCTATTCAGAAACTGAAGCGGAAGCTAATTCTTGTTAATGAAATTCTGTCTGATCATGTATCTGCTGCATCACCACAAGAGCTTTTCAATGATTTGCTGCGTTTAAGAAAAAGGGAAGTCAATTATTTTTATCATGGATTAACACTATCCAATTACTTTAAAGATAAAAAGATCCCTATAGGGTTTATAATAATAAATGAAATATTTAGTTTTAAAAAAAAATATTTCGTTTTACTTTTGCTAGTCCCTCCTCACTCCAAGTTTTGGAAACTCAATACAAGATTTTGGCTAGGTGGTATAGGTGCCCTGTTCACATTCACCGGATGTTCCCAAATCTATCTAATTTATGCTGGCGTTGTAGTCAAGCAGTAGGCACTCCTCTCCATATTTGGTGGCAATGCCCAATAATAGCTGACGTTTGGAGGAAGGTTCGACAGATATCGGAATTGATCACTGGTCTTCCTTTATCTGATAAACCGGAGTTTTGGTTACTAACTTTATCAGACCTTCCTTTCTCCATATACAAAAAATCCTTGTTACGTCATCTGGTGAATGCTGCAAGGGCTACTGTACCGTGTTATTGGAGATCTTCGATTTGTCCCCCTATCTCTCAATGGTTTCAGAGAATAGATCAGTATATGTTTATGGAAGATCTCTCCTCTTTGAAATCATCTCCCTCAGATTTTACAATTACTTGGCATGACTGGCTGAACTTTAAAGAGTCTTCTGAATACAAAATACATATCTCAACGCCTCTTAGGACATAGCGACCTTCTTCTTTTCTTCTTTTCCCCACTATTTTTCTTTCTTTATGTATACTTTTTCCTTCACGATTTTTATATATTTTACTTTATCAATTATGTTTCTTTTTATTTTATTTAGTAATGTTCAAAAATACGATTTAAATACTAGTCGATCTGGGACTTTTTTCTTTCTCTTTTTTTATTCCATGTTTTGTGACTATATTGGTCCATTGACTTTGTATTGTTATTTGTACTTATTTGGTGTTTATGTAGGCCGTTGTAGGCCATATATGTACTATGCTATTTTTGATTTCAATAAAAACAGATTATACAAAAAAATGAACCAACTATCGGCCATTATAACAAAAAGTTCTATAAAAAATGGACCTCAATCCTCAATAAATGGTCTTTTGATTTATTATTGTCTAAAAGGGGAATTACCCTCACCAAAGATAAGATCAAAACTGTAGAAGCAACTAGTTTGACCACCTTGGTGAACAACAAACAGTGCGACTGGATAACTAAATTAGACGCACAATTGGAGTCTTACAAAAATGACCTTATAAAATTCAAGATTGAAAAAAGGAAAAAAGTAGACCTGGATTACGAACAATAGCGGGTCTATCATTGGCTTACAGGAGCCTATTCTAAAACAGATAGGCGTCCTTTGTTTTTCGGTGCACTCTATATAGGTCTAAATTTGACACCTCTGAGGATACAGCTACTACAGAAAATGATACAGATCTTACCAATACACAAAAATCTAGAGGTAAGGGTCATTCACCAGTGGGCAACTGCACCAGGGCCCATTTTTTTAGGTCCAACCTCGCACGTACCCGTAGAGACCAACAGAACAAGAGGCAGAGGAAGGCCACCAAGGAGACGCAGGACTAAGGTTAAAGACTATCTGACAGAATTTTGATTCCTGATGAATTATCAGTATTGAGAAAGGGCTTTTCCTTTGTCCCAATGGTCCGTTTTGATAATCTACAGTGGAAGCTGGAGTCATATATGTTCAATAAAATCATTACAATCAAATAATTTTTTGAAGAAAAAATGTCCATTCCATATGATGTGTCTGTACAACTCCAGAAGCTACAAGGAAGATCAGCTTTTGATACGGTTAGCAATAATGCTTCTGTGAAAAAAATTACACGCATGCTTTATGAAACCATTTGTGTTGATCCTAGCACTAAAAAAACAAGTTTTTTTAATTTAACTAAAGCTGAACAGTCTGTCTTAAAGAACTTGGCTGCATATGAAGATGTAGTGTTCCGCCAAGCGCACAACGGGTGCGCTATTGTCGTGCTAAATCTCCATGATTATAAGATAGAGGCGGAGAAACATCTGAGACACTGCTATATACAAAAAATTTGTTCAGGACCCTATAGAGTAATATACAGGGGGTTTGATTTCGGCTGCTGCCAAGAGAGCTCTTGAGGTTGATTACCCTATTAGGCCGCTATTCTATTTGATCCCCAAATTACATAAGGATCCTGTTAGGCCACCAGGGCGGCCGATTATTGCTGCAAAAGGCTCCTTATTTCGGCCGATATCAACCTACTTGGATGCCTTGTTGCAACCATGCGTATAGGCTAGGTCTACATTTTTCAAGGATACTAACCATTTGTTCAATGCTTTATCAGTGTTACCTGATTTACCCAATGATTGTGTATTATGTTCAGTGGATGTGGTTAGCCTGTATACCTGCATTCCCCATGTTGCGGGTATGCAGGCAACTAGGAGATTAATTACTGACAATCTTTTGTATAAAGGTCCATGCATTGAATTGTTTATGGAGCTCTTAGAGCTAGTGTTGACCCGCAATTACTTTATGTATGATGGGTCCTTTTTCTGCAATTGTCTGCTTGTGCGATGGGGGTCGAATGTGGCCCCGTCGTACGCCAATGCGTATATGTTTTCAATTGAGCATGACATTTCTTTCACTGATCCTAATGTAACTAAGCAGGTGATAGCTTATTTTCGCTATATAGACTACCTGCTCATCCAATGGGGGGGTTCCATGCAGTCTTTTGCAGAGTTCATGGAACACCATAACGTCTTGGACACACCGGTTAAGTTCTATGGACCTGCAGAGTGTAAATTTTGTAGATGTGACATTGACAAATAATGAGGGTCGGTTGTTGCCATCAATGTTTATTAAACCTACTGACAAACAACTTTCTATTAGCCAGCAGTGCACATCCCGCAGCTCTCAAGCATGCATTACCCGTCTCACAATTTCTACGTGCCCTTAGAATAGCTAAGGATCGCAAGAAAGGTTTGACACAGTTGGACATCATGTACAACAAATTTCTGCAAAAGGAGTATTTGGCAATTGATTTGGATAAAGCCAGGTCAAAAGCCATTAATATTTCCCCTGAACAACTATTTGTGAGAGAGAATAAAGATGATCATCTGACTAAAAGGCATATGTGGGTTAATCAGTATAACCACATGAGCACTACCATCAACAAGCAAGCAAAGTCATTGTGGTCTATTATTATTTTGGATAAGGACCTTTAAACCCCTTCATAACTCTAGCCTGTCTTGCTACCATAGGAGTAAAAACCTGAGGGACTATATAGTGCGTAATGACATCACGCAATTGGGCAAGAAACAGAATAGGTCATTTCTACTTCAGGTTCCATAGGGGGTCCACAGGGTTGACCTTGGGGTATAGCTGGATCTGGATCCACGGGCATCACGCACTGGGTCCATCCTTCTCTATACCCCGCCACAGGCACATCCGTTTTAATTGGTGCCCGGCCGGAGTCGGGTCACCTTAGTGCAAGGGGGCTGCTTGGCAGCCCCTAAGCTTATTTTTAGAGTTATTTATTTAAAAATGTTTTACTCTTCAGAGCAGCAGCTTCAGACTGTCCATTGGACATCTAAGCTGCCGCTCCTACAACCCCGCTGGCGCCGCAATGCCAGTACAGATCTGGGGATCGTGGCGGGACCCCAGATTCTGTACTAGCACGGGCTCTGGGCTCTCCTTTGACTGCTGCCGGAGCGCTGGGGACTAGGTAAGCCACGGGTCACTGCTTTCGGTGACCCGCGTGTGCCTTTACAATGCAGTCACATGCCTCCAGTCTCTGGGGATAGACCGGAGGTGCTAGCTAGTGGCGGCGGGCTCCCCCTCTCTGGAGGCATACCCCGCGAGACCACTGGACCGCCAGGGAGTGATAGGCCGGCAGCGGGAACCGGCGTCCCGGGGGTTAACTGCTAGCCAGGGGAGAGAGCCTTCCCTGTTTAGTGGCTCCTCCCCTCGGCTCAGTGTGCCTTTCCGCTTAGGTCTTGGACGCTGAGCTGCTTCCTCCTACGGCCACTCCTCCTCTGAGGTCTTCGGCGGTATTTTTTCTTGGTGGGCAGCACAGATCTCTCCTGGCAGTGTGCGGTCGATCCCCCTGTGTACCTCTCCCCAGCAAAAAGTTAGTGTACACAGCGCTATAGCCCTCCCAGACACTGTCACTACAATCAACCACCCAGATTCAAAGTGCAGGGAGTTTGACTTTCTGCATTGTATGTGACTTCTGCTAGTGCTGACGGTATCTGCTGTATTTCTCTATATTCTGCCTATAACTATCCATTTTATTTCTCCTCCAGCCCTGGCAGGTGTGTGTGGGAAGGGCTTTTCAAGGATCTCACTTATATAAGTTCATCTATTTGTGAGGTTGGTCACATACTGTGGTGTGCTACACGGTGCCATATTTGTGGGCTTGTGTGCTGCATACTTGTGGGCGCGCCAAGTGCTTCCCTGTTGTATTGCTATATATCTTTGAGTATATATATCTAGTCAGCATGTCTGATGAGGAAGTTGAGTGCTCTACGGCTCCCAATCTGCTCACCTGCAGACGCTGCGTTGTAGTGGGGAATATGGAGGATTTATCGCAGGATGGGGTGTGTGTGCGATGTCATCAGTTACCTGGCCCCTCTAACCCCCTTGGGTGGTATTTTCACAGGGGCTGGCCTCCATCGTCTGGCAGTCTCGACTACCCTCCCCCATAGGGGGTTACCCCAAGCAGCCATCCCCCCCTTCTCCGGGTGTACCGCAATTATTGCAGTCTCCCCCTGGGCCTCAGACAGTTCATCCATATGCGGGTTTCCCTATGTATGTTCAGTCACCTCCGATGACGCAGCAGTCCGTCATCCCCTTCCAGGGTCTCCTGCAAGTTAACCCACCGTGGGTGGATGTGTTCTCCAATTCTGTCCAGAGTTTGGCGGCCTCTTCTTCAGCTTTTCAAACCATGTTGCGTAGTGACAAGCCTCACAAGGCGTCAAAATGCACTGTTATGTCATCCCAGTTTTGCGCAGTTATCAGATGCAGATACGTCCTCAGATGAGGGAGAATTGCATGAGGATTCTGATTCAGATTCCTCTGCTCTGGAAGTGGAGACGAAATCTACCATTAATGTGCCGGCATTGGTGCGGGCGGTGTGGTCCATTCTTGATATAGAGGATGACGCCCCAGCCCCTAAGTCCAAATATCCAAATTTTAAACATGCAAAACTTACTTTGGCTTTTTTTTCCTTTATCTGACCAACTGACTGATCATATGGCGGAGGCCTGGCAGTCGCCTAGTAAGAGGTTCCAGACGCAGAAACGTTTAAGCAGTAGTTATCAGTTTCCTGCTAGTCAGTGCAAGAAGTGGGAAACACGGCCTGCGGTGGATTCTCACATTACTCGCCTGATCAAGAGTGCTACCTTGCCAATGCCGTCCATTTCATCCCTAAAGGATCCCACGGACAGGAAATTGGAGACTTGCTTAAAATCCATATATTCTCTCTCTGGCGCGGTGGCCCGTCCGTCCATGGCCATCTCTTGGGTGGCTAAAGCCATTGAGTGCTGGGCCAATGTACTGGAGGATACACTTCCTGAAGAAGCTCCGGAGGTTCAGAGAGCTTTGGTTGGTCAGTTGAGGGATGCTGCTTCCTATATTGGGGAGGCATCTTTGGATGTCAGTCTCCTAACTTGTAGAGTTTCGGCGGCAGTGGTCTCTGCTCGCCGGTCTTTGTGGCTTCGTTCTTGGAGAGCGGATGCGGATTCCAAGAAAGGCCTGGAGGCCTTACCCTTTAATGGGGAGATTTTGATCGGCTCTGACCTAGACAAAATTGTTGATACATTGGCAAAGTCTAAATCAGCATTTCTGCCGTCAGCAGCTGTGCCTTTTAAAGCTTGGACCTCAGCCTTTCGGTCCTTTTGGATTTAGGGTAAGTCCAAGGGTCAATCCTTCCTGAGGCAGTCATCAACCAAGACTGCCCCTAAACCAAAGAAGCAGGCCTGGAGCACTAGACACCCTGCTTCCAAGCCCAAAGATAAGCCTTTAGCCTGATGGGATGGGCCTCTCTCTGGAAGATCCCAGAGTGGGGGGCCGACTTCTTCAATATGCCAAGTGCTGGTGCAATACCACCACGGATGCTTGGGTACAAGAAGTGGTCTCTCGGGTACGACCCGTCCTTCCGGTACAGACCCACCCAACAGTTCTTCTGCATTAGTCTTTCCCAAGACAAGACCAAGGCCTTGCAGATCCAGGAAACCATAGAGTCCTTGCTGAAAGCAGGGGTTATTGTTCCCGTTCCGCCATCTCAACGTGGGACGGGTTATTACTCTTTTCTTTTTCTAGTTCTGAAACCCAATGGGTCTCATCAGCCCATTCTCAGCCTGAAATCGTTGAACAAGTTCCTCAGAGTGCCCACTTTCAGGATGGAAACTTTGCGTTCCATCATTCTGGCTATGGAACCGGGGTATTATATGGTCTCCCTCTACATCCAGGATGCCTACCGCCGTGTTCCTATAGCCCCTTCACACCAGCAGTATCTGATGTTTGCTTTGCAACATCTTCACTTCCAGTTTCAGGCTCTACCCTTTGGTCTTTCCACGGCTCCGAGGGTATTCACCAAAGTGATGGCTGTCATAGCCAGGGTATACGGCTTCTGCCATATCTGGACGACCTCCTATTGCTGGGAGGCTCTCCGGAGGTTCTTTTGCAACATCTGCACCTGACGATCGCTTGTCTCCAAGCTCACAGGTGGCTGATAAACTGGAAGAAGTCCTCCCTCATTCCGTCACAGAGGATGGTTCATTTGGGTGCCCTGTTAGACTCTAGTCAGCAAAGCATCTTTCTGACTCCGGAAATGGTTTCATCCCTACAAGTGAGCAGTTGTCTGAAGACTCCCCAAGTGTCGGTTCACTTGGCAATGAGAGCTCTGGGGTCCATGGTGTCGACATTTGACATGATGGGGTATGCCCAGTTTCATTCCAGACCCCGGCAGGGGCTGATTCTATCCAAATGGAATTGGTTACCACACTGAATCAGGACTCAGATGCTTGTGTTGTTTCTGCAGGTGCGCCTGTCGATGGCTTGGTGGCTTCAGACAACTCATCTCACCAAGGGCCGCCCCTTTTGGATCCAGGACTGGGTCCTGCTCACGACGGATGCCAGTCTCTGGGGTTGGGGGGCAGCGTCGGGTCCACTTTCACTTCAGGGCCATTGGACGGCGGAAGAAGCGGTTCTTCCCATCAATATTCTGAACTTAGGGCTGTGTACAGGGCCTTCCAGTTGTCCGGTCAAGCTCTTCATGGAAGGACAGTGCAAGTTCAGTCCGACAACGCCACCACAGTGGTGTACATCAACCGTCAAGGGGGGACTCGCAGTTGAGCAGCAATGTCAGAGGTGTCGCGTATCCTGTCTTGGGCGGAGTGCCACCTTCCGGCCATCTCGGCAGTCTTCATTCCAGGAGTTCTCAACTGGGAAGCTGACTTCCTCAGCAGTCACGACGTGCATCCCAGGGAATGGTCCCTTCATCCAGATGTATTTCAGCTGCTCATGGACAAGTGGGGACTGCCATAGGTGGACCTCATGGCCTCCCATCACAATCGCAAATTGCCTGTGTACAGGTCCAGGACAAGAGACGCCGGCGCAAGCCTGGTGGATGAGCTGTCAGTGATATGGACATTTCAGCTGGCGTATATTTTTCCCTTCAATAGCCTTGCTGCCTCGGGTCCTTCGGAAATTCAAACAGGACGGCGGCACGCTTCTGCTGGTGGCACCGGCTTGGCCCAGATGTCACTGGTACTCCTATCAATCGACGTTCCGTTTCTTCTGCCTCACCAGGACCTCAGGATTCAGCCTCCCTTTGTTCCTTGGGATTTGGCAGTGGTGCTTCGGGCCCTGCTGGGTCCTCCATTTGAACCTCTTGAGTTGGTGGAACTGAATTTGATGATGCTTAAGACTGTTTTTCTCTTGGCAATTGCTTCGGCCAGGAGAGTGTCAGAATTAGGTGCGCTTACTTGCCGTTCTCCTTTTCTGATTTTTCCCCAGGACAGGGCAGTACTTTGCACCTGTCCGGGTTTACTTCCTAAGGTAGTCTCTAAGTTCCACGTTAACAGGAAATAGTTGTGCCGGCATTTCAGTCCCCTGATCTCTCGGCTGGTGTGGCTTCCTTAGATATTGTCTGTGCTCTCAAAGTTTATATTGATCGCACTAGTTCCATTCGGAAGTATGATTCTTTGTTCGTCCTCTTTGGTTTTCACAAGAGGGATTGACCTGCCAACAAACAAACTTTGGCCCGTTTGGTTATTTGTGAGGCTTATTCACAGGAGGGTTTACCTGTTCCGGCCTCTGTTAAGGCTCATTCCTCTCTGTCTGTGGGTCCCTCGTGGGCTGCTGGCCATGGTGCCTCGGCTTTTCAGCTGTGTAAGGCGGCCACCTGGTCTTCCATACAGACTTTTCTAAGGTTCTATAAGTTTGACACATCCTTCAAGCGCTGGATTCTCCTTTCAGCGCAGGAGCGTCCCTGCCCTTCCCTTAGTAGTACTGCTTTGGGACATCCCCAAGGTCAACCCTGTGGACCCCCTATGGAACCTGAAGTAGAAAACAAGAGATATGGTAAGAACTTACCTTTGTTATCTGTTTCTACAAGGTCCATAGGGTCCACAGGGCGCCCGCCCTGACGCACCTGGCTTCATATGGGCTATGTGGCTGGTCACCGGTTTTCAGTCTCACATTCCGTAAGTATGGTTCTTGTGTGTTCCAGACTTCCTTCTCTCTGTTTGTATCTCCTCCGGCCTTGGCTACTTACCAACTGATGTGGCTGGAGCGGGGTATAGAGGAGGATGGACCCAGTGCATCCTGGGAGCAGCAAAGCTTTAACTGCGTCGTGCCCGTGGATCCAGATACAGCTATACCCCAATGTCAACCCTGTGGACCCTATGGACCTTGTAGAAAGCGAGATAACAAAGGTAAGTTCTTACCATATCTCCTGTTTTTTGGGCTCTCCCAAGTTGGGCTTTTTAGATGTCCCAATTGCATCACCTGCAAACGGGATGTGTTTTGTCACACATATACAGGGGCAAAATACAACATAGGATATCACCTGTCCTCCACCAGTAGGTTCATTGTTTATGCCATCACCTGCCCATGTTCAAAAGTATACATAGGGAAGACTGAGTGTATACACAGAGAGCGTATGGTGCAGCATCGCTCGGCCATACGCATGGCCTTGTCCACAGGCACGAGTGAGCAGCCTGTGGCTAGGCACTTTGCTATGCAAAAGCATAATCTGTCTTCCCTACAGTACAGAATTATCGATCATGTACCCCCATTAACAAGAGGAAGGGACCGTTCACGTAGGTTGTTACAGGTGGAAACACCTTGGATTATTAAACTGGATACTTTATCTCTGAGGGGATTAAATGTGATACTGGGACTCCAGTGTTTCTGTTAATCGGACCCTTGAATATTGTACATTTTAGCCATCATGGCTTTTGTTGGTTATTGCGTTCCATGGATTTGACATGTTCGTTGCTAGCAGTGATTATTTACTCCACTGTTTTGATTGAAAAGTTTAAAATGTCTTTAACTCTATACCCTTGAGCACAGTACGGCTTCAGCCCCTCAGGCTTATGTAATTTTGACATTGTTCTAAGTATTTCATTACTTTTAGTATTCTATACATGGTCAACACAGTGTTTTGCTGTGTGACTCAGTTTAAATCATTATCTGCATACTGTTATGTATTAGGTTTTTTAAATGTATGTATCATTGTTTGTTGTGTGAGTCGATCACTATGGCAACAGGGGGCTTGCACGTGACTTCCTGCTCTGGTGGTTTTCGGACACCGGAAGCAGCGAGTGATGCCGGGCGCACACGAGGGCTGCCTGTTATTTAAGGTTTGGTAAGCCACTGTGTTGTTTGTATTTGGCTTGACAAAAACTCTTAATAAAGACGTTGAAACGTTGCATCTTATGCCGCTGTTAGTATCTAATTATTGATCAGCCATGAGTGCCGCCTGTGGGGACTATGTATTATAGCCGTTTAGTTTAGAGATTTGCTGTGGATGGCACCGGGCCCAGAATATGAGTGCTGGATCGTGGACATAGATATATATTTCTACTTCAGGGTCCATAGGGTATCCACAGGATACCTTGGGGTATAGGTGTGACGTCAGTCGCAGGACACCAAAGAGTTAAGCTTTCAGCCTCCCAGGATGCACTAGGTCCCCCTCCTATACCCTGCCCCCGAGCCAAGGCACCTCAGTTTAGTTTGGTGCCCGGCCGGAGTCGGGTGCACCTGTTGGAGTGGGGGCTAGAAGAGCCCCTGAAGCTTTTCTTCATGCAGCACATCTGGATGAACAGCATGGACAGTCAGTCCTGACGTCCATGCTGTCTTCCCTACACCCCGCCGATACCAGAACGCCAGTACTGATCCGGGGATGCTGGTGGGCATCTGGGGTCACAGCTAGCGGTGACCCCAGATGTTCCGGACCATGGCCGGATTCAAGGGGGACAGAGGTAAGCAGCGGGGTCCCGCGGTGGGTCATCACATGGTCCTAAGTCCCCAGGCAGGGGGCTCCCTGGGGACTGGCTGCAGCGTGGAGCCAGACGACCAACCTGCGCTTCCACTACCCCCTGGGACAGCGGACCGCAGCAGAGCGGTAGCGCTGCGGCGTCCCAGGGGTTAAATGCATGACAGGGGAGCGCGCCTTCCCTGTCTCACAGCCGGCGCCTCCCCCGCTGCACACAGCCCTCTCTGCACTGTGCTGACTGGCCCTGTGTCAGCGCTCCTCCCCCAGGCTAGCCTTCTCTCTGCTCCTTGGCGGCCATCTTTTCAGAAGCATGGTGAACGCTGCTGGAAGCCTGCATTGGAAGCATCGTGGTCTGGGTCCCCCCGCATACCTCTCCTCCGCTGTGGTCAGGTCTGTGTATGCAGCGCTGTGTCCTACCAGGCCCTGTGTCTGTGTAGTTGAGTGATCAGCGCTGTTAGTGCAGGAATTGATTTTCTTTGCATTGTATGTGACTGTGCTAGCGCTGCTGCCTGTAACTTTTCTTCTCAAGACTGTCAGCTTTATTACTGTCCCTGTTCTTTCTGCTAAGCCCTTGCGGTGCTGCAGGGTGGTCTCGCCTATTTAATATATAATTGGTGAGAGGGGTCACATACATGGTGCCATCATGTCTGAAAGTGATTTTCCCCTCCGGCTACAGTGTACCACGTGTAAAGTACCGTTAGCGGAGGGGAAGGGTAGCGCGGAGGGCCTTTGCCGGCAGTGTTTGTCCATGGCGCGGCCTCTTACGGTTACAGCACCGGTACAGGAGCCGCCCTGGGCTTGTTTCGCTCAGGCGCTAACAGCTTTGGTGGGCCAGTTAGCTCCGCAGCCCGCGTTTACTCAGATGGGTTTGGCCCAGCAGTCTGTGGTGTCGTCACCCATGCAGGGTTTCCCACGACAATTGGTGGTACCCCACAGTCTCCCTATTTCCCGCTCCCGGTTTCTCAGGAGCCAGCGTGGGTTAACTCCCTGACGAGTTCTGTACAGCACTTGTCGGATGTGTTGCAAGGGGAGTCTGTGATGCGGCCTCATAAACGGCCGGTGGCGTCTCTATCCGCTCCTTATGAGGATGACGAAGGGACGTCTGATGATGGGTAGATTCTGGATCCTTACGATCAGGAACCTCTCCATACCAAGGACTCTGATGCTAAGTCCAAAGTATATATTCCTGGACTTATTCGGGCGGTCCGCACAGCCTTGGTGATTGAGGACAAAGTTCCCCCAGCGGCTAAGTCTAAGTATGCCTTTTTCAAAGACGTGAAGGGCGATGCCACAGTCTTTCCTCTTTCGGGTCAGTTGGTGGACCATTTAGAGGAGGCGTGGAAACAGCCTGGCAAAAGATACCAGCCGCAGCGACGCCTGGTGGTGGCTTATCCGTTCGAGGATTAATTATTTTGCTAAGTGGGAATCCCCTCCACAGGTGGATTCTCACGTGACCCGTCTTGTCCGTAGTGCCACATTGCCGATGCCATCCATGTCCTCCCTTAAGGATGCTATGGACCGCAAGGTGGAAATCTGCCTGAAGTCCGCTTATTCCCTTGCGGGGGGGGGCAGCACGGCCGGCTATGGCCATTTGCTGGGTTGCCAGAGCGATGGAGCGCTGGGCGGATTCATTAGAGGCTTCTTTTGATTCCGACTGTCCGGCCGAACAGGCGGAGTTGATTGGCAATCTCCGTGATTCGGCCACCTACATCAACGAGGCGGCTCTAAACATTAGTACTCTGGTGTCTAGAATTTCTTCAGCAGCGGTAGCTGCTCGTCGCACCTTGTGGCTGCGATCCTGGAAGGCGGACGCAGATTCCAAGAAGGGTCTGGAAGCGTTGCCGTTTACCGGAGAAGTTCTCTTCGGTCCGGATCTGGATAAGATTGTGGCCACGCTGGCGGCAGCCAAATCGGCTTGTCTCCCGTCGGCCGCTGCTCCTTCTGGTTCTGGACCATCGTCCTTTCGGTCATCTAGGGCCCAGGGCAGGTCCAAACCACAGTCGTTTCCTCGTCAGGCTGGCCCTAGGAAATCGGTCAAGCCCCGGAAGCAGGCATGGAGTACCAGACGTCCGGCCCCCAAGCCAGATGACAAGCCTGCGGCCTGACGGTCTGGGCCTCCCTTTGGGGGATCCCAGGGTGGGAGGCCGCCTGCTGCAGTTCGCCCAGTGTTGGTCGGTCACTACGACAGACACTTGGGTTCTGGAGGTGGTCTCCCACGGGTACGCCCTCTCCTTCCGGCACAGACCCCCGGCTCGATTCTTCACCACGGGTCTACCATCAGACCGGAACAAGGCTACGGAGCTGCGGAAGGTATTGCACACTATGCTCCAGGCTGGAGTTATAGTGCCTGCTCCATTCTCCCAGAGGGGCCAGGGTTTCTATTCAAATCTTTTTTTGGTACAGAAACCCAATGGGTCGTATCGTCCGATTCTCAACCTCAAAGCACTCAACAAGTCTTTGTGGGTACCGAAGTTTCGGATGGAGACCCTACGGTCCATCATTCTGGCGCTGGAACCTGGGGACTACATGGTGTCATTGGACATACAGGACGCTTACCTGCATGTCCCTATTCTTTTGCGCCATCAACAGTTCCTCAGGTTTGCAATCCGCAGCGACCACTTCCAGTTTCGGGCGTTACCCTTTGGCCTAGCGACAGCACCACGTGTTTTCACCAAGGTGATGGCGGTCATGACGGCTTCTCTGCGGCTGCAGGGAGTCCGCATGTTGCCGTACTTGGACGACCTGTTATTGGTGGCGGGATCTCCAGAGCTCCTGTTACGCCACTTGGACCTGACCATTGCCCTGCTGCAACGGCACGGCTGGCTAATCAACTGGCAGAAGTCCACTCTAATCCCGTCTTGGAGGATTCTGCATCTTGGAGCCTTATTGGACTCGGGACAGCAAAAGATCTTCGTGACGGAGGAAAAGATCTCTGCTTTGCAGTCAAGGGTGCGCAGTTGTCTGCACAGCCGCCGGGTGTCTCTACACTCGGCGATGAGGTTACTGGGCTCCATGGTGTCGGTGTTCGACATGGTGGAATATGCCCAGTTTCACTCCAGACCTCTGCAGCACCTGATCCTGTCCAAGTGGAACGGGCTGCCTCAGTCTCTGAAGTCCCAGACGATTGTGTTCACCCCGGAGGTTCGCCTGTCCCTTGCTTGGTGGTTACAGACGACCCACCTCAGCGAGGGACGTCCGTTCTGGGTTCCAAATTGGGTCCTGTTGACAACGGACGCCAGTCTTCGGGGCTGTGGAGCAGTTTCGGGTCCACATCTGTTCCAGGGCGGTTGGACGCCGACAGAAGCGGAGCTTCCAATTAATATCTTGGAACTCCGTGCGGTCTTCAATGCTCTCCAGCAGGCACATCGGTTTCTCCAGGGTCACCCGGTACAGGTCCAGTCGGACAACGCTACCACCGTGGCCTACATAAACAGGCAAGGAGGAACCCGAAGCCGGGCGGCTCTCGTAGAGGTGTTTCGGATCCTGGTTTGGGCGGAGCGCAATCTTCCGGCCATATCAGCGGTCTTCATCCCGGGAGTGCTCAATTGGGAGGCGGACTTTCTAAGTCGCCAGGACGTTCATCCGGGGGAATGGTCCCTGCACCCGGACGTTTTTCAACTACTGGTGGACAGATGGGGTCTTCCAGAGATCGACCTCATGGCGTCCCGGCACAACAACAAGTTGCCGGTGTACGGGTCTCGCACAAGAGACGAAGGGGCGTCTCTGGTGGATGCTCTGTCCATCCGGTGGACGTTCCGGTTCGCATACCTGTTCCCTCCGGTCTCCCTTCTTCCACGGGTAATCCGGAAATTCAAACAGGACGGAGGGACGCTCCTGTTGATAGCTCCCGCGTGGCCCAGACGGCACTGGTTCTCAGACCTTCAGGGTCTGTCCGTGGACAGTCCTCTGCGGTTGCCGCTACGACCGGACCTCCTGTCTCAGGGTCCTTGTCGTCACCCGGACCTGACTCGGCTGTCTTTGACGGCGTGGCTGTTGAGACGGCCATGCTGAGGTCCCGGGGGTTTTCCAGCTCTGTGGTGCGTACCATGTTGCGAGCTCGGAAACCGTCTTCCGCGAGGATATACCATCGCGTGTGGCATACGTTCTTCCAGTGGTGTCGACCGAGAGGTTATGAACCGCGGGAGTTTCGTCTGTCTCGGATTCTCGCCTTCCTGCAAGCGGGACTAGATCATGGGCTTCGCCTTGCTTCTTTGAAGGTACAGGTTTCGGCCCTGTCTGTCTGGTTTCACCGTAGGATTGCTACAATCCCGGATGTGCGCACCTTTATGCAAGGTGTTGTCCGCATTCAGCCGCCCTTTGTTCCACCTGTGGTGCCTTGGGATTTGGCTGTGGTCCTGAGGGCTCTCCAAGGACCGCCGTTTGAACCACTGGGATCAGTGGATCTTAAATGGCTAACAGCTAAGACTGTTTTCCTTCTGGCTATTGCTTTGGCCAGACGTGTTTCTGAGTTAGGGGCTCTTTCTTGTAGACCCCCTTTCTTGGTTTTTCATGGGAACAGGGCAGTACTCCGCACTCGGCCCGAGTTTCTTCCCAAAGTTGTTTCCCAGTTTCATGTTAACAGGGAAATTGTTGTTCCGGCCTTTAACTCACCGGGTCTTTCCGTGGGTGAGGCCTCTTTGGATGTTGTGCGGGCCTTAAGGACTTATGTTGACCTCACTTCTTCGTTTAGGAAGTCGGACGCTTTGTTTGTCCTCTATGGCTTCCGTAAAAAGGGTTGGCCTGCTTCAAAGCAAACTTTGGCAGCCTGGATCCGTATGGCTATTTCTGAAGCTTATCTTCATGAAGGCCTACCGGTTCCTCCTTCTCTGAAGGCTCATTCCACTAGGTCTGTGGGTCCTTCGTGGGCAGCTCGACGTGGTGCCTCTGCAGTCCAGATCTGCAAGGCTGCTACGTGGTCCTCTGTCCATACCTTCGTGAGGTATTACAGGTTTGACACCTTCGCCTCTCAGGATGCTTCCTTCGGGCGGCGGATTCTCCTTTCTGCACAGGAGCGTCCCCACCCTTAAAGGATACTGCTTTGGGACATCCCCAAGGTATGCTGTGGATACCCTATGGACCCTGAAGTAGAAAATATGAGATATGGTAAGAACTTACCCTTGTTATCTCTATTTCTACGAAGTCCATAGGGTTCCACAGGACTCCCGCCCTGTCGCACCTGTGCTGCAGATGGGCTTTGCTCTGGTCACCGGTTTTCCGTCTCCCTCTGGTGAGAATGTGATTCTTGTATGTGTCCAGATCTTTGTTCTCTCTCTTCCTTCTCCTCCTCCGGCCTATGGCTTGGTAACTAACTGAGGTGCCTTGGCTCGGGGGTGGGGTATAGGAGGGGGACCTAGTGCATCCTGGGAGGCTGAAAGCTTAACTCTTTGGTACCCTGCGACTGACGTCACACCTATACCCCAAGGTATCCTGTGGAACCCTATGGACTTCGTAGAAATAGAGATAACAAGGGTAAGTTCTTACCATATCTCATATTATATATATATATATATATAAAAAATATCATACAAACTCGGCACTCACATGCTTTTCAAACTGCAACTCCTTTGAACATAGGGAATGTTGGTTCCAAAATATTGCAATAATTTGTTAAGCTGGCCACCGCTTCACGGTCATTCCCATCTAGCCAGTCCCTACACTGATTCTCAGATAATTGAACTTGATCTGCCATCTTGGCCTCAAGCTTGCATACATTTTACACAGAAAACTGGGTCCTGCCTTAAAGAGACAGGACCACACCCAGGGCTATCAGTTAATAAGCGCCTGGAAAAAGAAAAAAGTTTGTCTTACATTTGAAAAACAGGGTGCCCTAGCAAGTGTGACCACAAAATTTAAATAAACGACAGGCTCAATCCACGGCACTCGACCATCTGGGGTGCCCTTGGTATGTGACCACACCATCTACATAAAAAATATCATACAAACTCGGCACTCACATGCTTTTCAAACTGCAACTCCTTTGAACATAGGGAATGTTGGTTCCAAAATATTGCAATAATTTGTTAAGCTGGCCACCGCTTCACGGTCATTCCCATCTAGCCAGTCCCTACACTGATTCTCAGATAAATGAACTTGATCTGCCATCTTGGCCTCAAGCTTGCATACATTTTAAACAGAAAACTGGGTCTCTTTACATCACCTATGTGTGGCAGATGTAGCTTCACACCATCACCCCAAAGGGTGTGAGCTCTATGGTTGAAAACCTCACTGTTGGTGGAAAGATTTTGGCACCAAAACAGACCCTACGCATTTTGTCCCCAGCATGGGACTTCTTCAGGGGTTCAATATTTAAAAGGGTGAAAAATATATAGTGGACATTTGCGGCTGGACCCGGTGGAACTAGCGGGCATTAGCGCCGGCGGGACCCGGTGACGCTGTGGGCGTTGGCGGCGGTGGGACCCAGCGGAGGTAGCTGCCATAGTGGCAGGCCTGTAAGCCATTCTGTAGAGTTCAGCAGCTGTGCCAATTTCATAAATGGCGCCTCAGCTGCATTTTTTAAATTCAAGGTAGCCGCCCGCGAGCCAGAAATGGCTCGCAATGTCATCACCCCGCCCCCTCGCCTGGCTTATATAAGCCAACGCGAGGCAACGGCATGGCAGTCCATCGGTGGGGAGGGAGCGTGGAAGAGCCCCTGAAGAATGGTGGTGGCCATGCAAAAGAGCTCAAAGGCTGCCGCCCACTAGGTGAAGAGGACACCAGAAGCCCTGGTGGGTTGGCGGCCACGCAAAAGAGCTAATTGGCTGGTACCCGCCAGGTGAAGACACCGGAAGCGCTGGTGGGTTGGAGCCCGCCAGGCAAAGATGCTGGAAGCTCTGGTGGGTTGGCAGCTGAGCAAAAGAGCCAATTGGTGCCACCCGCCCGGTGAAGATCCAGGAAGCCCTGGTGGGTTGGCATCCGCCAGGCGATGACGCCGGAAGCCCTGGTGGTTTGGTGCCCGTGCAAAAGAGCTAAATGGCTGCCACCCGCCAGGTGAAGACGCTGGAGGCCCTGGGGAGGCGGCGCCCCCCCAGGTGAAGATGCCGTGGAAGTCCTGGAGGAGGCGGCAGCCATGTAAAAGAGCTTGAAGGATGCCACCCTCTCAGGTGAAGGCGCAGCAAAATAATTATTAAAACATTAGGTGTTATGTTTTTATGTAAATATTTCTTAGAGGTACTATAGGTACCATGCACTATGCGATCATTACTGTTCACATTTAAATGTATTAAATATACTTTCAGAGGTAGTTAGCATATCAATGGCCAGTGATATGGGCCTGCCCACCAGCGTCAAGGTCACCTCATTGAGCAGGTCCCTAACACTCTGGGGTTCACATCTGGGACGCAGGGCACCCCAAAAGACAGCTCAGCCAAAGACCTCCCCAGGGCATCACACGAAAAAAGGGTGACGGTGAAGTATTAAAGTATCATGTGTGTAAAAGTAGCTAATAAGTGTTAAAATAATAATAAAGGTACTATAGGTACCAGCAGGCCCTTAATGCCCCACTTGCTGGTACTTGTGATTCTCCAAGTACCAGCATGTGGGGGAGGCTTTCTGGGACCTGTAGTTTACCTACAAAAGACAATGGGCCTGATTCAGAGCCGGACGCAATTAGCGCTCGCTCATCCAGAAAATAGGGGTGGCTATTCAAATGAACCGTTCGCAGTTTGCGGTCTGTTCACGCCTCTAGGTCTGAACGAGCGAACAAAACTTGCGGTCGTTTTTTGGGAAACTACGCCCCCTGGCCGCTCGCATCCTTCGTCATGTCCGCTATTTATTAGATTAATCTAGTACATCGACCAGGGTATGAGCTGCTCGCTATTCTTGTGGTTGGTTTGTGCTACCACAATTTTGCGAGCAGTTCTGGCTATAAAATAACCCAGTGACGTGGTCAATGACGCTGCTGTTTTAATTATGCACACCCATAAAACGCCCGTTTTGACCTTTAAGCACGCCTGCGATCGGATCTCCGCTCCCCATTTTCAAGCACCTTCCCCTGTTACCACCCACATACGCCTCTTTCTGTCACTCAAATTATCAGGCATTCGCTATTTTGCGAGCACATGAATTTCGACCGCACTGACTGGTTCACGCATGCGTATAACGATCCGTACGCATGCGCAGTTGGGCAAACATCGCTCGGAGTGAACGAGCGGCCGCTTACGAGTGGCTCTGAATCAGGCCCAATATTTTTACTTCTTTCTTTGCACTACACTTTTACATAATCAACCTGGCATCTTTGAATAATTTTTTTTTATACAGATGCCTGCATCATGGATCTCACTGATCCATGCATGTAATCAGCTATATTTAGTTCTTGCACAATAGTTCTTATGTGCTGTTTAAGCACCATATCATGTCCTGGAGTGCCGGGGAGAGTTCAAGGGAAATCGTTCAGGATATCGCATCGTGAGCACATCATTCCGTGTGTAGGGGCCTTAAGAAGCAGTTCAGGCCTGGGAACCCTTTCGTACCCCACTACTGTCCCGCAAGCCTGCAGCCTGCCCCACAGCTGCCTGTCCCTCTGCACCCCCAAAACACCACCTATGTGCTATCCCCATCTCCACCCGTGCTAGTGTACCATTTTGTTGCCTTTCTCCTCTGCAGGTGGCCCGGTTTGCTGCTCTCGTCTCTGACGGTTAATAAATTATAAAAACAATTGAATTCCATAGACAAAAATCCTTGCAAGTTTCACAAATCTTCTGAATTTCTGCCACTCAAACTGATAAAAGCAATGAAATTCTGATCATTAAGGCTGATGCCTTAATGGACGTGTTCCTTGCATAATACAGATAAGGGATGCCATCACACCCTGTGGTTAACTGCAGATTCAGCACTCTCACAGAGCGGTCACTGACAAAATGGTGGAGCTGCTAACTCAAAGAATTTTGTGCTCCTTGGAATACACACATGCAAAACCGTAAGGTTTTTTGTCTATGGAATTTCTTTGCTTTTTTGAATGTATTAACCATCAGGGATGGGGGCAGCAAACCAGGCCACCTAATTAGGGGTTCTGTAATTTTGAAATGAAAGACACTCATGTGACCTACAGTTGCCTCAGGCCACACAGTATTATACACACTGTACTTTAGATATCAAATAAGGTAATGCCTGTGTTGTAACCTATGCCACTTACGTTATTTTCTGTTTATCAGAAATCTGAGTTACAGGAAACAAAGTTGTGTGGATTTAAAGAATAATTTCTCCTTCAACCACTAGGGGACACTGGAGCCTCAGTACAGTGGGGTATAGAAGTGGGTTAACCGGGAGCTGGCACCTTTAAAACATTTGAATGGAAGCTAGCTCCTCCCCCTCTAAATCCCCCTACAGGTCAGTCTAAAATTTGTGCCCTGGGAGCAGGTCCTATGCTCCTTAGGGGTCTCAATTATAAAACACCTAATAGATTCTGCAATCAGCAGTTGAGGAAACAGACAGGCAGCTCACTGCCCCTGCCTGTCTGCGCAGTTGGAGCCAGTAACTTAGGCGGGTACACTATAAGCAGCTCCGCTAGCGCAGAAATGGGCACCATAGCGGGGGGGGCAGAGCCTAAGGCAGTCTTCTGCTCCTGCCTCCCAGAAACCCTAGCGCTTCTAACAGAGAAGCGGGCGGCCATATTATCATATGCTACATGAGAAGGCTGACGGCCGTCCCGGCTCTGTGAACACAGGCCAGTACAGCTGTTATTTTTCAGAATAAATCGTGCTTTTCATTAGTGCTGATAAGGGCCATATATATATATATATATATATTTATTTTATCTCACTGTCTTTTCGCCTGTGTGTGTATGACAGTGTATTACAATGTCTAACAAGGGTTCTAAGGCTGCTCAAAAATCCTTTTCCTGCAAGAATTGTGCAGAGGAACGCGCACAGGGACAGTCTAATTCTTCCCTGCTGTGTGATCAGTGTGTTTCTCAGTCTCTGACTGCTGACTCACCGGTTCAGCCTATTTGGTCTGATCAATTGACTTCTGTCATGTCTAATCTGTCTGCAGAGCTGGAAGCATCCCGCAGAGACAGGGAGGCAGCATCTGAACCAGATTGGCTTGCTCATTATCCAGGTCTGTTGAGGGACTTACAAAGGTGATGTTCCAGGCTCCTTCTGCAATCTTGTCTTATTATGTTCCTCATAAGAGACTGAGGAACCTATTCATCATACCTAAAGTTTCTCTAGAGGTAATTAGGTTTACAACTCGCATGGAGTTCTACCTAATTACCGGAGGAATTCATAATTCCTCCTCCCTATAACTATCTATTCCGAAAAGCTGTCATTTTTGTGATGACAGCTTTTCGGGAAATAGATAGTTATCCCTCACTACTCTAACTTACTGCAGCTGGAATCCGTGCTGCGCATGCGCTGTTACATCTGTAAAACCAGCACATGCACAGCACTGCCTACAGATGCAGTAAGTTTGTGTGTCCCCCCTCCCCCCCCCCCGCTCACCTCCCCCCTGTTCAGCACTTACCTGCCCGCGCAGCAGCCTCCGGCTCCATCTGCTATGCTGTCACGTGTTCTCCCAGCAGAGCACAGTATGGTTTAGAAAAAAAATAAAAAAACTTTTTTTTTTTTCAAAACTTTGTGTTCTGCTAGGGAGAACACATGACAGCATAGCAGACGGAGCCAGAGAAGAGACCAGAGCGATGGAGAAAGACCCCGGGGGACCTGACCAGCTGAGAGCAGGTAAGTGTTACCTACTATACGCCACCTCACAGTGGCGGATAGTAACACCATCAAATTCCGGAAATACATAATTTTCGGAATTTGATGAATACCATAATTTTCATATCCCCATACTAATGTATGGGGAGTGTGGAAATTAACGCAGGGGAACTTAGCAAGGAGATATCAGATGAATACTAAAATAATGTTAATTAAGGAAAATGTCCTTAAAAACGTTATTTTAGTGTTGATGAATAGGCCCCTGTTTCACAATCCCTTGCACTGAGATGAATCAGAGGAGGAAGAGATCCAAGATCCAGAAGAAGGCGAGGTTCAGGAAGACTAGGTTCAGATCCTTGAGGAGTCAGAACCTACATCTCAGGGCGTAGAAGCATTAATTGCTGCAGTACGCCAAGTTTTACATGTTGAAGACTTAGAGGTGACTGCTAAACCGTCCATTTTTAGTAAAAGACAAAGACAGGTGGCCACTTTTACAGCATCAGAGGAGTTGGACGAGATCCTAACTTCAGCATGGAAACACCCAGATAAGAAGTTTCAAATTTCTAAGAAACTTTTATCTTATTACCCCTTTCCACCAGAAAGCATGGGATTATGTGAAAGTCCTTCAGCAGTGGATCCCTCAGTGTCCCATCTTTCTAAAAAGACGGTACTCCCGGAGCCGGGGGCTGTTTCCCTAAAAGAATCCTCTGATAGAAAGCTGGAAAACGCATTAAAATCTATATATACAGTACAATTGCAGGGGTATCCCTGCATCCAGCATGTCAAAGCCGGATAATTGGCTGATACAGAATCTGTTAAAATTAAAATCTGCATAACGCTATTTTGCGAATGGCAATGAGACGCCATTTTGCGAATGGCCGCCCAGCACCATTTTAGTGAATCTCACAATATCAGTACATACTGCGGTGCTACTATTAGCATCGTGCAATTACATTGCTACCGCATATTATTTAAAGTCCCACCATAGCCCATGCGCACATTAAAATTATACATTAATATACAAGACGCACAGTAGCGCTGTGAACACAACACACATAGTAGTGACTACGATACCCTGTGTACGACGCTGTTATGATTATCAGCGTCGTGCGTCCGCAACTGCCCCAGGTTAAAAATCCTCATTATACAATTACATACATTTACTGAAACATATAATATGACCAACCCTGCAAAACACGAACCACAGTGTACTTCACAAACATGTAGACGCACAGCGCGAATTAGCGACTATACGCAATATCCTTACACTTACACACTGCACACTTACATAAAAAGGTTCCCTAGCATAAAGGTTTATATTCAAAGTTTTATTTATTATTAAGTATGTAATAAAGCAACTGTATTTAAGATCTCAGGTTTAGTACATGATAAACAGACCGTGTTTGGTGCTATTCTAAACCACTGTGTATTTACACGCTTCCAGTTCCATCGGCAAAGAAAACGCAACACATGTCTGGGAATTATGGATCATAGAGAGATAGGCATAAAAATGTACTCTGTAATGCAGCCAGTTTAGATTTGTTATTCAGCGGGAAAATGGACACAAAGCTGTTGGAGGCTGGACTGTGATCTTACGAACTGACCTATGAACTGTACTGTAACAGAAGAACCAGAAAGAAGAACCAATGGAATTATGCCAACCTGTTCTATTGTATTGCCTATCTCTGTAAGGGTATATATGCAGGCTCTCTGAAACTAGATGCCAGTCATCCTTTCTTTGCTGTTGATGGAGGTTTCATCATTGATGCCGGGATCTGGATCCAGAGCGCATGCGTATGTAATGACTGTACCTTGTGATTGCATCATTTGTTTGCGCTAATTGTATTTAGATCACAGCATGTAACTACCTGCTTTTTGGTGAATAATATCTTTTTGTGCTTTGGAAACTCAATCAAAGTCTGAAGAGTAATTATTTCTTGTGCGACTTATTACGCTAAATAGTGACATTTTAGAATGTATGGATAGGTAGGAATCAATAAGCACTAGTTAGCTGTTGGGTAAATAAGGCTGTAGAAGCCTGGGCTACACAGCTTGCAGATGGTCTTAGGACCGGAACACAGACTGTAGATCTCATTCAACTAGCCGAACAGATTGCAGAATCAGCTGCTATCCTTGGGGAAGCTTCTAAGGACATATGTGGTATTTCTGCTAGTTCTTCGGCTTTAGCTATCTCAGCCAGAAGAGCTCTTTGGCTGCGTCAATGGCAAGCAGATGCGGAGTCCAAGAGAGCAGTAGAGGCTCTTCCCTTTACGGGAGATGTCCTCTTCGGTACAGAGTTGGATAGGTGGATATCACAGGCTACAGGTGGAAAATCTGCTTACCATCTGCCGCTCCTCCTCCTAGACAACCTACAGCAGGACCATCTTTTCGGTCCTTTCGGTCCATTCCAGAGAAGCTCCGGCCGCCTCCCGAGGTTCCAGAGGCCGTGGTAGAGCTTCTGCAGCCGCGTCTCAGCATAAAAAGACTGCAGCAAAGCCTTCCGCATGACGCCCTCCCTTCTCACTTGGGGGATCCCAGGGTGGGAGCTCGTCTCCTGCACTTCAAAGAAGTGTGGATCAGATCCTGTCCGGATGCCTGAGTCCGGGACATCATTACTCTGAAGTTGGATTTCAAGATTCAACCGCCTTCTCGTGTTTTCACAACCGGTTTACCTCTGGTATTAGAAAAGCGATCGGTAATTCAGGAAGCAATACAGAAACTGTTATTGTCTCAGGTAGTAGTGAATGTCCCGACCCAGCTGAGAGGTCAGGGTTTTTAATCCAGCTTGTTTGTGGTTCCCAAGCCGGACGGCTCAATGAGGCCCATTCTCAATCTCAAGGATCTAAATCCTTCTCTTCGAGTCTTCAGGTTCAAGATGGAGTCTCTCCAGTACGTTATAGCGGGACTCGAGAAAGACGAGTCTCTTGTGTCCCTAGACATAAGATGCCTACCTCCACATCCCCATTTGGCCTCCTCATCAGGCATTTCTTCGATTTGCGGTGCTGGATTCTCATTTGCAATTTCAGGCCTTACCTTTCGGTCTTTCGTCGGCACCAAGAGTGTTCATAAAGGTAATGGCCGTTATCATGGCCCTGCTTCGTTTTCACGGGGTTGTCATTGTTCCATACTTGGACTATCTCCTGAACAAGGCTCCGTCAGTAGCTCGTTTGTTAGGGGATATTCATTTAACTCAGAGTCTGCTCTTATAACATGGATGGATTCTCATTTTCCAAAAATCATCTCTGATACCAACACAACGCTTGATATTCCTGGACATAACATTGGACACGGTGGGACAAAAGGTATCCCTACCCCAGGACAAAGCCGCCTCCATTCAGCACATGGTGCGTCTGATACTGTGCCATCGCAGAGTGTCAATACATCTCAGTATTCGTCTTCTGGGGAAGATGGTGGCCTCCTTCGAGGCGATTCAATATGCGAGATTTCATGCCCGGCCTTTTCAACTGGACCTTCTCTCCCAGTGGTCAGGATCACACATCTTTCTCCACCAGCGAGTCCTATTGTCCCCCAAAACTCGAACATCTCTCATTTGGTGGTTGAATCCCTCTCACCTGTTGGCAGGAAGACTGTTTGCGGTGTGGGATTGGATTCTCCTCACCACAGATGCAAGTCTGAGAGGGTGGGGGCTGTGACTCTAGGAAAGCATTTTCAGGGTCACTGGACTTAGAGGGAGGCAGGACTGCCTATAAATATTCTAGAAATAAGGGCAGTGTTTTATGCACTCCAGCTGGCGCATCCCCTGTTGCAGGGTCGGGCAGTAAGAGTACAGTCGGACAATGCAACAGCGGTGGCCTACATAAACAAACAGGGTGGCACCAAAAGCTGAGCCGCCATGAGGGAGGTCAGCAGAATTCTGCTCTGGGCAGAGGAATTTGCAGTGGTGATTTCTGCCATCTTTATCCCAGGAGTAGAAAACTGGGAGGCCGACTATCTCAGTCGGCTGGACATTCATCCGGGGGAATGGTCCCTCACCAACTGACTCTGAGGTGGGGCCAAGGTTGAACCCCCAATTACCGATTTACTGCTCCCGAACGAGGGATCCGCAGGCAGCAGTGGTGGATGCACTGACAACTCCATGGCCGTTTCAATACATTTACCTGTTCCCTCCTTTCCCACTTATCCCCCAATTTGCTTCAAAGAATCAATTAATAGAGCCTCCACCTAGCCTTTTCACCAACACTCTCACTCTCTCTCCCTCTCCACCCTCTGCCTCTCCCTCCCTCTCTCCTCTCCATCCTCTTATCCCTCCCCCACCCACTATCCCACCCTACAAAACACACAGGAGCGCACGTGCACTCTTCAGTCAAACTAACCTACAGCAGGAATTGGTACTCCTGTTTCATGTTGATGCACCTACACACTCCCCCCCCCCCCCCCCCCTTCACCACCGCCACTGACTAGACAGAGGACCCCGTACCCCATCACTCCACCACCATTTGAAGCACGGCCCACCACTTATTCTTGTCCCTATTCTAAATTGTTTTCTGACTGCAGTTTGGCGGCGGTTTTGCTATCTAAAGATTTACTAAGGCCAAAACCGCTGCAAAACTGCCATCATTTTAGAATAGAATAGAACAGGGCTGTCATTTAGAAACCGCTGCAAAACCGCCACCAAACCCTCGGGGTTTAGAACAGAATAGAACCTGCCGTCAAATTGCCGGGGGTTTAGAACCCGCCACTTAGTAAATTTTGCCCATTGTCCCTTCCTTTAAATTCACTTTCACAGATGACATCTGCATCACTTTCACCAGTGTAAGAAAGCTGAGAGCTGGCCTGCATTTGGGAATATGTTCCACTTCCTTTCATCCCCTCTTTCTGGCCCCTTTGAAGCAGATGGCCAGTGTGAAATATCTTGAAGTTTGCATAGCACCAGTAAGATTTTAGTGGTGTGTTATGCATCTGGTTAGTGTTCTGTAATTCTGGAAGGTAATACTTTGACCCTGCTCCTGTGGGAATGTAAAAGCATTGGCTCTAGAGTTTTATTAATTGCCATAAGATGAGCAGTTAATTCACAACATCTGTTGCCGGTTAGCAGGCTAGTAAATATAACAGTGACGTTATAGTTGGCTAGAAATAAATTTTGAAGATCCTAATGCCCATATAACTTATGTTTCACCACTTTTTGCAGATGTAATTTAAAAATAAAAATTAACTGAAAATATTCTGCTGCCTAAACTAGTCACCAGTGTTATTAATCACATGGTTCAACCACAAATAACCAAATTGTGCTATCATCTTAAATAGATGGGGGGTTTATTTTATTTTTTTTCTTTCAGTTTGCTCTTCTTTTTTTGCAACCTCCCTATGCTGGGAATTAGTGAGGGTGGGTAAGTTGAGAATAAAAGATACACGTTTGGTGGGGAGCTATATATATATGCTGTGCTGTTTGAGCACCTATCCACTATTCGGTGACTATTTATTATTGATTACCCTGTGTTTGTTCTTTGGGAAAATATTCCTGCATAGACTGAGTATAATTCTACAGCTCACTATGGGTGGGATGCATTACACACACATCACAGTCGCTCATCGAAAGGATAACTGCATTTATTAACGCTGTATGCTATAGTAAATATAGCACTATTGCTGCTCTGGTGCCTTCCATATAGGGAGCAGCGTCCCCACCATATGCAGAAAACAGGAAGGCGTTACTCGGAGGCTTGTTAGTGGTTTGAAATCATGCAGTGGTTTATTGCAGAGTAATCATCGACGTTTCAGGGAAACACGCCCCTTCATCAGGATATCAAGAATAGAGTGTATAAGAAAAAACAAACTTAAATAACTCACCCCCCGGATGTGCCAATCATCCTGTGTCCCGTGCACCGGATAGTGTCCCGGAGCTCCATTAGTGGCGAGCATGGACATCCACGTGTGTCACTAAGGCTTCCATGACCACTTCCGGCAAACTGGAATACACAACACTAGAGAAGCCTGAATGCTTGGGGGCTGCCCGGCATGTCTGTAAGTGTAGGTCACACCCCCAAGAGTGACAAAAGTTCCTGCACTCACATCAGAGTCCCAGTAGCGGGATGCGGCCTCCCAAACCAGTGAACCAGTCCTTCTATAAATCCAGAGTATTTCCCAATATAAGAAAAAACAGAAAGTAGTAATGATTTTTTCATTTAATCATGTAGATATAATCCAAGCAGCATCAACGTTTCAGTCCCATAAGACCTCAAGATTGCAGCATATTATGCATCATGTAAACAAGAGCAGCATACATCCAGCAGCATGTGTGACAAGCATGGGAAATACTCTGGATTTATACGTGTGTGTGTGTGTGTGTATATGTATGTATATGTGTGTATATATATATATGTATATGTATGTCAGTGTGTGTGTGTATATATATATATATGTGTATGTATATGTATACATATATGAATCAGCCAGTGTATGAACATTTTCAGGTTTGATAACAGTAATCCTAAATTTTTAGCATGCAATCTTGGATTGGATTGGACAGGTCTACGAAATTTAAGGTATTGAAAGCTTATTTTAATAATACTTTTATATTCTTAATTATACTCCTGTGTACATCAAGAAATAGTATATTTTAAAAAAATTACCGCATCACATTTACCTAGTTTAATTGTTTTTGACATATTTATTGTGAAATATGAAGAAGTGTAGATGATATCACTGTTTGTTTGTCTTAATTACATAATAAAATAACAATAAAATCAACAATAGAAACAAAACCCTAATTATTGAAAAAATTGTTAATATCTTGTTTTTTTTGTCTTCAAACTTCATTTTGTCGCTTTTCGCTTATAAGCTTTTTCTGTGTCGTCTCTGTGTATCATCCAGCAGTAGTCAGCCATCATGCTGACGTCCCAACGACCCTGGTATCTTCTTTCTACATCTTTAACGTCTTGGTGGAACCGTTCACCCTGTTCTTCATTGTAGTCAAAAAATGTACATTTAAACTCATATTGCAGCCAAGGTTTCTGTAACTATTAAGTATTTCCCTGACAATTTCTTTGTAGTTTGGATCCTTGACATTGCCTACAAATTTTTAAATCACTTGTTTGAACGAAGTCCACGCCGAAAGTTCCACAATATTCATTACACGCCCAAAATGTTCATCTTTTATTAACTTTCTAATGTTAGGGCCTGTAAAAATGCCTTCCTTCACTTTAGCATTGGATAGGTTAGGGAATTTGGTGCAAAGATATTTGAAAGTTTCTCCATCTTTAGGCAGTGCTTTTACAAATTGTTTCATCAGTCCTAATTTTCTATGTAGAGGTGGAAATTAAACTTTATTTGGATCTACTAAACTGGATTTGATAACATAATTTTTCCCAATTTGTAAACTTTTTTTAGGCAGGGGCTAAAATGAGTCGCCACAGGGCAAAACTGTGTTGCTTCTGTTGTATTTGGTTCCATCTTCGCCAGCTCACCTTGTAGTTGTAGTTGTGGTGTGCAATGTTCCTTTAGACAGTATGGGGTTTAGGCCCTTTGTAAATTTCAGCTACAGGCCCATGTGGACCTTAATCTGGCACTGGGCGGGGGTAAGTTTTATGATGAGAACTGAATTGCAACGTTCTATACAACCGTTCTATACAACCTCCTTTATCTGCCGTTCTCCCTCTCCTCTCCCACTACTACACTTTCATTCTCTTCTACCCCTCCTTTGTCCTACTACCCCACTGATAATCCTTCCTCCAAACCTCCTCTCCATGTCTCCCCATACCACCCCCATCATATTAAACTCCCTCCCTGCCAACTACCTACAGGTTCCCTTCCCAGCACTGGTCCCCGCATAAATTCTCCACTACATTCATCTCGGCCACCCATATTAAACTCACCTTCTCGCTACAGCAACCCAAATAATCTAATTCACATCTCTCCCACAAACACTGTCCCTCTATCCTGTGCCCTCTGGAATGCCAGATCAGTATGTAACAAACTCGTACCCACCCATGACCTTTTCATCTCTAAAAACTTGCATCTCCTAGCCATTACTGAAACCTGGATTTCACCCTCTGACACCACTTCCCCTACTGCTCTCCCCTCTGGGGGCCTCATCTTCTCTCATACCCTTCGGCCTGGGGGTCGCCATGGTGGTGGGGTAGGGGTCCTTCTATCCCCCGGTTACTCCTACCCTCTGAACCATCTACTTTCTCTACATTTGAGGTTCATGCTATACGCCTCTTCCAACCAGTTCACCTTAGAGTAGCTGTCATTTACCGTCCCCCTGGCCCTCCTTCCAAATTCATTGACAACTTTGCTTCCTGGCTTCCTCACTTTCTCTCCTCTGACCTTCCCTCTATTATCCTAGGTGACTTCAATATTCCTATTGATATCCCCACAGAAGCTCTGCCTCCAAACTCCTCACCCTCATGTCTTCACTTGGTCTCTCCCAATGGACCTCCTCATCCTCCCATGTGAGTGGGCATTCGCTTGACCTGGTATTCACTCACCGTTGTGATATTTCTGATTTACTCCAATTCCCCATTCCCCCTCTCAGACCATCACCTTCTCTCTTTTAACCTATCCCTCTCTCCTTCCCTTCCTCTACCTCCTAAGGCCACTATCACTAAGTGTAACATTGACGCTATTGACACAGTTTCTTTCTCTTCCTAGCTTGACTCACTTCTCTCCCCTATCCTCTCTCTCTCCTGCCCTGAACAAGCCATTTCTCTATACAATACCTCCCTTACTTCTGCTCTGGACTCTGTTGCTCCGGCGATCACTATTCACCCTTGCAGATTTACACCTCAACCCTGGCATTCCAAATGCACCAGATACCTGCAAAAGTGTTCGCGAACTACCGAACCACTGTGGAGAAGATCACGCTCTAAGGCTGATTTTCTCCATTTCAAATTTATGCTCTCATCATACAGTGCTGCCCTTTCCCTCTCTAAACAGTCATATTTCAAGAACCTCATCTCCTCTCAAATCCCCAACATCTCTTCACCACCTTCAACTCCCTCCTCCGCCAACCCCCTCTTCGCCTCCCCTCCTCACTCTCTGCCCTTGATTTTGCTACCTACTTTACATCTAAAATTTACTCCATATGTCAGGACATCATATCCCACCAGTCCCCCCTGCTATCCACCTCCTCTCTTCCCAGATCATCCCTCTCCTTCAATTTTACCGACTCTATCTTTCTTCTCCCCTGTATCTGGAGAGGAAGTCATGTCCCTCATCCAGTCCTCCCCCCTTGACCCTATCCCTTCACGTCTCCTCCGCTACCTCTCTCCTTCTGCCTGCTCCCATCTTGCCCACCTCCTTAATCTCTCCCTATCATCAGGCACTGTCCCGTCTGCATTCAAACATGCCCTTGTCTCCCCCATACTAAAAAAACCAACCCTTGATTCTAACACTCTCTCCAACTACTGTCCCATCTCTCTCCTCCCTTTTGCTTCCAAGCTCTTTGAGCGTGTTGTTTTCAAGCGCCTTACCACCTTTCTTTCCTCTCATTCCCTCCTTGACCCTTTTCAGTCTGGCTTCCGTTCACTCCACTGAAACTGCCCTCACAAAAGTCAGCAATGACCTCCTTGCTGCTAAATCCAAGGGCCACTATTCTCTGCTCATTCTCCTTGACCTTTCTGCTGCTTTTGACACTGTGGACCACCCTCTCCTTCTGCAAATCCTTCACTCCCTTGGTCTGCGTGACACTGCCCTCTCCTGGCTATCCTCCTACCTCTCTGACCGATCCTTCTCTGTCTCCTCTCATGACTCCTCTTCTCCCCCACAGCCTCTTGCAGTGGGTGTTCCCCAAGGTTCTGTTCTTAGACCTCTCCTTTTCTCACTCTATACATCCTCACTAGGTGAACTCATCAGCTCTTTTGACCTCCAATATCATCTCTATGCTGATGATACTCAGATCTACCTTTCCTCCCCTGACCTCTCTCCCTCTCTCCTCACTCGTGTCTCCAACTGTCTCTCTGCCATTTCTTCCTGGATGTCCCAGCGATTTCTTAAACTTAATATGTCTAAGACTGAGCTAATCTTCTTCCCTCCCCCCTATATAACCACACTTCCCACCATTTCTTTATCAATTGATGGCACAACTATCTCCTCTAGCCCCAAAGTGCGCTGTCTTGGAGTTATCCTGGACTCCTCCCTATCCTTCAAACCACATATCCAGAATCTCTCACAGTCCTGTCGCTTTCATCTTAAAAATATTTCCAAGATTAGACCCTTTCTCACACAGGATGCCACAAAAACCCTCATACACTCATTGGTAATCTCCAGATTGGACCACTGTAACCTTCTTCTATCTGGCCTCCCCAAATCCCTTCTCTCCCCTCTCCAGTCTGTCCTCAGTGCTGCTGCTCGGCTCATCTTCCTCTCAAAACGCTCTGCATCTGCCTCCCCTCTCCTACAAGCCCTCCACTGGCTCCCCTTCCCCTTTAGAACCCAATTTAAGGTTCTCACACTCACTTACAAAGCCCTCAGCCATTCCTCTCCCATTTACATCTCTGATCTCATCTCCCTTCACTCTCCTGTCCGCCCTCTTCGTTCAACAAATGCACGCCGCCTCTCATGCCAATTGATTACTTCCTCCCACTCCCGCCTCCAAAATTTTGCCCGCGCTGCTCCCCACCTTTTGGAACTCTCTTCCACTTCCCATCAGACTCTCCACCTCTCTACAATCCTTCAAACGGGCTCTCAAGACCCACTATTTCATCAAAGCCTTCCAGCTCTCATCTTAACTTGCTGCTACATACTCCTTCCTCCCTGCCTACCCCATCTGTTTCACCCCTGTTTGTCTGTCCCTCCCCCTTAGAATGTAAGCTCCTATGAGTAGGGCCCTCTATCCTCTTGTGCATCTCGTTACTATACCTTCATCTACTTCTTACTCTCTACCAGGGCACCTACACTTGATTGCTTTGCATTGTTGCTTATCTGGGTGTTATGGTCGTGAATGTAGCAATGTATATTATCCATGTTCTGTAATGTATTGTATTGTACTGTACTGTAAGTCACTGTAAATCAATCTATTTGTTTATGTACTTTGTAAGGCGCTGCGGAACACTTGTGGCGCCATATAAATAAACGATAATAATAATAATGATAATAATAATAATTTAAGACAATTTTTTGTAATAAATGTAGGCAGAATACATTTATTACTTCAAAGAATATGAAAAAACTCATAAATACACTTTTGCAGAAAAACGTGATGTGATATGCAAAATCTGGAGTCATTTTTGTGTTCAGAAGCCAAAAATCTATAAGTATCACATAATTTAGTTAAGCTTTTTCATAGTAGGAAGGAGCTGTGGATTGCCAGTTGTGGCTTGGATTGGGACTTCAGGCAAAGGCCAGGAAGGCCAATTACCTTAAGAACCATACAAGTGTAGAAACCATAGATTTAGAGACTGGCTTAAAACAGGCCAAAAAAAATTACTTTGTTTACAGGCGAAATGCTGTAGCTCAAACTATTTATATAGCCATGAAATAATACATTTTGCCCCTTTACAAAAATATTTTTGAATACCAATTAACTATCAATATTACTCCTTTTAATATAATTAATATACTCTTAACCATATTAAACCATTATTTCTCTACTAATATATTAATAAAATAGTATTTCCCCCATAAGAGAATGGTCATTGTTATATGCCTCCTTCTTCAATAAATATGCCCTCATAAGTGTATTGTGATTACTCTACTTCTGATTGGCCAGATGCCATCAAAACTGCTGAATACAATGATTTGGAGCTTCAATATGCAATTTTCAGGGATTTCAAGCCCCCATCAAACACGCCACTTCATTTTCTCCTTGGTGTATGTTTGCTTATTTTTGCTGACTTTAACTGCAACAGTCTAGCAGAATTCATATTATATGTGCGTACATACTCACATGTACACTGTCATAATTTCTCTCACTTATTATAGTTGGATTAATATTCTATAATTCTATAATAGCACTCATGCATTCTACTTACGGCTGAATTTAACCTTGAATGTTTTTGTTTATCATGTAACATTATTATTTTCCCCCCACTAGAAATTGAAGCCAAGGAGGCCTGTGACTGGCTGCGAGCTGCAGGATTCCCACAGTATGCGCAGTTGTATGAAGGTAATTGTATAGCTCAACTGCCCAGATGTTAAGATTAGGCTCTTAGCACTTCTCATCTTGTCATCCGGAGTCATTATTTTCAAAAACTTTGCTTTGTTGTATGTGTGGGTTTTTAATTTTGTCAATCAGCAAAATGCAGACATTAGCGATTCTTGGAATATATAAAACATTTATTTTCGTCTGCCTAATATGATATTCAGAATTTCAATAATGTGTGTTTTAAAATGGAATGGGATGGGGAGATATGTATGTTATATGTGTGTGTGTGTGATAGATATATATATATATTATATAAATAAAATGTGTTGTGGCCAATGTCTGGTGTCTCATTTGGGCATTAATTTTTATGTTTTATTTGTTTGCATTTATTAAAAAGTGGCAAGGTATTTTCTCATAAGATCACTAAACTTTGTGTAGCATAGTAAAGCAAGGGTTGGTTATGATATCCCGGCTGTCGGGATGCCGCTGGTCGTAATACCGACAGCGGCATCCCGACAGCCTGAATACTGACACCCATAGGACGCTATGGTAAGTACTTTTCTAACCCACCCTCCCTGGTGCCTAACCCTAACCTCCCCCTCTAGTGCCTAAACCTAACCTCCCCCTCCCCACGCCCTAAACCTAAAACCCCCTCCCCAGTGGCTACACCTAACTCCCCCCCCCCCCCCCTAGTGAGTAAACCCAACCTCTCCCTCCCTGCACCCTAATCCTCACCCACCCTCCGCCTAGTGCCTAACACTAATGTCCCTAGCTAACGCTGCCCTCCCCCTAACACCCCTATACTTACCTTTGGCATGCCGACGGTCGGGATACAGGTCCTGGGATCCCAACCTGTCGGGATTTCGGCATTGGGATGCCGACTACATCCCTAAAGCAGTGTCACTTGCAGATCATCATTAAAATGTGTCAATAACTTGCATGATCCACTCATCTGCGTTTCATAATGTTGTCCACTGACCATTTTATTATTGTTAATATGTTTTAGATTTGCAGTTCCCATTAGACATAGAAATTGTAAAGCATGATCATGAATTCCTTGATCGAGATGCGATGGAATCACTTTTTAGGTAGGTTGACTTGGTCTTTTGTTTCTTTCTCAAATGTTTTTCATAGTAGTAAACCCATGGTGGGAAAAAATAATCAGGACCCAGTCTGTCAAATCTGGAAATCGCCAGGATTTCACCTCCTCATTGTGCCTTAATCATCAGAACAATTTTTGCGTTATAACCCTCCTAATTTCTGATTGTGAACTTTAGGTCCATTTATACATTATGATCTATTTATACTGCTCTGCTTAGGAGCCCAATTTTTCCATCATATGAACAAGTATTTTATGTTACATTTAATTATGTTTTATATATCCTTTTGGATTCAAACAAAAAAGAATCAGCCATTATTATGTATACAGCTGCTTGATTGGTTAATTAATTAATGAACATTAACCAATCTCTGCCCAATATAGGCTTGTTTTACAATTTCTCTTTGAATAATCACCTATAGCGATGAAATGTGTTAAATACTTTGATTGTATCAATATATCTAGTAGACCCTGGTGTCCAACAGTGAACTTACCATGGCACAGGACACCGTGGACTGTTAAGCTGGCTACACACTATACAATGTGTTTACCCAGTGACGAAAACAACATGATGTAGTGATATATCGTGTGCGTCGTACACACTACACTAACCAGTATACGATGGTACAATATATTATTCCATTTCTTTCGGAGCGATATATTGTACGATATAGCTTATAGTGTGTACTCAGCTTTAGACTCGAGATCCAACTGTGACATTATTATTATTTATTATTATTATTATTATTACGTTTTATTTTTAGGGCACCACAAGTGGTCTACATCGCCATACATACAGTACCGGGTGCACAGAAAATGACATTACAATAGAGTAACCAAAATGTAAACCGAGCACAAGTAACAATTAGCAACACAATTCTCCATACACAATACAGATAGGAAGGTGAAGGCTGTCATTGAAGTGCTTGAGAAGAAGGCTGCGAGACAGTAGAGAGGAGGACCCTGCTTCTAGGAGCTTACAATCTAGCGGACATATGTACATATTGTACCTATTCAGACTGCAAAATTTCCATAGCAGGTATTGAGTTTTTACTGCCCAACTCCTCACGGTTCCAGGAGTAGGTCTTTCTACACTTTACTACAGTGATTTAGTGCCCTTACAATTGAACTGCTCAGAGTCTGGAGCACATTAATATGTATATAGCTGCAGCAGCCTTCATGCTATCCCAGCCAAACCCTTATGGTTAATATCTGCACCTGTTCCTGTCAGTGATCCTCACTGCTCGACAAATTCAGCACCTGAGGCCAGACCATCTGGTCCACGTTATTAACTGCAAGGACTCGGACCACCAATCTAATGCAGAAAGACTTACTTTACTTGTATCAATAACGTGGACCCTTATTTCATACCGTCTTCTCTTTCTCTTGCTTTCCACCAAAAGACTGCTCCAATTAGTAGTGCAGATTTCAAAACCATTTTCCCTATAGTTCAATCAGTATTGACTCGTGAGACTTCTAAATATTTATGAATTTTCTAAGTTGGACTTAATAAGTCATGTGTTTTTGTAGATTTAAAGTTCAAAGGTTATTTAGCAGTGCTTATCCTATTGATGAAAATCTATTTAGATTAACAATCTGGTGTATTTGTTTGTTGTAATTAGCATTCATTGTTACAGATATATGGTAATGTTTCATCAAGATTTATGGAAATTGTTACATATTATACATAATCATGATTTCTTCTTCAGGGTCCATAGGGATCCACAGGGATACCATGGGGATAATGTGGTTGGAGTGATCCAGGCACCAAACAATTAAGCTTTCAGCTCCCAGGATGCCCCAGGTCCTTCTACACATATACCCCGCCACTGGCCCCAGGCATTCAGTTTTGAGTTTGGTGCGGCAGGATTCAGACGCACCTTTTCAACAGGGGGACTGCTTAGGCAGTCCCAAGCTTTAATTTTAAGTTTTATTTTATTTATGTTATAGAGTTAGCAGTACTGAGCGTAATAAAATGCCTGCACTGCGACTCTGTCTACCTTCCCTGGGCCGCAACACCAGCAACGTCTCTGGTAATTTTGGCAGGTCACGGCAGAGCTTGCTAACGGCGATGCCAGGGCCCGGACTACAACCGGTCGCACAGGGATGTCAGGTAAGGCGATTCGCTGGAGACGCACAGGAAGCCGCTGCAGTGAGGGCACGAGGCCGTCCGCTCCCTCACTAGACCACTGGGGCCTTACTCTTCTGCTGCCATGAGACCAGCGTACCCAGCCAGTTGACGCAGCTTTCGGGAGGTAGGCTCTCCCCTGGCAGCTCCGACTGATGCAGATCCATCAAAGGTTTTCCTGCGTCTGGATCGCTCTTCCTACCCTCCTCATGCATATGAGATGCTCACAGCCCATTATCTGTGCTCTGCTGAAGTGGTTTGGTCTAAGGAGGTTTTGGGTTATTATACCTCTCCCCTGGTTCAGGTATATAGTGCTCTATATCTTACCAATATTTGAGTAGTTGATTCAATATTGCAACTAAATTACATATGCATTGTATGTGACTTTTTGCTAGATGCTGTGTTGATACTGCCTTTTATTATGACTGTCAGTTATAACTATCACTGTTTATTCTCCTCATCCCTCTTACAGGTGGGTGGGTTTTTCTCTTTGTACTTCACATTTACTAGTTGTTTGTGGAGGCTGACACATTACATTGCATTGGTACCTTTATAATTGATATGTCAAAAGTTAAAGAGAAACAGGAGGTTGAGGCCCCTGTGTTGGTTTTATGTAAATCCTGTTTGCCAGGCTTGTCCCCTCAGGACTTTATACAGGATGGTTTGTGTGCTGTCTGTATTAAGTAACCACCTCACTTGTCCAGTCTACCAGTGCCTGTACAGTAGCCATCTTGGGTGTCCTCCTTGTTTCAGGTGCTGATGCAGCTAGTGGATCGTTTGACTACTCCCAAGTTGCCCCCCTTTAATAGGATACCCACAGCAGTTTCAGAATGTTATGTATGAGCCACACTCTGACTTGAGTGGGCATAAACATCCATCCAGGAAGGATGTATAGAAGAGGCAGTCTGCTGTTGCGGATATTATCTTTTTATCAGTCTGCTCAGCATGTAGATTCAGACGCATCATCAGTGCATTCAGATGATGCACAGGGTTCTTTTCCAGGGTCTATCTACAGTGGATGTCCCTTCTTTGGTGAGGGTGGTCAAATCAATCCTAAATATACAGGATGATGAGCCGATTCCTAGACACCAGAAGGTAATAAAAGCAGCTCACTGAACTTATGGAAGAGGCATGGAGTAACCCGGATAAACAGTTCCATGTTACAAAAAGATTAGCATCTTTGTATCCTTTCCCAGCTACTGAATGTACTAAGTGGTAATTCCCTCCTACTGTGGATGCTCATGTGACACACTTAGTTAGGAGTGCTATGTTGCCTATTCTGTCAGCATTTTCTCTTAAAGATTCTACAGATATAGAAAAATGTAAACATGTCTTAAAGCAGTATTTTCATTGTCTGGAGCTACCATCTATGGCGGGGGCTTGGATATCCAAGGCTGTTGAAGAATGGACAGGGGCATTGGAAGATACTCTACCAAATGCTTCCAGAGAACAGCTGACATACGCAAATCGACCTCCTATTTGGAAGAAGCTGCGATAGATGCTGAGCTCCTAGCTTCTAAAGCATCAACAGCCTCGTTTGTGGCTCGTTGAGCCCTTTTCAATAAGGTCCTTGAAAGCAGATACGGGGTCAAAGAAGGCTCTGGAATCCTTACTATATTATGGAAATATATTATTTGGAGCAGAATTAGATAAGATAGTGGCTACTCTGGCAGCTTCAAATCTGCAAGTCTGCCATCAACAGCGAGATTAAAGTCTAAGCAGTCTTCTTTTCGGTCCTTTCATCTTCAGGGATGCGCGAAAAGGTTGTCTTCCTCCAGGCCTTCTAATTCTCGCAGGATCATCAAGCAGCAAGCTAAGAGGTCTGGGCTGGCCAGACATCCAGCTTCTAAGCCAGACAACACACACTCCACTTGATGGGGCGGGCCTCCTCCTAGGTAATCCCAGGGTTGGAGGCCGACCACTTCAGTTTCCGTACTGCTGGCATTAAACAACAACAGATCCCTGGGTCCGAGAAGTAGTCTCTCAGGGATATGCTCTCACTTTCTCGAGGCATCCACCCTAGAAGTTTTTTTTTGCACAACTCCCCCATCGGAGCCTATCAAGGCCTTGGCCCTACTGGAGGCCACATATTCCCTGCTGCAGGCAGGAGTGATAATCCCAGTCCCTGTGGTTCAACAAGGAAAGGGTTATTATTCCAATCTATTTTTTGGTTCAGAAACCAAATGGGTCTCATCGCCCTATTCTAAATCTGACAACCCTCAACAAGTTTATCTGTGTTCCGTATGGAGACTCTCCAATCAATTATTTTGGAAATGGAACCTGGGGATTTTTATTGTTTCCCTGGTCATTCAGGATGCGTATCTGGATGTGCCTATTACGCCATCCCACCAACAATTTCTACGGTTTGTTGCCCTGCAACAACATTACCAATTTCAGGCATTGCCCTTTGGTCTATCAATGGCCCCTCATGTCTTCACCAAAATAATAGCGGTGAGGATGGTCTACCTCAGGCATCAAGGAATCTGAATACTGCCATACCTGGACGACCTTCTGAGATATTGGCACAATCTCCGGCTGTTCTACAACACCATCTGCAGCTGACCTTTCCCTGCTTACAGACGCCAGGCTGGATAATTAATTAGAAGAAAACTTCATTGTCTCCAGTACAACGGATGGTACACCAGGGGGCACTTCTGGTTTCTCAGACACAAAGGGTGTTTCTGCCAGAGGACAAGATTGCGGCCCTATCATTGCGAATACGCAATTGAAGGGTATCCATTCTATCAGAGATGCAGGTCTTGGGCTCAATGATATCCATCTTCGACATGGTGGAATATGTTTAGTTCCACTCAAGGCCTCTGCAGCAATTGATTCTCTCCGTTGGTACGGACAGTATAATCTAATGCGGTCCCAGAGGATCCTTCTCACTCCGGAGGTTCGGCTCTCTTGTGGTGGCTACAAAAGGACCATCTGGACAAGGGTTGCCAATTCTGGATTCCAAATTTGGTGCTCCTTACAACAGACGCCAGTCTTCGCAGATGGGGGGCGGCAACAGGTTGTCACACCTTTCAGGGAAGATGGGCAAATCAAGGAAAGTCATCTGCCCATAAACATTCTGGAGCTTCGAGCAGTATACAAAGCATTTATCATGGCACAGGACCTGCTTCAGGGCAGGCCGGTCCAGATCCAGTCCGACAACGCGGCCACAGGTGCCTATCTCAATCATCAAGGAGGCGCACAAAGTCAGGCAGCCACCAGGGAAGTGACAAACGCTCTGATCTGGGCAGAACGTCATCTTCCAGCTATCTCTGCTATTTTCATCCCGGGAGTCCTCAACTGGGAAGCGGGGATCCTAAGTCGTCAGGACATACACGCCAGAGAGTGGGCTCTCCACCCGGGGGGTTTTCTACTTCTGGTAAACAAATGGGGCTTACCAGACGTAGACTTCATGGCCTCACATCACAATCACAAGGTTCCCAGGTACGGGACTATGACCAGAGACCCCCTCAGCTGCATTCGTGGATGCACTGGCAGGGAGATGGGACTTCAAGCTGGCGTATCTCTTTTTTCCTATTTCCCTCCTCCCGAGGGTCCTCAGGAAATTCAAGCAGGAAGGCGGAACAGTGATACTAGTAGCTTCCTCCCATGGCAGGATCTGTTAGCGCAGGGTCCCTGCCTGCATCCAGACTTACCCCGTCTGTCTCTGATGGCGTGGCTCTTGAGTCTTCCATCTTAAGAACAAAAGGTTTCTCCAGCTCTGATTCAAACAATGCTTAAAACACAAAAACCTTCCTCTGCCCGCATCTATTACTGAGTTTGATTCGCATTCTGAAGCTTGATAAATCTGACAGCATCACATCCCCCATATGGGTTGCGATGTTGGCGGAAATGTAGAGACAGCTGCAGCAGATATCTTTGAAAACTGTTGTGGTCCCTTCATAATACATCTGGGGGATACTTAATATTTCCAGTTATCCCCCGAAATATAAAATAATAAATTGGCCCCAATCTGTTTTTACTGATGTACAAACACCATGGGTGAGTTTTCTCTTTTAGTATGTTATGTCACATGATGACATAATGAGTTTTCTTATGAGAAAAATATAGCTATAATATACAGCGCAAAAGATCAATACTTACGACTCAATGAAAATATAATACTATATTTAAAACACAATAGTTTTAATGATAACTATAAATCAGACTAAGATATTAATCAATTTTAAAAAACACAAAAGCAGGAGTAAACAATACAATACTGAAATGATGTCAATACTATCATACATACAATATATAGACAGTAAATGTGTGTTACTGTCTATATATTGTATGTATGATAGTATTGACATCATTTCAGTATTGTATTGTTTACTCCTGCTTTTATTTGTGTTTTTTAAATTGATTAATATCTTAGTCTGATTTATATTTATCATTAAAACTATTGTGTTTTAAATATAGTATTATATTTTCATTGAGTCATAAGTATTGATCTTTTGCGCTGTGTATTATATCTATATTTTTTTCAGTTCCTGTGAACTTGATTAGGAGTTTTGACACAACTCCTCCCAGCTGCATGATCAGTATTATTAATTAATTATCACTAGCGCCTATATAAAGGGATCTCTTTGCTTTCTTATGAGAAAAGCCAAGTAACCCTTGAAATAGTGTAAAGTACACCTTAGGGAACACAACCCACATTTCGATGGGTGACTCTTGCTTCTTCTCTAAGAACTCAAAGGCAGCATTCCTTCCTATAAACTTGTACCTGGTGCAATAATCCTTTCATGTTTTGCTTCCTGTGAACAAACCATGTTATGTCTCATGTTTGCTGCCTTTACATTTTTTTCTCTATAAAAGAATATCATCTCCTTCTTTTTAGACGTCTGAACACTTTGAACAAATGCGCAACCATGAAGGTGGAAATTAGTCGTCAGCGCAAAAGGGTATGTTTTTTTTTTTTCTCCTCTTCTAGCATAAAATGTGTTTTGCTATAAATTAATAGTTTGGTGCTTTTTGTGTTGTTATGTACATGTTAGAATGAATAAACATTGTGACAACCTGAAAGGGACGTAGCGGTTACATTTTGTGACTAATTTGTTAGTAGACACCATAATTTGAAGACAGATTATTGATTCATAAGGTGCCACAGTGCTGGACAATGAGCAAAATAGGACTTCTATAATATAGTAATGTACAAAGTTGACCAATTCAAATGCACCCCTTTTTTAATTTTATTTTGAGAGGGTGATGCGCATGTTAAAATCTAAAAATAAAATGTGTTCCTCTACTTCTAGTACAGAGGGTAAATGAAGGGATTGTACACACTCTCTTCTGGCTCACAATCAGTTGTTTGCCACCTATGCATTTTAAAAACACATCCCATGTCTGTCTAAAGTAACACCCACAATAATAGTGTTTGGAACTCCGTTAATAAATTGTTTTTTAAAACAGAAAAGATCACTGTGCAGTTTAGAAGGATAATCCACTTCTAATAAATTGAGATTGCATAGGCATACGGTATGTGTGTAGTGGGAGTCAGAGGACTGGATTTATTTATTTTAATTTGTACTGATTGAAAAGTTAATGGTTCATGACAGCTGAGCTGTCAAATCAGTTACTTTCACTTCTCATAACCCTGAACAACGGATAGGAAAATCTGCCCTCCAGAATTTGTTGGGTGGATTAAACAGACTAAGAAATTGTTATGTGTTACATGTTTGAAAATCCCCGGTATTGAAAGCTGAAAATGTCTTTCCTTTCTTAGAGTGAGGAGTCGGAAGAAGATGAACCATGTGCCATCAGCAACATTTGGTTTTATAAGAGACAAAGCCAACGCTGGTCCCGACTGGAAGATTTTTATTGTTCTTCACATGAGGAAGCTTCTAGAATATGTGTACCAGTGACAAAGGGTCCAAAAGTGGATTCTGTATGCCAGGGAGAAATACATGATGCTTATTCACTACACAGCTCTAGCAGTGGCGAAATCGACTGCTTCCCCAAAACTTATGAGGAACTGGATACTAGTAGAAGCTCATCAAGGTGCTCCTCGGTGAAACTCGCATCTCCAGACTCTACTTTCAGTGGTTCCCACTCTCCCGGTGACAAACTAAACATAATTAGCGAGGAAAAGTTGATAGAAACGCCACATAGTAAGAAAGGTAGTTTGCTTAGAAAAATGGAAAAGCTATGGCTGAGAAGTTCCACTTTAAAGAGGAGTCCACATCCAAAAGATAGACTTGTTATCAGTGGTCCAGTTCTGCTAGATGGCTTTGATGATGACAGATTGCGCAATCTCAACTGTGTTAACATTTCAGATCAAGCGGATACTCAAAGTAAAACGGCTTTTTCTAGCTCTTCTCAAACATGCAGCAGTAGTAGTCCATCTGAGAACAGCAGCACTGTGAGTACTCCAAGCCCAGTTATTAGAGTTAGGAGCCATTTAAAGAGAGGAGGAATGTATGCAGTGGACTTTGACCCCACTAAACTCTCCTTGTGGAGTGATGTATCTGAACAAAACTTAAGAAATGGAAGACATTTGAATGAAGATCAGGTGTTCCAGATACCACAAGGCCACAAACCTGGGACGTTTCCTAAAGCACTTACAAACACGATATCACCTATAGACAACACCTCTGTAAATTGGAGAACTGGAAGTTTTCATGGCTGTAATCGGAACAGGATGAGATCTAGTGGCTCCAAAGAAAGTGGATCACCTCCAAGTCCTCTTTCATTTGTAGATAATCGATTAAGCATCTATGATAATGTGCCAAATTTTCATAAGCTTGGACCCCCTAATGATGATGATGTATTTTCAGAACCAGACAATGTAATGGAGCATGTTAATGGACTTCGAAAACTAGTCAGTTCATGGTCTGAAAAGTTGTCAGCTGAATGGGACTCTGACTTTGCCAATGACTGCACCTCATCATGTCCATCATCCCCAAAAACCATTAATCTTGATGTAAAGGAGCATTTAGATGACCAAACTAGATCACTAGACCATGCAGGCACTGAATGTTGTAAAATCCACACAGAAAGAGACTCTCCAATTCTGCCAGACATAACGGTTTCAGAGATTGAGTCATCGTTAACAGATTGTAGCAGGTTAGTTACCAGTAAAGATTTTTTTTCTGCTAGTGTGCTAATTTGATATGCTGCCTAAATTTATGTACAACAGCACATCACTATTGGCATGCAGATGCTTTATTTATTCATGATTAATACCGATCGAGTAAGTGACATTTAAATGGCTAGCGCCTATGGTATGCTTGGTAAATAATTTTTTTTTTTTATCCATGAAATGACATTTTAAACGAGAGTGACAAAACTGTTCTAGTGAGTGGCTTATGCTGGCCATACACTAGCATGATTTCGGGCAGAACGCATGAGTTTAGACGCGCTGTGCGATGAATTGTGTGGAAATCGTGTAGTATTTAGGTAGGATACGAATCGATGCGCGCTCCCGCTGCTCTTAAATCGTATCATATGATTAGATGTGCAGCCCATATTAATCGTATGCAAGTCGCACCAAATAGTGTGACCATGACTGCCAGGGAGCTGCCGGGATGTTCAAGGGAAATCGTAAGATGAATCACATCACACTAGTGTATTAGACTTGTACATTTGACCTCTTCCACCTGTACAATGTGCATTTATGCTATGGAGGTTAGCTGGCTTGATATGGGACAAATGGATAAGTTCAGGAACAGAGGATTTGTACCAGGCATAATGGTTCAAAGGTCCATTCAAAAATATGTTAGCCAGAGGAGCCTTTTTTTTTTTCTACTGAAGGACCCTTACCCACCTCACTTGGCTTTGGAGCGGTTTACTCGGGGGGAGGGGAGATATTTCCGGTGAGCCCTACGGTGACAAGAAGGCATATGAGAGTTCAAAACCACACACACCTTTTGTGTAGAAGAAAAGCTACCCAAAATATATATTTTTTTTCTTTTTTGTACAGTGGGCCTGATTCAGACCTGCTCGCGAGCGCTGAGCGCTCGCAAGCGGGGCGATGGTGCTCTAGTGCGCATGATGGAGGGAGCTCCGTCGTGCGCATGTGCGAGACCCGAATAGCGACGGCCAAGCCGTCACTATGGGCTCGCACCAAAGGGGGCATGCTGTCGATGGTGAGTGACAGCACGCCCCCTTTGGTGGTCGTGCCGCGGGTGTTGCTGCCCAGACGGAGGCGTTCCCATGGGAATGCCTACCGTCTGGGGCCGGTCCCACTGACATCACTGGTGATGTCAGTGGGAGTGCTTTTGGCTCTGATAGAGCCAAAAGCACTCCTGGGCTTGCGGCAGCGCGACCCTACCGCAGGGTCTCGTCGCAAGCCCGATGGTCGCGATGGTCTTGATCATCGGGACCATCTTTTTGGCCGCTTGCATAAGCTGTGGGTGGTCACCCACAGCTATGCGAGCGGCCAGGAGGCCGCTCCAATAATAGGTAGGAGGGACGGCCCTGATTCAGAGCGAGTGCTCTTGTCAGAGCGTCCGGCTCTGAGTCAGGCCCAGTATCTGTTAGATTGTAATTTACATTTTATATATTGATACTTTCATAACACAGTTGTATGGACTTTGTTGACTGATCAGAAAGCTGCATCAGTCTTAGGCCCGTATTCAATTAGCTGTGATAATTTTGCCGCCGCCGTCGGCGGAATCTACTTTCCGCCTACATCGCCTGTTTTGGAAGCGGAAACTTATCGGGCGCGCCCCTGCTATTCGCCCTATTCAATTCCAAAGGATGCGAAAATGGGATCCGGGGAAATGCAAACAGGCGAAAAGTGCTGTCAGATTTGGGGAAATCAGCCCAAAAGATGCACTAACATTGGGGATCAATGTAGTCGCCCCCGAGTAGCCCTACTGAAGCTCTTTGGGGTACTTAAAAGCTCTCAATTGCTGCTAATTAGCGTCTTTGCACAAGTGGAGAAGAATAGCATTTAGCAGGGTTTTTTTGGAGAAAATAACTAGTCCCAGCAAATTTGGGGTACATGAAAATGGGTGCTAGCATGATTAAAAATTCGCAAAAGTGAAGTTTTAAAAAACGTGAAAAATGCATCTTCAGCAAGCACCTGCAATAAAAAAAAACACCTCCCCCATACTTGCAGACCCCCCAAAAGCTTATTCCACTAGTTTTTAAGTTTGTACCCTAACTTTGTACTTTTTCACCCCTTTTTTCAAAGTCATTTTGGGGTGTTCAATTTTTTTTTTTTTTTTTTTTACGCATTTAACCTTTGGGGGCCTGTCCCAAGAGTGCAGGGTGGTTTCCCCAACTTTGCATCCCAAAACCACAGTTCTGCACTCTTTTCCGCCTGCAATTGATAGGCGAAACTTGTCCGCCTATCACATACGTGAAAAGTCTTTGCAATTGAATAGGACGAAAAGTTTCCACCTGGTGAAATGACGTCACCCGCGATACTTTTCCGCGAAATCAGACTGTTCGCCGTTAATTGAATACGGACCTAAATGGGACAAACCTAAAACTGTGCAGAGATACTTTGGAAATCACTTTTTTATTTCTTAATTTTGCAGTCCAGAGCCTGAAAATCTTTCCTTGCAAATTGACAACCAGTCAGCAGCCCACCTGAACAGGATCCAGAAACTGTCTTTGCTGAAACTCACAGCTTTGATGGATAAATACTCTCCATCCAGCAAACAAGGATGGAATTGGTAAGGTTCTAGGAATTGCATGTACTTGGAACAACTAAATCTGCTCTGACTAAACCTAAAATAGAATACCATGAAAAAAAATAGCACCAAAATAATCATGGTAAATGAAAGAGCATTAAGTACAGTCTTATGCTGGTTTCACTCTACAATGACGGATTGGTCAGTAGACCATCCGCCGTCCGAGCGGACGATTGGTAAGCTATACACGTTTACCAATTGGCAGCTCGATATGTCTGACCTGACATCACCACTGGGTGAGCATTTTAATTTCCCTGCCTAGCTGAGATGTCAGTGTTGGCGGCCCCTGCAGCAAGATACGGGCGGTCGGTTGGTCACCTGTACACACATGCAGATGCACCAAAATATCTTTCAGATATATCTGCATCGGCTGTGCTGCAGGGCTGACCTAATATGTCTGTAAACAACGTAATTCATAAACCTCTCGGGTGTACACACCTGCCAATGCACTCGCAATATATAGTTTGTCGGTCAAATGATACACGCATCGACTAGTGTGTACCCTGTTTTAGGCAACTCATCCACCAAGGCAACTTTCCAGTGTAACCTCTGCCAGGTTTCCTAAGAAGGACAGGAGGAGAGGGTTTTTTATTATTGTTGTTGTCGTCATAAAACAATAATGAAAGGGTCTCTCTGATAGATCTTCAGATACTCAGTAGCCAAGTGCATGAACCTGCTCAAATTGTAACATTATTCAGTCAATCAGAGCTACTACTGAGCTAGTTTTCCCACAACCGGTTCAATTTCTTTAAGTTCTAACAAAAACATTCTATGCATATTACTAATGACCTCAATTGACTGTTTCTAGCTGTAAGGATGGGATTCTGCTGAGGAATGTTACTACAGTATGGCTAGCATAGCAGAAGAGTAAATCCAAAAATGCAGTAAGCTAGCTAAAGCCCTCTCTCCTTTGCAGTTGGCTAAGTTGGACTACTAATAATAATGCTGCATAAAAAATTACTCCTTTTTATAAATATCAACATTTTATAACCAATTGTATACATTATGGAATGAGAGAGAGATCTGATGAAAAAATAAATTGTTCCATTAATAGAATTCTTTTACAGGACTGTTCCAAAATTCATCCGTAAAATTCGTGCTCCAGATTATAAGGATAAGATTGTGTTTGGTGTTCCCCTTCTCCTAAATGTCCAGAGAACAGGCTACCCTATTCCGAAGAGTATCCAGCAGGCTATGAAATATTTGCAGATCCACTTTCTTGATCAGGTATTTAATCCAATAGTCTTCTATAAGTAAATTCCTACAAAAGTATGTATGTATTTCTGTAACGGCTCAGAGATATGTTGAGCTGCTTACACGCTACTAGGGAGAGTCACCAAAGGTGACCATCCCAATCTATTAAGTAACCAGTAATACATAGGCTACGAATGGGTAGGTCTAGTGTGGTGTTGGCAGGGCTATGTAAATGTGTGCATTTGTGTGTGTGTGTGTATATATGTGTATATATATATATATATATATATATACACACACACACACACACCCCCATCGTCCCTCCCTACAGTACTGTGCAAAAGTTTTAGGCAGGTGTGAAGGAAATGCTGCAAAGTAAGAATGCTAATTTGTTATCAATAAACAAAATGCAAAGTGAATGTACTGTACAGAAGAGAAATCTAAATCAAATCAATATTTGGTGTGACCACCCTTTGCATTCAAAACAGCATAAATTCTTCTAGGTACACTTGCACAGTCAGGGATTTTGTAGGATTATAGTCAGGTTATGATTAACCAATAATACCAAACAGGTGATATTGATGATTTTCATATGTAGGTTGGAACACAGTCATTAACTGAAACAAAAACAGCTGTGTAGGAGGCTTAAAATTGGGTGAGGAACAGCCAAAATCTGCTACAAGGTGAGCAGTTTCATGTCACAGGTCATACACCATGGCAAGACTGATCAGAGCAACAAGACACAAGGTAGTTATACTGCATTAGCAAGGTCTCTCCCAGGGAAAGAATTCAAAGCAGATGTGCTATTAAAGCTCTTCTAAAGAAGCACAAAGAAATGAGCAACGTTGAAGACCGTAGACGCAGTGTTCAGCCAAGGAAACTTAGTGCATTAGATGAAAGACAATTCTTGCTTACTTCCCTTCGATATCATAAGATGTACAGCAGTGCCAGCAGCTCAGAACTGGCAAAAACCAGTGGGACCCAAGTACACCCATCTACTGTTCAGAGAAGTCTGGCCAGAAGTGGTCTTCATAGGAGAATTGCGTCCTCCAAAAAGCCATACCTTCGACGTGGAAACATGGCAAAGTGACTCAACTATGCATGAAAACATAGGAACTGGGGTGCAGAAAAATGGCAGCAGGTGCTCTGGACTGCTGAGTCAAAACCTGAAATATTTGGCTATAACAGAAGGTAGTTTGTTTGCCAAAGGGCTGGCGAGCAGTACAATAATGAGTGTCTGCAGGCAACACTGAAGCATGGTGGAGGTTCCTTGCAAGTTTAGGGCTGCATTTCAGCAAATAGTTGGGGCTTTGGTCAGGATTAATGGTGTCCTTAATGCTGAGAAATACAGGCAGGTATAAATCCATCATGCAATACCATCAGGGAGGCGTCTGATTGGCTCCAAATTTATTCTGCAGCAGGACAATGACCCCAAACATATAGCCATGTCAAAAATCTTCAGCATAAAGAACAAGGAGTCCTGGAAGTCATGATATGGCCCCCACAGAGCCCCTGATCTCAACATCATCAAGTCTGTCTGGGATTACATGAAGAGACAGAAGGATTTGAGCAAGCCTACATCCACAGAAGATCTGTGGTTAGTTCTCCAAGATGTTTGGAACAACCTCCCTGCTGTGTAAGTGTACCTAGAAGAATTTAATAATTGATGCCGTTTTGACGGCAAAGGGTGGTCACACCAAATATTCATTTGATTTAGATTTATCTTCTGTTCATTAACTTTGCATTTTTTTAATTGATAAAATAAACTATTAACACTTCTTCAGGGTCCATAGGGCACCACAGGAAGACAATGGGGTGTAGGTGGGACTTGGAGGACCGGACACCAACAGCAAAGCTTTTCAATCCCAGGATGCTCTGATCCTTCCCCCTATACCCTGCCCACAGCCTGAGGGCAACTCAGTTTCATCGGTGTCCGGCAGGAGCTGGATCACCATTTTAACAGGGGGCTCCTGTTAAAATATAGTTAACAGGTGTAACGTGTGGTGTTTTAACTTAAAGACCACACATTACACCTCCTCCATGTCGTTCCGACGTGTATGTGTGTGTACCGTATGTGTGTGTATGTACAGGGGCAGAAGTATGGGAGACAATGGAGGTACCTGCCGCCGGGCGCCAGCACTGAAGGGGCACCTCCTCCATCACCCACAATATATTCACCCCATTTATGGCTGTAAATATGGGGGATAGGGGGGCACTAAATTATTCAGTCAGGTGCATAAATATTGGAACATAGACAGAATTTTCATATTTTGGCCTCTATACACCACCACAATGGCTTTGAAATGAAACAAACAAGATGTGCTTTAACTGCAGACTTTCAGATTTAATTTGCGGGTAATTACATCCAAATCAGGTGAACGGTGTAGGAATTACAACGGTTTCTATATGTGCCTCCCACTTTTTAAGGGACCAAAAGTAATGGGACTATCAACTCAAAAGCTATTTCATGGACAGGTGTGGGCTATTCCCCTGTTAGTTCATTATCAATTAAGCAGGTAAAAGGTCTGGAGTTGATTCTAGGTGTGACATTTGCATTTGGAATCAGTTGCTGTCGACTCTCAATATGAGATCCAAAGAGCTGTCACTATCAGTGAAGCCAGCCATCATTAGCCTAAAAAATCAAAACAAACCCATCAGAGAGATAGCAAAAACATTAGGTGTGGCCAAATCAACTGTTTTGAACATTTTTAAAAAGAAAGAACGCACCGGAGAGCTCAGCAACACCAAAAGACCCGGGAGACCACTGAAAACAACTGTGGTGGATGACAGAAGAATTAGTTCCCTGGTGAAGAAAAACCCCTTCACAACAGTTGGCCATATCAAGAACACTCTCCAGGAGGTAGGTGTATATGTGTCAAAGTCAACAATCAAGAGAAGACTTCACAAGAGTGAATATAGAGGGTTCACCACAAGATGTAAACCATTGGTGAGCCTCAAAAACAGGAAGACCAGATTAGAGTTTGCCAAACAACATCTAAAAAAGCCATTACAGTTCTGGAACAACATCCTATGGACAGATGAGACAAAGATCAACTTGTACCAGAGTGATGCCAAGAGAAGAGTATGGAGAAGGAAAGGAACTGCTCATGATCCAAAACATACCACCTCATCAGTGAAGCATGGTGGTGGTAGTGTCATGGCGTGGGCATGTATGGCTGCCAATGGAACTGGTTCCCTTGTATTTATTGATGATGTGACTGCTGACAAAAGCAGCAGAATGAATTCTGAAGTGTTTTGGGCAATATTATATGCTCATTCAGTCAAATGCTTCAGAGCTCATTGGATGGCGCTTCACAGTGCAGATGGACAATGACCTGAAGCATACTGCAAAAGCAACCAAAGAGTTTTTAAGGCTAAAAAGTGGAATGTTATGCAATGGCCAAGTCAATCCCCTGACCTGAATCCGATTGAGCATGCATTTCACTTGATGAAGACAAAACTGAAGGGAAAATGCCCCAAGAACAAGCAGGAACTGATGACGTTTGCAGTAGAGGCCTGGCAGAGCATCACCAGGGATGAAACCCAGCGTCTAGTGATGTCTATGCGTTCCAGATTTCAGGCTGTAATTGCCTGCAAAGGATTTGCAACAAAGTATTAAAAAGTGAAAGTTAGATTTAGGATTGTTTAGTTTGTCCGATTACTTTTGGCCCCTTAAAAAGTGGGAGGCACATATAGAAACCGTTGTAATTCCTACACCGTTCACCTCATTTGGATGTAATTACCCTCAAATTAAATCTGAAAGTCTGCAGTTAAAGCACATCTTGTTTGTTTAATTTCAAAGCCATTGTGGTGGTGAATAGAGGCCAAAATATGAAAATTCTGTCAATGTCCCAATATTTATGCACCCGACTGTAACTTGCCTCCGGGCATCTGGGATGAACTTACGCCTCTGTGTATGTATGTATGTATGTACGTACGTGTGTATGTATGTGTGTATATATATATATATATATACATATATACATAGACATGCAAAGGGTCCGGCACTCCATGCATATACAATATAACAGCCAAGGTGCCCTCACAGAAAAACACATAAAAATGACAGGAGGTGCGGCACTCTTGTATATAAGAAAAGCACAAATGCAGGCTTAGTAAGTAACATTTCGGTTTATCACCGTCTTCAGATAACAAACAATACACATAACATCTTACCTTTATAGACATTGCACCATAGTGAAACCCACAGGCCGGAAACGGGACACAGCACCCGGGCGGCCGACGCAGGGAGATGACGTCATCGCGCATTAAGCGCTCTACGTCAGTGACATACTAACACCATGACAACCAGTAGCTATAGCGACAAAATGTAAACAAATATTATAATAACAGTAGAGCGCAACCACAAATGCATATCCGAGAGCTAACATCAATGTTAGACTGCAAGTACTATTCTAAAGATATACAGCTATAATAATATATCTAAAATGAAAACATAAAGTATGCATATACCTAGTCAACATGCATAGTGGAACATACAATGTAAGTTCTATCCAGCAACACAATCAATGATATTACTAACCAGTTCTTTTGCTCTACCTAAAATAGATTTATGTTAAATAGTGGAAGCTTATAAAAAACATGATAAAGGCAAATTTTCATTTAATCCTCTTGGACTGATAACGTCCAATCTGTGAATCCATCGTGATTCACATTTCAATAACGCCAGATGTCGATCACCACCTCTACTGAATGGAGGGATGTGGTCAATCATGCGATACTTGAGGTTTGCAAGACTATGCCCAAAATTTGCAAAATGTTGTGCAACCGGCTGCTCACTTTTACCACTTAAGATGGCAGCACGGATAGCAGAACGATGTAAGCCCATGCGTTCTTTAAATTTCCTTTGCGTCTTGCCAATATATGAAAGTCCACAAGGACATATAATTTGGTAGACGACATAGGAACTGTCACATGTCAAATGATGTCTGATATTAAAAACCTTCCCGGAATGGGGATGAAAGAAAGTGTCGCCAGCAATCAAATAACGACACGTAACACAAGAGCACTTGAAGCAACCCCATCTCTTGTTAAACAAAAAATGTTTAGGCGCAACATTCCCCATGCCTGTAACATCAGTTTTGACAAGAATGTCTCTTAAATTTTTCCCCCTGTGTAACATGACATAATAGATGTTGTATTAAGGCCCAATGTCACATCTGTTTTAACAACTGGCCAAAGTTTTTTAGTAATCTTATTGATCTGAACAGATAACGGATTATAACTATTCACCCATGGGAGTTTGTCAGCAGGTTGAGGGTTAACTCTAGTAGTCAATAATTATTGCCGGTCCAATGCTAAAACTCTTTCCTTAGTTTGTAACAACATTTGTAGAGCATAACCACGAATCAAAAATGTATCAATTAATTCATCAATCTGAACACCAGCCGTTTCTACATTATCATTTATACGTCTGATACGAATCATCTGTGAGTATGGCAGACCAAGCTTTAAATTGTGTGGATGACAACTATTCATATGCAAAAGAGTATTGCGGTCAGTCTCTTTTGTAAAGACTGAAGTGCTAATACCACCTCCGTTACGAGTAATTAACACATCAAGAAAATTAATGCTATGTTGATCCATACTATATGTAATTTTCACAGGGTTAGATGACATATTGTGTTCATCTATTAATGATTGGAAAGACTCTTTAGACCCATTCCAAATTAGAAAAATATCGTCAATGAAACGGGTATAAAACAAAATCATGGAGCCAATCTCAGGACGGTCAAAAAACAATTCTTGTTCGATACCAAACATATACGCATTCGCGTATGCCGGGGCCACAGAGGACCCCATAGCGCATCCTGACAATTGCAAGTAATACCTACCATCAAATAAAAAGTAATTTTTCAACAAAATAAACTCTAAGAGCTGCAACAAAAACTCAATGAATGATTTATCTATTGGAGAATAATAACTGTTTCACTGCCGCCATACCCGCATCATGCGGAATAACCGTATATAAACTGGTTATATCAGCACATACAAACCATATATCTGGAGGCAATGAAAAAAGACTAGCCAATTAATTCAACAACATGGTAGTGTCAAGCAAAAATTTTTTATGGCTCTGAACTAACGGTTGAAGAACTGTGTCTAAGAATATTGCAGATGGTTGTGACAAGGAACCATGGGCCGATATGATCGGATGTCCAGGTGGTGGATGAATCCCCTTATGAACTTTGGGTAAAGTATACATTAAAGGGGTCACTGGAAAATCTGGGAGTAGTATTTCTTTAAGATTTTCATCAATAATTCGCATATCCATAGCCATAATTAGGCATTCCGACAATTCTTTTTTAAAAGTAGCAGTGGGGTCGCCTAATAGTTCCCGATATATCGTAACATCCCCCAATTGACGGTAGATTTCCTTCTTGTATTCTAACACATCCTGTACTACCACTCCTCCTCCTTTATCCACGGGACGAATAATTATGTTGTTATTAGATGACAATGATCTTAATGCATTGCGTTCAAGCGAGGTTAGATTAGGGTGTACAGGTAAAGTTTTAGTAGTTATCTCAGAGACCTCCTGGTCCAACAATCTCATAAATGTCTTGATAGCTGCGTTAGATGATATAGGTTCAAATTGTGACTTTTTCTGTAGTTTCTTTAAAGAAACAGGGATTTCTATAGAGCCAGTAGCAGATGATGTTGTGATATCTTAATCTTGTTTGAAAAATAACTCTTTTAATTTAAGTTTTCTCTGAAGGCAATATTTTTCTTTTTGCCAAGTGAAATCATTAAATGATGTGGTAGGTACAAAAGATAGTCCTTTTTCCAAGAGACTCTGCTCAGTTGTAGTCAATTCATAGGAGGATAAATTAAAGATTATCTCCTTCGTGCCGGCGGTGGTTTTCCGCCACGTCCCCTTCCTTTTATTCTGCCCCCCTCTCTTTTTTTCTCGTTTTTAATATCGGACATCATTTGACATGTGACAGTTCCTATGTCGTCTACCAAATTATATGTCCTTGTGGACTTTCATATATTGGCAAGACGCAAAGGAAATTTAAAGAACGCATGGGCTTACATCGTTCTGCTATCCGTGCTGCCATCTTAAGTGGTAAAAGTGAGCAGCCGGTTGCACGACATTTTGCAAATTTTGGGCATAGTCTTGCAAACCTCAAGTATCGCATGATTGACCACATCCCTCCATTCAGTAGAGGTGGTGATCGACATCTGGCGTTATTGAAATGTGAATCACGATGGATTCACAGATTGGACGTTATCAGTCCAAGAGGATTAAATGAAAATTTGCCTTTATCATGTTTTTTATAAGCTTCCACTATTTAACATAAATCTATTTTAGGTAGAGCAAAAGAACTGGTTAGTAATATCATTGATTGTGTTACTGGTTAGAACTTACATTGTATGTTCCACTATGCATGTTGACTAGGTATATGCATACTTTATGTTTTCATTTTAGATATATTATTATAGCTGTATATCTTTAGAATAGTACTTGCAGTCTAACATTGATGTTTGCTCTCGGATATGCATTTGTGGTTGCGCTCTACTGTTATTATAATATTTGTTTACATTTTGTCGCTATAGCTACTGGTTGTCATGGTGTTAGTATGTCACTGACGTAGAGCGCTTAATGCGCGATGACGTCATCTCCCTGCGTCGGCCGCCCGGGTGTTGTGTCCCGTTTCCGGCCTGTGGGTTTCACTATGGTGCAATGTCTATAAAGGTAAGATGTTATGTGTATTGTTTGTTATCTGAAGATGGTGATAAACCGAAACGTTACTTACTAAGCCTGCATTTGTGCTTTTCTTGTATACAAGAGTGCCGCACCTCCTGTCATTTTTATTTATATATATATATATATAATTTTTTTAGTATAAGGAGAGCACTCACCAGTCTTCTTAGTATAGAAAAGTGAAAAAAACTTTTTAATTGCTCACAAAGGGTTCTTTATAATGGGAAATGCAATCCTATCCACAGTTTCTTAATAGATCCTTATTCCTGATGTGCTACCACAGACTCTATATGAACATATTTCAAGGAACAAAAGAAAAAAGTAGTCCTTATTGCGGTGCACTATATTGTCAGTAAATATACCATCAATTACTATACTGTTAAAACATATTTATCTTTATTAATTTGTTATTTAAAATTATGTCGTTTAGGGTTTACCACAACTGGCAAAATATTTTAAAATACAATTAAAGTTCAAGCAAGAGTTGAAAGACGTGCATAGAAAAAGAAAATTCTGTGTATTTATACTGTTATAATACCGCTGGTTATATATCTTTATATATGTGTGGATGTATGTTATTCTCCTAATATCACTGATACAATACCAGTTCATATAAATTATTAGTTTATCCTATATCAGTGATATTGGTCTACACTGAGATGTTTTTCTGTTGCAACTGTAGTGTAACAATATATGTTACATTTAGATCACACTGTATCAGTGTCAAAAAGACAGTCCCAGAGTAGTTACTATAGTATCAATTATTATCTCTATTCAGTGGCAGTTATTTCACATTTGTTATTTGTATAGGATTACTGACATGTGCTGAGCTGGCTCGCTCTGTGCAATTCTCAATCTGCTCCACAATGTCAGTTCCTGTAATATTGCCGTATATCTTTTTAATTGGATAGCTATCTTGGTGATCTATTAGTCCTATAGGCTACTACAGTTCTTAAACATTATCATCACATAAATCCATCTTTAGTAGTGATCACATGTAACCAGCAGTGTTTCTATATGGAAACGCCAACGCACATTTCGCCTGGCTGCTTTATAGAGTTCAGCCTTCATCAAGGCAACAACTTTTTGTGGCTGACCCTTGATGATGGCTGAACTTAGCCGAAACTAGCCGTCTGGATGGCTATATCATATTAGGACATGTTGTTAACAAGCTCTTTGATGAGTAACTATACTCTATACCTATGGTGGCTTCTTTATATGATGGAGCTTTTTTGATATTGCATTAAAACTACTCTTTTTGCATAAATCTCTTCATGGTGGTGTGCTGGTCGTCTGAGAAGGTCCTGAATGGATTATTCTTGGAGCATGTTATATGATTGATTGGACCTGGCACCCACATATATTACCACTTGAAGTGTGTGCGATCTGTCTCTTGAATATGTGTGTGTATATTAGGGATGAGCAGGTTCGGATTTACTCGGTTCTTTTCGCTACTTTACCTCAAGTTCGGATTTATTTTATTGGCTATCCAAAACACGTGATAGCCGATAGCCAATAAAATGCTTTTTTGAGAACCGAGTAAAACCGAACCTGCTCATCCCTAGTGTATATATGTATGTATGTGTATGTATATATATAGTGAGAAATGTGTAAGGGCAGCGCACAATAAATATTAATTCCCTCAACTTAGGATAAAATGATGTGATAAAAATGTAGTTAGAATAAAAGAAAAATTAATAAAACGTGCATCTAGTGCAATATGTGATTGTGAGTAAATAGATTTCTGTAAAGTCACTGATCCTTAGGCGGCAGCAGTCTTCTTGGGGTCCGTTTTGGCTAACGGATGGAGTGGTTCTGTAAAAGAAGTTTAAGAAGACATGCGCCTGATCGTGTAGTATTTATAGTCAAGTAGTAACAGGTGCTCGTGAGAATGAATGTGCGTACCAAAAATAAAATCTGTTAAGCTTATCTGAAATCCAGGGATAAGTGGTCCACACTGGATGGGATGTCGTCAGCTGGATCACCTTATAAAGAGCTTGCATAAGCTCATAAGAAGAGAGTATATATAGTGTAGTATTTCCTTAAAATTAGTACAGTGATTATATGTAGAGACTGCGTACCAGATAATGCTAATTTAATAGCCTGTAGTATGTCATCCTTCAGATATCTCCTAGTACCCTTTAACAATCTCTCTCTCTCTCTCTCTCTCTCTCTCTCTCTCTATCTATATATATATATATCCTATCACTGTACTAATTTTAAGGAAATACTACACTACACTATATATACTCTCTCTCTTATGAGCTTATACAAGCTCCTTATAAGATGATCCAGCTGACGACATCCCATTTAAATCCATCCAGTGTGGACCACTTATAACTGGATTTCAGATAAGATTTTTTTAAACTACAAACGATTTTTGCATATTCCCTTACTGAAAATTGTTCAGTTGGTCAGTCTGACTAAACTACAAACTACAAGCGTGAACGCGCATGAACGATAATCGTTCGTTTTAACTCAGTGAACGATTTTTTCAACGATTGAACGATAAATGATATCGTTAAAAAAATCGTTGTTTGTGTGTATGCACCTTAAGAAATCACATGTACATAAGTATTCACGACCTTTGCCATGAACCTCAAAATTGAGCTCAGGTGCATCCTGTTTCCACTGATCATCCTTGAGATGTTCCTAGAGCTTAATTGGAGTTCACCTATGGTAAATTCAGTTGATTGGACATGATTTTTAAATGTATACACCTGTCTATATAAAGGTCCCACACTTGACAGTGCATGTCAGAGCACAAACCAAGCGTGCAGTCCAAGGAATTGTCTGTAGACCTCCGAGACAGGATTGTGTCGAGGCTCAAATCTGGGGAAGGATACAGAAAAATATCTGCTGCTTTGAAGGTCCCAATGAGCACAGTGGCCTCCATCATCCATAAATGAAAGAAGTTCGGAACCACCAGGACTCTTCCTAGAGTTGGCTGTCCATCTAAACCGAGCGATCGGGGGAGAAGGGCCCTAGTCAGGGAGGTGACCAAGAACCTGATGGTCACTCTGTCAGAGCTACAGCATTCCTCTGCGGAGAGATGAGAACCTTCCAGACGGACAACCATCTCTGCAGCAATCCACCAATCAGGCCTGTATGGTAGAGTGGCCAGACGAAGGCATTCCTTAGTAAAAAGCACATGGCAGCCCACCTGGAGTTTGCCAGAATGCAGCTGAAGGACTCTCAGACCATGAGAGACAAAGATTGATCTCTTTGGCATGAATGCCAGGTGTTCTTTTTGGAGGAAACCAGGCACTGCTCATCACCAGGCCAATACCATCCCTACAGTGAAGCATGGTGGTGGCAGCATCATGCTGTGGGGATGTTTTTCAGTGGCAGGAACTGGGAGATTAGTCAGGATAGAGGGAAAGATGAATACAGCAATGTACAGAGACATGATGGATGAAAACCTGCTCCAGAGCGCTCTTGAACTCAGACTGGGACGACAGTTAATCTTTTAGCAGGACAGAGCCTAAGCACAGAGCCAAGATATCAAAGGAGTGGCTTCAGGACAACTTTGTGAATGTCCTTGAGTGGCCCAGCCAGAGCCCAGACTTGAATCAAATTGAACATCTTTGGAGAGATCTGAAAATGGCTTTGCACAGATGCTTCCCATCCAACCTGATGGAGCTGGAGAGGTGCTGCAAAAAGGAATGGGTGAAACTGCAAAAAGATAGTTGTGTCAAGCTTGTGGCATCATATTCAAAAAGACTTGAGGCTGTAATTGCTGCCAAAAGTGCATAAGCAAAGTATTGAGCAAAAGAAGTGAATACTTATGTACATGTGATTTCTTAGGGGTTTTTTTTTAATTAATTTTGCAAAAATCTCAAAAAAACTTTTTACACGTTGACATTATGGGGTATTGTGTGTAGAATACTGAGGACAAAAATGAATGGAATAAGGCTGTAACATAACAAAATGTGGAAAAAGTGACGTGCTGTGAATACTTTCTGGATGGACTATATATAAAATATATATAAATATAATCTCTATAGCTATTTGAGACCAGTAGCACACACCATATTCCAAGATTGCAGAGTGCACGGCATATAAATGGTCCTAACAAAAAGAAAAAAATTAGGCCAGCACATCCTCTTTGCAAAGATATAAAAAAAATACCTTTATGAGATGATATTGTAAAATACACAGAACATATGAAGTCCATTGGAAATATCAGCAATTCCATTGGGAATAATAATAGGTAAAGACATATAGGGAACAATATTGCAATGTGACCAGCCAGAGTAATGCTCGTCAGCCAAACATCAAAGGCCATGCAGTATATTCATCCATATGCAGTGAGTGGTCACAAATCCCCATGCAGTATTGCACGCCCTGCTATATATATATATATATATATATATATGTCCCAAATGAGAACCGCACTCACTTAGCAATCATAGGGGGTGCTGTAACCACATAATGAACTATAGACAAATGGTTGTATTAATCCTGCATGAGTATCAAATAAGCGAAGTCAGCACACCAGATCAGTATAAAAAAAAATTCATCTGTATTGTAAGTATAGCCATGTTCAATCGGGTTATTCAGAAATGCATGTCACAGTTGTAGTATATGAAAAATACTTAACAATGCCTGGTGACCACATGCTAATCGGGAATCATCAGCCCCATATGCCCAACGGCCGTTTCGGTGGTGCAACCATCTTCATCATGAGCACATACATATTGGTAAACATGGCCTATAAATAGTATAGACAGGCGCCAAATCAGAAAAGCGATGATGGAAATCACCTGCTGCCGGGAAGACAAGCTCCAGGTGGTCCTCTTATACCGGAAGCGGCAACACGGCGTGTAACGCATATACATCCGGTCACGTGACCACATAGCAAACACAGTGCCCTGCCCGGAGATAAAACTGCAAAGGGACAACGCCAGTGTATCTCACGGGGGCGGGTCATGCGTAGCATTACTGCACGCCAGACCTAGACACACAGATGCCAAAAACACGTGACACCCACCGGTCACATGCTATAAGGAAACATCATGTAAAAGCTCAATAGGTTGCCTAGGAAACCCGTGTATAACCACGTTCAATTGGTTGCCAAGGGAACTTGTATACATGGTCCTGGTGTCCTTCCAATCAAAATCCTGCTTGACAGGCACCTGTCTATCAGCAATTCAGCTAACACATATAAATCCCTTTACAAAAACCCAATATCAAACAAATCACAACTGACAAGGAACCAAAAAATACGACAAAAAAAATTATAGATAATGAATAAATGACAAAATTAGTACAAAGAAAACAAAAATTATGTAAATCATATATATCAGGAACTACTCTTATGGAAAGGAATTTGTCTCTACCTGGTGGACAAAGCTCAGCAGCCCCCCCCCAAAAAAAACTTTCTCATAGATCATAAAAAAATGTTAAAGGACAACTCATCATTAAGACCCATTGGTTGCAATGTCTTTAACTGATAAATCAGTTCACATTCCTTTTGCAGAAGTTTTTTACCCCGATCACCCCCTCCCCTCCTTAGAGGTTTAATTTGGTGCAAAGGCATAAAATGAAAATCACCCATCCCATGTCCACAGTCAACGAAATGTCTAGCCACAGGTGGCGTGTTTAAATCCAATGATATGAACGCCTTTTTAATCGAGGATCTATGTATGACGATGCATTCCTTAAGCATCCTTGTCATTTTCCCAATACATACCATCGGACAGGAACAAAAAATGACATAGACAATAAAGCGACTTTCACAATTCATCCGTTGCCGAAGAAGGTATTTTTGACCACTGTTGGGATGAATAAATACGTCCCCTGTCATAATAAACTTGCAAGTAACACAACCACTGCAGCGGAAGGCCCCATTCTTTAATGTCAGCCAATTACCAGCTCCTAAGCCCAGGCGGATGTCGGCATTGGTCACCAGGTGTTTTAAATTATTGCTATGTTTGTATGCAAATAATGGTATATTGTGACATGTATTCTTAAACACTGGCATATAATCAGCTCTGACCCTATTCTTTAGTATAGAATTCCTCAACTCCGAGGAAATAGAGAAAGTGGTCGGAAAAATCAATCTCTCAAGATTCACCTTTGGTTCTTTATCTGGCCTAAGTAAGGTGGTCCTGTCCAATGATAGACATTTTTTAATAGCTCCATCATCTTCTTTCGGGTCATATCCTCGCTGAACAAAATCCATTCCCATCTTGTTGAGCGCTTGGGGTAAGTCTTTGGTCTCAGACGTAATCCTGGTTACTCTCAGTAATTGGGAAAATGGCAAGCCTTTTTTGAGAGGTCTGGGGTGAAAGCTATCTGCCAGTAGCATTGTATTCAAATCAGTAGATTTCTTATAGATATTAGTCACAAATTTATTGTGCTCTATTGATACAGCTACGTCAAGAAACTGTAGAGTTTGGGGGCTGCTGGAGCATGTCACTCTGATAGAACCAGTTAAATTGTTTAAAAACTCCACAAACTGATTGATTCAAAACACTCATTCCACCGGTCCACAACAGAAAGATGTCATCAATAAACCTCTTATAAAGAGCAATATGTTTGGAGAATGATATATTAGTCAAGATGTTGGACTGCTCATACTCATGCATGTACAAATTTGCATAACATGGGGCCATATTTGACCCCATGGCTGTCCCTTGTAGTTGCGGGTAGAAAGAATTTTCAAATTGGAAATAGTTCTTATGTAAGATGACATTAATAAGAAGCAGTAGAAACTCACATGGTGGACCACTATAATTAGTGCTGTCAGTAATGGCTTTTTTAATAGCTGCCATCCCCTCATTGTGGCCTATATTGGTGTAAAGACTCACGATATCGAGGGTAACCAGAATAAATTCCGGTGGAGGGGGACCAAAGTCCTGAAGTTTAAGTAGAAAATCGGTCGTATCCTTTAGTATAGAGGGGATTGCACAAACAATAGGCTGTAGAAAATAGTCAACAAACTGGGAAAGAGTCTGACACAATGATCCCCAGGAGGAGATAATAGGTCTCCCTGGGGGCTTCTCCAACGATTTGTGTATTTTAGGCAACACATATAATAATGGAATAACAGGGAAATCTTGTGTCAGAAACTTCACTGTATTCTCATCCAGCCAGCCGTTTGTGAAGCCCATAGAGATGATGGAATCAATTTCCCTCTTAAAGGAATTGGTAGGGTCAAATCTCAATTATGTGTAACATGAGCTGTCTGACAGCTGTCTGTGTACCTCTCCAATGTAATCAGTCTTGTTCATCACAACCGTGCCCTCGCCTTTATCGGCGGGGCGGATGATAATCTCTTTGTTGTTTTTAAGCTGTTTAATCGCTGATCTCTCAAGACTAGATAAATTGGAATATGTGATTTTTTGTTTATCCATAAAAGGAATAGTCTCCTGTCTCACTAATCTCATGAATGTTTCAATTGATGAATTGGTCCTGGGGGGGTCAAATGTGCTATTGTCGTGAAATGGGGATTTACTTTTTGGATCTTTTTGAGTTTTATGAAAAAAATCTTGTAATTTCAATTGTCGATGAAATTTGTATAACTCCACCTCACAATCAAAGCACGTTGTTTATGGGTCTGAACAAATGATAACCCTCTTGCTAAAACCGAATATTCAGTCTGCGTGAGGTTATAATTAGATATATACCTTTATTTCTTCCCCCTCTTTATGAAAGTTTCCAAACTCTGTTTGTGCCCCCCTCTCCCTCTCCTACACCGCCTCTTCTGTTTCTTGTGCGAGTGTTTGTACCCCCTCTTAAAAAAGGCTGTCCTCTTGCTCCTGACTGATCTGAATCAGAAGTGTGTGAATCTACATCAGTGTAGGCTCTGTCAAATCTTCTCCTACTGGACTGTCCTGGGTTCCACTGGCATTTCCCACCCTGAAAAAAGACCCAGGGATATACCTTTAAGCTCTTTGTAGTCCTCTTTCACTTTTTATGTTTATATTTTTTAAACAATATATATAATATATATATATATATATATATATAGCAGCCCAAGCTTTTTTTTTTTTTTTTTAAACTGTTTATTGAATTTTTCAATTATATGCAATATACAGATACAGTCCAAATAGAATTAACAATATAGGATATTAGAAATAAATTAAGAAAAATATATATTTGACAGAACAGAAATATGTAAATATGTCAGCAGAGACAGTAGAACAACAAATAATACAATGTAAAATGTATTTCAAACAAAAACTAGGAGTATTGGGGAAGGGAGGGGGAGAGGAAAAAAGGAGAAAGATAGATAGAAAAAGGGAAAAACAAGGAAGAGAAGCAGTCAGCGCGTGTCATCCAGAAACCTAAGAAGTGAGAGAAACTAAATTGTAGATAGAGGAGGTTCGGCCTCTAAATGATTTGTCCAAAGGGTCCAGATTTTAATAAAAGTAGCAGGGGTATCATGTAGGAACGATGTGATTCTTTCCAGTCTATAGACGGACCGAACAGCTTTAATTGTGGCTGAAATAGAAGGTTTGGTTGATTTCCATTGCGATGCAATATGACATTTGGCTGCACTTTATATGCTTGATTAACTTCTCTGTTTGGTGTGGGAAAGATGGAATGGGTCTAGATAATAAGGAATAGAGGGGTATCTGGCATTTGCAGTCCAGTTATACATTTAATTAAATCACGGACCTCTTTCCCAAAGGATTGGATGTAGAGGCATGTTCACCAGATGTGCAACAGGGTTCCCTGCTGTCCGCATTGTCGCCAGCAGAGGTTGGAAGCTGTAGGATATATCGCGCGGAGACGGGTAGGTACTAAGTACCAACGGAAATAGAGTTTATAGGAATGTTCTTTAATATGAATGGAAATGGAGCTTTTGGCAAATGCCAGTCTGATTTCGGACCGCTCAGGGGTCAGAGGCTCACCCACGTCGCGCTCCCATGCCAATTCATGTGCCTCTTTTTGGGGCTGATTTGTGGGAGAGTAGCAATTGATATATATGGTAGAGATAAGTTCCTTAGTATTTTGAGAATGTCTGCATAATGATTCTATGGGGGAACTAGAAGTGGGAAGAGGACCCCGTGGGAGTGTTTGATAAAACATGTGTCATATTTATAGATATTGATGTGGGAGAGAATAACGAGTTTGTAAACTAGCAAAATCGGGAAAGGAACGTAAAGGCACAATGTCTAAGGGAAAAATAATAATCTGGCGGCTCCAAAAATAAAAATAAACTCTATGGTCCATACCTGGTGGTAAAGCAGGGTTATTCCAGACAGGAGTTAGTAAGGGGTGAGGGGACCAAAGATCGTATAATCTGGGGCAAAAATCCCAAATGGTCAATGTGAAACGAACAGTCATTAATGAAGATATTGTGGTAGGGCGGCTAGCAAGACAACACCAGAGATGGCTAGATGGTGAGTAAATTGATAAAACGTTGGCCACTATATGTGTCCAGATTCTTTGGGCATGCCAATGTATACATGGTGCGAGGTGTGGTGCCCGATAATACTTGAGGAGATCTGGTGTTCTAATTCTAGCAGCCAATGGTTCCATCACTAAGGCAAATGAGAGGGGAAGGAGGGGCAACCCTGGCGAGTGCCATTTCCTTTGGTAAAGGGATCAGAAGTCAAACCATTAACTAGCACAAATGCCGAAGGGTTATGGTATGAAGATGTGATACCTTTATAGTATGGACCCGTGAATCCCATACTTTGTAGCGTGCGATACATGAAAGGCCAGGCGACCCTGTCGAAGGCCTTTTCTGCGTCGAGAGCCACCACCAGGGTCGACAAAGACCATTGCTGTGCAATATGAAAAGGTTAATAAGTTGTCTTGTATTGTCTGCAGTTTGTCTATTTGGGATGGTACAAAAAAAAATCCTGGATGTAGAATATTTAACTTAAATGCCTTAGTAGGCCAATAGATTTATTTAAATTCAACCAGACAAAAGAGCGCTTGACATAAAATTAACATTTTATTGTAAAACAAAAATAAATAAGCAATAAAATGAACTATAGAAATCAAGACACACATATACATACAATTTTACATAAATTACAAGCTGGTGTTGTGTATCAATAATGGCTCATAACTATGAAAAGAAGAATAACCTCTGCAGAAGGTATCTCTTGTATTAGTATGCAAAAAGTAGCTATCAGTACTGTGGTTCCAATTGATAGTCTCTGTCCTCCGGATGATACCGTTTATTTAAATGGATTATAGTATATACACCTTAGATGTTTCTTGTATGGTGTTTGTAATTAAATAGCCACAAATCATGTTCTCCTCAGATAACCAATTGTTGTCTATTAGTAGCCTGTTGTAAATGTTCCATAACACTGAGTCAATGATAATCGCTCTCACCGCGATGTTTAGTAATGCCATTAAGGCACAAGGATTGGAACTGACTTTTATACAGATAGTCAATAGTGTAACTGCTTACCGCCGGCCGGCTGCTTTTAAAGAGATGTCGCTGCCCGTCAGTGGAAATCGGACAGAGCTCAACGTGTAGCGCTCACGGAGCTTACTTTTCTCCTTGCAGTTATACTTCCATGTGCAGCTCCACGGTGTCAGACAGGAACGTTTTTAGAGGTAAAGACCAGCTTGTAGCATGTAAGGGAGACCCTTACGCGTTTCTCCGCTACAGGTGATAGCGGTTTCATCAGAGGGTGAATCTCCTAGTGATCCTGCAGGTGCTTTTAAACCTCAATCCTCCAATCATCATCAGATGATGATTTTAGCACATCAGGATCATCTGTGCAAATGTGTGTCCATGCTGGAAAGATTGTGCTTAACCAGACTTAAATTAACATGCTCGTTCCAATATATAAACAGACATGGATGTTTAAAACATTTAAAAACAAATATAATGCCAGATATTGCATATATCTAGAAACATAAATATTATCATTCAGAGATCTACTTATGGACATCTAAAAATACATTGTTTAATACTTAAATAGAGCACATTCTCAATTCAGACAAATATGTCTAAGAGATAGTCTTGAGGCAAGGCATCCGTCCAGCGTCTGGGAGACCCAGGTTTGATTCTTTATTTTAATTTAATGATAAACAGGATCATCATTCTCTTTTAGAAGTAGAAAGGCCCAAGTTCCACAAACATCAAAATCGATACAGTGTATTTGACCCAGGTATAGGGAAGGGAGACAGAGAAGATACAGGGGAAGAAGATTGGACATAAGAAATCCCGCCAAAACTGTAAGGCACAACTAAGGAACAAAGGACTTTTTAATTTATCTTCTAGAGTGCTCACAGAACATGAGAAATCAGTTCTGAGCAAAGGACTTAAATATCTTTGAATGATATCTATGTCTTTAGTTATATGGAATGTTTGATGCTATAATTGCTATCTAAATATATTTATTTTTACCTATATCTTGATATAGATATATACATCTATATCTATGTAAATATACAAGATAATCAGATATGTTTAAGATAGCAATTTACACAGTTTTGCAATAATACTGGTTGAAACAAGTTGATTGCCAATACAATTTAATGTAATTTAAATACAGCCAAAATTAAATTAAAATAAAGAATAAAATTATAATATTGCAGAGGGGAGACTCAAACCTGGGTCTCCCAGACTCTAGACTATCTCTTAGACATATTTGTCTGAATTGAGAATGTGCTGTATTTAAGTTTTAAACAATGTATTTTTAGATGTCCATAAGTAGATCTCTGAATGATAATATTTATGTCTCTAGATATATGCAATATCTGACATTATATTTGTTTTTTAAATGTTTTAAACATCCATGTCTGTTTATATATTGGAACGAGCATGTTAATTTAAGTCTGGTTAAGCACAATCTTTCCAGCATTGACACACATTTGCACAGATGATCCTGATGTGATATAATCATCATCTGATGATGATTGGAGGATTGAGGTTTAAAAGCACCTGCAGGATCACTAGGAGATTCACCCTCTGATGAAACCGCTATCACCTGTAGCGGAGAAACGCGTAAGGGTCTCCCTTACATGCTACAAGCTGGTCTTTACCTCTAAAAACGTTCCTGTCTGACACCGTGGAGCTGCACATGGAAGTATAACTGCAAGGAGAAAAGTAAGCTCCGTGAGCGCTACACGTTGAGCTCTGTCCGATTTCCACTGACGGGCAGCGACATCTCTTTAAAAGCAGCCGGCCGGCGGTAAGCAGTTACACTATTGACTATCTGTATAAAAGTCAGTTCCAATCCTTGTGCCTTAACGGCATTACTAAACATCGCGGTGAGAGCGATTATCATTGACTCAGTGTTATGGAAGATTTACAACAAGCTACTAATAACCAATTGTTGTCTATCTGAGGAGAACCTGATTTGTGGCTATTTAATTATAAACACCATACAAGAAACATCTAAGGTGTATATACTATAATCCATTTAAACAAACTGTATCATCCAGAGGACAGAGACTATCAATTGGAACCACAGTACTGATAGCTACTTTTTGCATACTAATACAAGAGATACCTTCTGCAGAGGTTATTCTCCTTTTCATAGGTATGAGCCATTATTGATACACAACACCGGCTTGTAATTTATGTAAAATTGTATGTATATGTGTGTCTTGATTTCTATAGTTCATTTTATTGCTTATTTATTTTTGTTTTACAGTAAAATGTTAATTTTATTTCAAGCGCTTTTTTGTCTGGTTGAATTTAAATAATTCTATTGGCCTACTAAGGCATTTAAGTTAAATATTCTACATCCAGGCTTTTTTTTTGTACTTTGATACACTAGTGTTTATTGCAGATTATCATGGTTAGGAGCAGCTGAATTCTATCTAGAAATCATCATTATTATTTATGTGCGCCTGAATTTTATATGCGAATTGTATATATATTTTGTTTATTTGGGATGGAACCCACTTTGTCTGGGTGAACAAGAGATGGCAGCAATGGGGCCAGTCGGTTAGCAAGAATCTTATCATTTAAGATCAGCATTTAAAAGGCAGCACAGACAGTGTAATGATTAGCATTACTGCCACACAGCACTGAGGTTGTGGGTTAGATTCTCACTACGGTCCTAACTGTGTGGAGTTTGTATATTCTCCCTGTGCTTGCATGGGTTTCCTCCGGGTGCTCCGGTTTCCACCCACACTCCAAAAATATACTGGTAGGTTAATTGGGTCCCAACAAAAATTAACCCTAGTGCAGGGGTGGGGAACCTTCTGCCCGGGGGCCGTATAAGGCCCTGGAATAATTTGGTCTGGCCCTCTGAGCTTTATTCTGCTCACCTCATCTAGCTGGCAGGGTGCCTAGAATGGCACACTGCAGCCAGAATCTATGCAGCAGTGCCGCCTGGAGCGTCCTTATGACTCTCCAGGTGGATGCTCCGGGCATTGCTGTAATCACTGGCAATTGTGGCACTGCCTCCATGTGACATCACACGGAGGGGGCGTGGCCTGCAGCGGGCCCCCGAATAATGTATATGAAAATGGCCCTCGGCAGAAAAAAGGTTCCCCACCCCTGCCCTAGTGTGTGTGTGTGTGTGTGTGTGTGTATGTGTATGTGAGCATGGGTAGGGAATATAGATTGTAAGCTCCACTGGGGCAGGGACAGATGTGAATGGACAAATAAAATGCTGTGGAACATGTGTGCGCTATATAAATAACTGGTAGTAAATAAATAAATAATAAAAAGGATATTGGGCTATAGTTAACCATAGATGGTGTGCAGCGATCTGATTTAGGACTAACCACTATGTCAGCCCCGGTGGTGGCGTCATCGAGTGAGTTAGCCTCAAACAAAGAATTAAACAGTGAACGAAGCATAGGTAGGAGAGAGACGGAAATTTTTGTATAGTAGAGGGCCGTGAATCCTTCGGGTCTTGGGGCAGCGGATCTCCAAAGCTGTTTAATTGCCTCAGAGATTTCCTCTTCAGTAATGGGGGAGTTAAGTGAAGAGTAAGTTTAGGAAGGGAGCAGGAATTTAAGTACTGACTGATAGCAGTCGTCGGGGAAAGTGTATCTAAGGCTATAGTGGGTAGATTATATAAAGATGCATAAAAGCTGCAGAACTGCTCGGCCATCTCGCGAGGTTCGTGAGTAGTGGAGCCATATACGGATTTTGGTACGTGTATGCGATTACGGGTACTTTTGGCTCGTAATTTTTGAGCTAACAATGCATCTGCTTTATTCGATGTCTCGTAAAATATCTGCTGAGTCCATAAGCGTTTTTTCGCAGCTTTTTTGACAATATCTAAGACAATTAGCCTTTTAGTTGTTAGTATTTTTAAGTAGGTACGTAGTTTGGGATTGCGTTGATGGAGCTGGGTTAAAGAGGTAAGGGTGGATTCAAGAGTTAAAAGGCGCGTAGCCTCAGCTTTTTTCTGTGCATCTGATAAGCTAATGAGTAGCCCCCACATGGTAGCTTTGTGAGCTTCCCAGAGATTGGAGGGGGTAACTTCGGAGGTTGCATTAACTGAATATCTGACTGTTTTTTGGTGAGATCTTGAACATTGGATGGCTTTAATAACAAAGAATCATTTAGACGCCATTTGCGAGTTGTAAGCGGAGTTCGTGGGACTGCGAACTTTAATTCTATAGCGGAATTAACGGACCAGGATATAGGAAAGGTCTGAGCCCCGAGGAGATTGTGTAGTTGCTCTGTCAACAAAAAAAGTAATCTATACGTGTGTAAAGATCATGAGGCGCAGAGTAATGGGTAAACTCCCTGGCAGAGGGATAAGTGATTCGCCAAGCATCGTATAGATCGTAGAGAGCGCTGGGAAAGGAGAGATTTGGAAAGTTTAGCATGCGCAGGGAGAGATGAGTTTGTGTGAGATCTATCTAAAGAGGGATTCAGGGTGGCATTAAAGTCACCTCCAATAATAGTAAGACAGCGGGGGAGATGAGCGAGGCAATTAATAAAGGTGGAGTATAGGAAACCCTGCTGCACATGCGGGGCATAAACGTAGGCTAGTATAATTGGAACTTGGTTATAAGTTCCTGTTAGAAAAAGAAATCGGCCTTGGGCATCAGAAATGGGAAGCCCTTGCCGGGCTTCCCGACTGCTTAATCCCGGCAAGGGTTAAATGACAGGTGTCGAAATCCCTACGCCGGAAGACCGGCGCCCGGCATCCCGATCGAAGGGATGCCAGCTGTGGGGGGGAGGGTTAGGTTTAGGGCTCTCGGGGGAAACTTGGGGTTAGGCACCCACCGGGAGGATAGGGTTAGGCTAGGGAGAGGGAGGGTTAGGCACCCACGGGGGGAGGTTAGGGTTAGATACCCCTCCGGGGGCTTAGGTTTAGGCGGCGGGGAAGGAGGAGTCAGGTTTAGGCACTTAAAGGGGGGATTAGGGTTAGGCACTTGGGGGGAGGATAGGGTTAGGCACCCTAAAGGAGGGTTAGGGGGGAATTAGATTAGTTTATACTTGCCTCTCTAGACGATCGGGATTTCCTCCTCCGTCGGGCTGCCGTTGCCGGGATTTGTACCTCCGGCCATGCGGCCGGCGGTAAATCATACTGATTTCTCAGAAATGGTGTTGAACAATTATAGGAAAATCGTGGTGGTACCCCAGCATTTAACCAACATAGAGCCGTATTCAATTTGAGCCGCGTTAAGTTAATGCGGCCCGGACTTAACGACGACTTCGCCTGTTTTGCAAGCGGAGAAGTATCGCGCGCGTGGCCGCTTTACCCCGTATTCAATTTCAAAGTACGCGTAAACGGCACCCGGCGATACTGAAACAAGCGAAAAGTACTGTCATTTTTGGGGAAATCAGCCTGACACCCCCCAAATGATGCTCTGACATCAGTGCTCTCCCCAGAATTTTTTTCCAGATGGGTGGCATCAAAAAGTAGCCGGGTGGGGGCCTTCGCAATAATAAAATGTTTTAAACCCTGACATTATGATTTAAACTTGAAATAACATTTAATATATTCATTTTCCTCTTCTTGTTAGGGGCCCAGTCATCTGATTATGAAAAAGTTTGTAGGATCTGGTCCTTTTTATACAGGTCCCAGATACTGTCCCCACTTGCAGGCTCCCAAAGTACCGGGTGGAAGGCGGTTTCTTGCCAGGTGGTGCACCCGCCAAAAACAGCCTGGGGAGAACACTGGACATGGGGGTTTACTATGGTACCTCCCAATTTGGCTTGCTGAAGGTTTTTGGTGTTTTTAAATGGGCTCAATAGTTGCTAAACAGCGTTTTTCTATTCCTGATGCAGAATAGTATTTAGGAGTATTTTTTCCAGAAAATAAGTTATCCCAGCAAATTTGGGGTACTTGAAAATGGGGGTCAGCATATTTAAAGTTGAAAAAGTAAAATGGAAAAATCCACCTAAGTTTTTAAAAAAAAAAATTTCACACAGATTACCTTTGGGGGACTGTCTGAAGGCTGCACGGGGGTTCCCGCAATGTTGCACCCCAAAGCCTGCACTACTTTACCGCCTATTACATTACATTGACTTTCTGCCTAGGCGGAAAGTCTTTGAAATTGAATACGGAGTAAAACCAAAATAGGCCATAATGACGTCATCGGTGGAAACTTAACGCGGATCCGGACTTAACGCTTCAAATTGAATACGGGCCTTAGAAGAGTAATAGATGTGGGGATATCGTTTGCAAGCTAGCGAAGGGATGTCAGAGTTGTGTCTGGAAAAATATTGATTGGCCATGGCACGTTTGGTAGGGGAGTTGAGACCGTTAACATTAAGGGTAAGAATCTTCAGTTTCTTGGTGGGTAATATATGTCAGAACAGAGAAAAATTATAGGACACGCACCGACTGATGGATAGAAAAATAGAGTAGGAGTAAACGAAAATATAAACATTATGACGGGATATGGGGGCGGTAGTTTAGGGTAGGTGACCCTTATCTGTAACGGGGTTGGGTCTATCATGGAAAGAATAGGTGTTATATAGACACTCCTTTCGGTGGGGAACATGGTAAAAGCTTTGTATCAAACAGAGTAGGACAGGAAGCATGTGTAAAGGGAAATAAAATAGAGGATGACCCAGTGATAGGGGGAGGGAGGTACACACTGCAAATGAAAAATCTTCACAATAAAATAGTGGAATTGGAGGGATAATGGCACAAACAGGAAACCTCTCTATAAGCTAATCAACAATGATAACATTTATCAATAGTTATTAGGAATCCCAATGGATATAAGCTTTGTATACCATTTATAATAATTCCCAGTGAGTAACAGAGTGTATAAGCCTAGAAAACATAACAGTCAGAGGAGGTTTAGCGGTCTATTTACTAAGCAGTGTTAGGAGACAGAGTGAAAAGTGCTAAGAAAGTGATAAGGTGCCGGCCAATCAGCTCCCCAACTGTCATCTCTCAGGCTGTGTTTGAAAAATTACAGTTGGGAGCTGATTGGCTGGCACCTTATCACTTTCTTATCACTTTTCACTCTGTCTCCTAACACTGCTTAGTAAATAGACCCCTGAGAGAGGCATGAGGCATAAGGCTTCACAATTGCAAATTAAAAATGAATTCTCACTGCGCTAGACACTGTTGTTGTTTTAAATTTGTAATATCTATAATGGGTTTGCTGTCTGCTCAATAAACAGGAGGCTTAGATAAAATAAATCCAACGTATTTAATAAGTACAAATAATATACATATAACCACAGTGCTTGCAAATGCATAAAAATCGATCATATACAATAATGCAGAGATCATAAAACGCACTAGTTTTAGTGCATAATTATGAGAGTGTAACTCAATAACATATACTGAGGTTCTACAGCACAGCATTCTATATGTGCCACTCCTGTATCAATGTGGCTTAAAATGTAGCAAATAGTTCCCAACAATAGGGCAGCTCAATCCCGCTGCTTAAACCACAATCACTACTGGCGTCCCAGTGTGAAATGAAGTCACGTTGGAAATTGTGGAGAAGTAGAAACTGGAGTATCTCACCCCTGGATGTCTGTGCCCACACTGGTGTCCGTCTCAACTCGGCCCGTCTAATTGTTGTATCGCTGCGGCTGGATGAAGTCTGCTGCCGTGCGGGTAAAGACCAGGGCTGCTGGAGGAGTGGTGTGCCGTGTAGCGGCTAACTGTGAGCTCCGGGGATGAATCGATACCTTTCAAAAAACCTCCACAGTACCATGCGGCATGTAATTTCGTGCTGTAGAACAATCTCAGATGCCTGGGTGATGACGTCAACGCGTTTCGTCCCGTAAAAACCGGGACTTTCTCAAGACTGTGTGCCCTAGCCAGTGGCACTTCCTTATATCCATCCAGGCATTACTAATAATTGTTTAATTGTTTAAACACATCTGATAATCATATAGCCTTTAATCAGTGTCTTGCTTCATATGTCAGAGTTGAAGCTGAATAGTAATGCAAATATATGAATTTAAAGTTTTATATTTATTTATTTATCCAAATCATATAATCATAATAAACTAAAAATGTATAATAAAATAAAAACATAATACAATAAAATTAGTAAGAGAGCTATCTGTTTATTTCAATTTTAATAACATCGCTAATATACCACATCTATATGGCAACTATTTTATTTTTCATCTATGACTCCATAGCCCACATTTCGACTGTTAGGATTAATACTACAGATCTTAGAAATTATATTTGTTGTCAATAATGAAAATATTAAATTATCGATATTAACTATAAACACTCTAATCTATATTTCTATAATCCAATAGGCAGAAAATGCGCATAGTTCTTTTTAAGGTGATATTTCGATAAATCGCTCATGTATAAGGACGAAGTATATAAAAAATAATATTGTGTACACTTGTGAGTGCATGTACACATGCATGAATAAATATCGCATGATGACTCTAATACTCAAAATAAATCATGTCTAAATATCATTGTGCACTACCTAGAAATTTTTTTTGAAGGGGAACATATACATAAACATGTAGCTACAAATGCCTATCACATAAATATGTACATATATATGTATGTATGTACATATATGCATAAGTGCATCCTGTAATGTGGACTGTGAATACCTCAGTATATAAACCCAAAAATACTAATGAAAGTATTGATAGTATGTGTATACATACTCGTTCAATGGTAGTCCCAATAACTACCATTGAACGAGGAGATATTCGATGTAGACGGCGACAGACGTCCCTCACCCTAACGATCCCTCCCCCAACAATATTAAAGTTGTAGCAAGTTGTTATTCTAGCTCAACTAATATAAAAAGGTACAAGATTATTAAAATGAGACATGATCCAATGCTTCATTTAGTCCTGCAGGATGAAGAGTATCCAACTTGAAAATCCACGCTGACTCTTTCATGCACAATTGGTGGAATCTATTGCCCCCTCTAGTAGTAACTTTAATATGCTCTACTCCCACAACAGTCAGACTTGATGGATCACTTTTATGACACTGCAAAAAGTGATGTGAAACACTATGCGTGGATAATTTATTTATAATATTGCATCTATGTTCCCTAAATCTACATTTTAGTGATCTCGTAGTCCTACCTACATATTGCATGGAACACGAACACTGTAGGACATAAACACAATATATAGAATCGCAATTGATAAATTGTTTAATCGGAAATGTATCACCATTCATATTGGATGTGACACTCGTCGCACGATTAATAGTGTGTTTACAAGTCACACACACTCTTTTATTGCATCTATAATTGCCTAACAATCCAGATGTCAGCCATGTATTGCTCCTCTGGTTGCTTTTGAGTGATCTGAGTTCGCTTGGTGCCAACAAATTCTTCAAGTTGGAATTCTTTTTAAAAATAACTCTAGGTTTATTTATTAGACAGGTTTTCAGAACACAATCTTCATTCAATATGGACAAGTTCTTATGAATGATTTTCTTGATATTCCCTGATTTACAGTTAAATTTGGATATGTATAGTAATCTTTCTTCTTCCCATCCACTTAATCTTTTAAACCCTTCCTTCTTTTTCTTATCTTGACCATTGTCTATGGCTCTCTCAGGTTGGTCCATGAGAAGATCTGATCTATTTAAAGTTGAAGCATATTCCCTAGTTTTATTGAGTAAATCTATTGGGTAACCTCTTCTTTCAAAATGAAGCATCATTTCTTCCATCTGATTGAAAAAATCCTCATCACATTGACAATTTCATCTGAGTCTTAATACTTGGTTCTTAGGAACGTTCTTTATCCATGGCTGATAATGACCACTGGAGAAGTGTAAATAATTACTAGTCCCTACTGGTTTTACATAATTCGACTGGACAATACAGTTCTTTTGTATAGAAAATGCAATATCTAAAAAATTAATGGCATCATAACTAAATGTGTGTGTGAATTTAAGATTAAAAGTGTTAAAATTAAGATAATTAACAAATGCCAGTGCACTCTCTAAACCCCATCCCAAATTATAAATAAATCATCAATAAAACGGCCATAGAGGACCAGATTATCTCTATATGGGCCGCTCCAGATGTATTGCTCCTCGAAGCGACCCATATAGAGATTAGCGAAGCTAGGCGCAAATCTGGTCCCCATGGCCTTTCCAAGTGCTTGTAAAAAATAAGTGTTATCGAATAAAAAATAATTGTGAGTGAGAATGAATAAGATGGAATTGAGAACAAAGTCACGTCGTTCTTCAGATAGTTCCAGATCTGTCTCTAGATAATATTTTGTTGCTTCAATCCCAGCTAAATGTGGAATATTCGTATATAATGCCTGGACATCAAGGGTTAGGAAACCCCACCCACTGGTCCAGGATATTTCAGCAGTTTTTTGTAATATATGTTTGGTATCTTTCACATATGACTGTAAATTAACTACGTGACCTTGTAAGTGTGCATCAACAAATTGTGATAAATTAGAGGTGAGGGAACCAATACCAGAAATAATGGGACGCCCAGGAGGTGAAGTGAGTGATTTGTGAATTTTGGGTAAGTGGTAAAAAACTGGAGTGATAGGATGTGAACAAATTAAAAATTTATAGGTATCTTCTGATATTGCATTTACTTCTAAGGCTTCATCCAACATTTTTTCATAATTGTTTTTGTATTCCGTAGTGGGATCTTTCAACAGAATAGTATAATATTTTGTATCTTGCAACTGTCTCATGGCCTCTGCCATATAGTCTTCCCTATTTTGTATAACGATCCCCCCCCCCCCTTATCTGCTGATCTAATAATAAGTTATTCATTTTCTCTCAGTTGTTTTAGGACAGCTCTTTCACTTTAGATAGATTTTGCCTAAAGGTAAGGGGGTAAAAACTTTTTTTATTTGTATTTTTACTTGTTTTCTGGCACAATTTTTTTAAATCAGTTAATGTTTTATTGTAAAAGATGTTTATGGCGGGGCTCTTTTGTTCTAACTGAATTCAAACGTAAATCCAAATTTTTTTCCGTTAGAACAAAAGAGCCCCGCCATAAACATCTTTTACAATAAAACATTAACTGATTTCAAAAAATTGTGCCAGAAAACAAGTAAAAATACAAATAAAAAAAGTTTTTACCCCCTTACCTTTAGACAAAATCTATCTAAAAGTGAAAGAGCTGCCCTAAAACAACTGAGAGAAAATGAATCACTTATTATTAGATCAGCAGATAAGGGGGGGGGGATCGTTATACAAAATAGGGAAGACTATATGGCAGAGGCCATGAGACAGTTGCAAGATTCAAAATATTATACTATTCTGTTGAAAGATCCCACTATGGAATACAAAAACAATTATGAAAAAATGTTGGATGAAGCCTTAGAAGTAAATGCAATATCAGAAGATACCTATAAATTTTTAATTTGTTCACATCCTATCACTCCCGTTTTTTACCACTTACCCAAAATTCACAAATCACTCTCTTCACCTCCTGGGCGTCCCATTATTTCTGGTATTGGTTCCCTCACCTCTAATTTATCACAATTTGTTGATGCACATTTACAAGGTCACGTAGTTAATTTACAGTCATATGTGAAAGATACCAAACATATATTACAAAAAACTGCTGAAATATCCTGGACCAGTGGGTGGGGTTTCCTAACCCTTGATGTCCAGGCATTATATACGAATATTCCACATTTAGCTGGGATTGAAGCAACAAAATATTATCTAGAGACAGATCTGGAACTATCTGAAGAACGACGTGACTTTGTTCTCAATTCCATCTTATTCATTCTCACTCACAATTATTTTTTTATTTGATAACACTTATTTTTTACAAGCACTTGGAACGGCCATGGGGACCAGATTTGCGCCTAGCTTCGCTAATCTCTATATGGGTCGCTTCGAGGAGCAATACATCTGGAGCGGCCCATATAGAGATAATCTGGTCCTCTATGGCCGTTTTATTGGTGATTTATTTATAATTTGGGATGGGGGTTTAGAGAGTGCACTGGCATTTGTTAATTATCTTAATTTTAACACTTTTTATCTTAAATTCACACACACATTTAGTTATGATGCCATTAATTTTTTAGATATTGCATTTTCTATACAAAAGAACTGTATTGTCCAGTCGAATTATGTAAAACCAGTAGGGACTAGTAATTATTTACACTTCTCCAGTGGTCATTATCAGCCATGGATAAAGAACATTCCTAAGAACCAAGTATTAAGACTCAGATGAAATTGTCAATGTGATGAGGATTTTTTCAATCAGATGGAAGAAATGATGCTTCATTTTGAAAGAAGAGGTTACCCAATAGATTTACTCAATAAAACTAGGGAATATGCTTCAACTTTAAATAGATCAGATCTTCTCATGGACCAACCTGAGAGAGCCATAGACGATGGTCAAGATAAGAAAAAGAAGGAAGGGTTTAAAAGATTAAGTGGATGGGAAGAAGAAAGATTACTGTACATATCCAAATTTAACTGTAAATCAGGGAATATCAAGAAAATCATTCATAAGAACTTGTCCATATTGACTGAAGATTGTGTTCTGAAAACCTGTCTAATAAATAAACCTAGAGTTATTTTTAAAAAGAATTCCAACTTGAAGAATTTGTTGGCACCAAGCGAACTCAGATCACTCAAAAGCAACCAGAGGAGCAATACATGGCTGACATCTGGATTGATAGGCAATTATAGATGCAATAAAAGAGTGTGTTTGACTTGTAAACACACTATTAATCGTGCGACGAGTGTCACATCCAATGTGAATGGTGATACATTTCCGATTAAACAATTTATCAATTGCGATTCTATATATTGTGTTTATGTCCTACAGTGTTTGTGTTCCATGCAATATGTAGGTAGGACTACGAGATCACTAAAATGTAGATTTAGGGAACATAGACGCAATATTATAAATAAATTATCCACGCATAGTGTTTCACATCACTTTTTGCAGTGTCATAAAAGTGATCCATCAAGTCTGACTGTTGTGGGAGTAGAGCATATTAAAGTTACTACTAGAGGGGGCAATAGATTCCACCAATTGTGCATGAAAGAGTCAGCGTGGATTTTCAAGTTGGATACTCTTCATCCTGCAGGACTAAATGAAGCATTGGATCATGTCTCATTTGAATAATCTTGTACCTTTTTATATTAGTTGAGCTAGAATAACAACTTGCTACAACTTTAATATTGTTGGGGGAGGGATAGTTAGGGCGAGGGACGTCTGTCGCCGTCTACATCGAATATCTCCTCGTTCAATGGCAGTTATTGGGACTATGTATGTATGTATACACATACTATCAATACTTTCATTAGTATTTTTGGGTTTAAATACTGAGGTATTCACAGTCCACATTACAGGATGCACTTATGCATTTATGTACATATATATGTACATATTTATATGATAGGCATTTGTAGCTACATGTTTATGTATATGTTCCCCTTCAAAAAAAATTTCTAGGTAGTGCACAATGATATTTAGACATGATTTATTTTGAGTATTAGAGTCATCATGCGATATTTATTCATGCATGTGTACATGCACTCACAAGTGTACACAATATAAATTTTTATATACTTCGTCCTTATACATGAGCGATTTATCGAAATATCACCTTAAAAAGAACTATGCGCATTTTCTGCCTATTGGATTATAGAAATATAGATTAGAGAGTTTATAGTTAATATCGATAATTTAATATTTTCATTATTGACAACAAATATTATTTCTAAGATCTGTAGTATTAATCCTAACAGTCGAAATGTGGGCTATGTAGTCATAGATGAAAAATAAAATAGTTGCCATATTGATGTGGTATATTAGCGATGTTATTAAAATTGAAATAAACAGATGGCTCTCTTACTAATTTTATTGTATTATGTTTTTATTTTATTATACATTTTTACTTTATTATGATTATATGATTTGGATAAATAAATAAATATAAAACTTCATATATTTGCATTACTATTCAGCTTCAACTCTGACATATGAAGCAAGACACTGATTAAAGGCTATATGATTATCAGATGTGTTTAAACAATTATTAGTAATGCCTGGATGGATATAAGGAAGTGCCACTGGCTAGGGCACACAGTCTTGAGAAAGTCCCAGTTTTTACGGGACGAAACGCGTTGACGTCATCACCCAGGCATCTGAGATTGTTCTACAGCACGAAATTACATGCCGCATGGTACTGTGGAGGTTTTTTGAAAGGTATCGATTCATCCCCGGAGCTCACCGTTAGCCGCTACACGGCACACCGCTCCTCCAGCAGCCCTGGTCTTTACCCGCACGGCAGCAGACTTCATCCAGCCGCAGCGATACAACAATTAGACAGGCCGAGTTGAGACGGACACCAGTGTGGGCACAGACATCCAGGGGTGAGATACTCCAGTTTCTACTTCTCCACAATTTCCAACGTGACTTAATTTCACACTGGGACGCCAGTAGTGATTGTGGTTTAAGCAGCGGGATTGAGCTGCCCTATTATTGGGAACTATTTGCTACATTTTAAGCCACATTGATACATGAGTGGCACAAATAGAACGCTGTGCTGTAGAACCTCAGTATATGTTATTGAGTTACACTCTCATAATTATGTACTAAAACTAGTGAGTTTTATGATCTCTGCATTATTGTATATGATCGATTTTTATGCATTTGCAAGCACTGTGGTTATATGTATATTATTTGTACTTATTAAATATGTTGGATTTATTTTATCTAAGCCTCCTGTTTATTGAGCAGACAGCAAACCCATTATAGATATTACAAATTTAAAACAACAACAGTGTCCAGCGCAGTGAGAATTCATTTTTATTTTGTTCTTTGGAGAGACTATGTCTCTGGGTTTTTGACCAAACCCTCATCACTTGCAGCTGAAACTGATTGCAATTTATTATATATTCTTTGCAGTTGAAGCTGCAAGTATCCCGGTGCTCAATACAAACAGTTTTTGTCTACCTTTCACAATTGCAAATACAATAAATTGCGAAAAGAGTAAATAGGAGTGGTAGAGTAAATAGAAATTATAATTATAACTGTAAACATATAGCCTGCATCAAAAACAGAACATATGCAAAGTGCGTTGGTGAGTGCCATAATAACATGTAAGACAGTAAAGATATAAACAGAGATAATTACGCTGTGGACCACTCCGAGATAGGCGCAGAGGGACTTTTGCGCGAGGGCTCAATTTGTTTACTTAGAGCTTCAGGAAGTTCATCTATTAAGTTGAAAGTTTAAAGCAGTTCATAGCCTTGCGTAGGCATGTTAATCACGTGAGTAGTCCCATTTCTGGTTATAAGCAGTTGAAAAGGAAAGCCCCATTTGTATTTTATAGAATGATTCTGTAGAGTTTGTCACATCAATCAAGGTCTCGTCTCGCCTTAAGCTTGGATTGAGCGACGTCTTGGAATATTTGTAAATGAGATCCAGAGTACGAAACAGTCGAAATCCCTCTTAGACATCATAATTTAATCTTTAGCTTTGAAATAGTGAAAGCGAAGAATTATGCCGCAAGGAGGCTGCTGGGGTGGTGGTTTTGGACGGAGCGCCCTGTGTGCACGGTCAAGAAGAAGTAAATCGGAGGAGATGTCTTGGACTACTGTAGCTGTAGAAAAAGTCCTTCTAAATAAGCTGGGAGGGCCTCCGCCGTTACCGTTTCAGGGATGTTTCAGATACGAATGTTTTGGCGATTACGGTTTTCCAGATCCTCCACATGGTCTTTCAAACTCTGTTTTAAGATCAGAAATCTACTGTTCAACAACGTTCTGGTATTGACACACCTCGTCCATTTTATGATCTAAAACATCAGTGCGAGATCCAAGGTCAGCGAGTTGAGATCTAAATTCAGTCAGCAGTGGTGGCTCCAGGGGTGGGGCTGCAGCGCAATCCAACATTCAAATAGGGGAGCCACCCACACATGGTATAGGAAATCAGCATTTACAGGATTGTGAGATAGACAGAGTACTCACTATTATAGTAGACCATGTTAGGATAATGCGAACCAGTAGCTGTTGTTGAGTATAGCTTCCTGAAAACAAGATGGCCGCCAGTCAAGGAGAGGGATAGCAAAGTCTCCTGTGGACTGTCAAGTAGTATAGGTGGCTCTAGCAGACGCCGGACCCCGAATTGTACCAAGACAGAATTAGAAGGCCCGGGTCTCGGCTCAGCACCGCGACTGACGGGAGCCGCAACGGAGGAAGTCCCAGCATAGGGGGGGGCTACAGGGAGCAGAGGTCACCGCAAATGTCGATCATGGGAGCTGCTGTATGTATCCACAATTAGGAGCTCTCCTCAGCCACGTCCAGCTCGGTTAGCAGCTAAGCCACGCCCTCCCCCCAAGCTTATTTTTATGATTTAATTTTAGTTTCATTTATTCTACTAATGAGCAGCAGCACGAGACAGTCCTTTGGACGTCTGCACTTCTGCTCCATCACATGTCCGCGACGCTGTGACACCAGCCCTTGGCTAGGTACTCTCAGCAGGTTTCTGAGGGGACCTAGCTAGCAAGGCTCCCCGGACCCCAGACTCAGCCAGGACTCAAGGGTCAGGTAAAGCGGATCCCCGCTCGCTGGCGCAGGGCATATATAAGTTAAAGTCAGCATAGGGGAGAAGGCGCTCTCCTTGCGGCTCCTCCTCCAGCTCAGGGTGCTATTCCATGACCTCTTACTTGTCCCTCACCCTCCGCCCCCCGGAGACTCACGGCAGTAATTTTCTGCATTCAGGTCTCTGGGAACGCTGGGTCCAGTCTTCCTGTATACCACTCCCAAGGGCCAGGTTATACAGCACTATAGTCTTACCAGCCACTGTGGTGTGCAGTTGATTTTAGTGCCCACTGCAGTTATATTGTATATTCTGCATAGTATGTGACTTATGCTAGCGCTGCTGTCTGTTTTCCTGTTTTCCTTTTCTTATGACTATCAGCTTATACCTTTCCCTTTCTTCTACTATAAACCTGGCATACAAAAGGTAAAGGGGGTTCATTGTACCTCACATCTCCATATATTTGGGGCTATCACATACTATATATCGATGTTGCGCACTACACTGTGCCATATTTCTTATACAGCTGGATTGCTCACTGCACTGTGCCAGATTGTGTTACATTATTCTTGCTGCTATGTCTGGCAGAGGCAAGACTGAAAAGCAGCCTGCTCCTCACACTCTGGTGTCTTGTAAGTCCTGCTCAGCAGGCTAAACTTCAGAGGACCTCATTCAGGATGGTCTTTGTGCATCGTGTTTATACTGACCCGGGCCCAACCGCCCCGGTGTCCTGTCCTCAGGACCCACCATGGGCTACTTTTTCACAGGTGCTGGCGAGAATTGCGGACCATGTAATGGTCCTTGTGTTAGCTCCCCCTAAGGATTGGCAAACCCCCCTCCTAAAGTGAATATACCTGCACTTGTAAGAGCTGTAAAGTCTTCAAATAGAAGAGACCGAGCCTGCTCCTAAGGCTAAACAGCCATCCTTTAAATTACAAAAGGTAATTTTACCAAAATTTCCGATGATCATATGAGTGAGGCATGGAATACGCCCAGTAAAAGATTTCAGCTGCTTAAATTCCTTTTACCCTCTTCCCACTACTGATTGCACTAAATGGGAAGTTCCTCCAGTAGTGGATTCCCACGTGACACGTCTGGTCAAAAATGCTACCTTACCTATCCATTCTGCAACCTCTTTGAAGAAGACTACAGATAGGATGGAAGCTTGTCTAAAATCTATATACTCTCTTACAGGAGCTATTACTCGTCCTGCTAGGGCTACGGCCTGGGTGACTAAGGCCATTGAGAGTAGCCTGCCATATTGTTTGGCTCCGCTCAAGGCAGATGCGGACACTCAAAAGGCTTTGGAGTCTCTTCTTTCTTCAGGTGATATCCTGTTTGGCCCAGAATTGGAGAAGATTGTGACTTCCTTGGCAGCTTCTTAGCATATAATGCGAAGCCTCAGACGTCATCCTTTCGGTCCTTTCGTCTTTAAGGAAAAGCTAAAGGTCAGTCCTTTTCAAGGCATCAACTAAGGCTTCCAAGCCTAGGACCAAATAGACCTGGGCTACTAGACCTACCAAATCCACCTACCAAATCTGAGGACAAGCCTTCAGCCTGACTGGGCAGGGCCACTTCTTCAATTCGCCCAGTTCTGGCGTCCGACCACATCAGACGCCTGGGTAAGAGAAGTGGTATCTCGCACATATGCCCTATCCTTTCTGAGGCAAACCCCCTTCCCCCCAGCAGTTCTTTTGCACAGGGCCTCCATCGGACCCGCGCAAGGCCCTGCTGCTCCAGAAGCCCATTCAGTCCTCACTTCTCTCAGGAGTAATAATTCCAGTCCCCTCCGCACAGCGAGGGAAGGGCTGCTTTTCTACCTTTTTTTTAGTTCAGAAGCCCAACGGGACTCATCAGCCTATCTACCTCAGGTCTTTGAACACGTTTATCAGGGTGCCCAGGTTTTGTGTGGAAACCCTCTGCTCTATTATCCTGGCTATGGAGCCTGGGAACTTTTATGGTGTACCTATAGTGCCTTCTCATCAACAATATCTCCAGCTTGCTATACTACAGCAACATTACCAATGTCATGCTCTGCCTTTTGGCCTTTCAACAGCTTCTTGAGTCTTTACCAAGATCATGGCAGTTATGGCGGCCTATCTTCATCATCAAGGGATCAGACTACTCCCATATTTAGACGAACTCTTGCTATTGGCCAGCTCCCCAGAAATTCTTTACCGCCATCTACAGATAACCATTGCCTTTCCACAAACGCATGATTGGCTGATCAACTGGGAAAAGTCTTCCTTCCTTCCTTCCAGGCCAGTACAAGTACAGTCTGGCAATGCCACGGCAGTGGCCTACCTCAATCACCAAGGAGGCACTAAGTTGGGCAGCAATGGCAGGAGTGTCCCGCATTCTCGCATGGACCGAACGCCATCTCCACAATGTTCAACCCAGGAATTCTCAATTGGGAAGCAAATTTCCTCAGCCATCACGACGTGCATGCAGGAGAGTGGTCTCTACATCCAGAAGTCTTTCAGCTTCTGTTGGAAAAAACAGGATTTTGGTACTTACCGATAAATCCCTTTCTCTGATTCCACAGGGGACACTGGAGTCTCATTACATTGGGGTATAGATGTGTGCTAACCGGGAGCTGGCACTTTAAGAATTTAGAAGTTAGATCTACCCCATCTATACCCCCCTACAAGCCTCAGTCTTAGAAAATTGTGCCCGAGGAGAGCTGGAAATAGATAACTGCAAAGGAGGAGGAGAAACAAGTACTGAAATAAACAAAACACTCGTTGCTTACAAAAGATGGATGAAGAAAACTGTCAGTTAAAACCTAATACTGACAAAGAAACCTGGTAGGTAAGAACAGCGCCGGGTGGGCGTCCAGTGTCCCCTGTGGAATCGGAGAAAGGGATGTATCGGTAAGTACCAAAATCCTGTTTTCTCCTTCCTTCATCCACTAGGGGACACTGGAGTCTCATTACATTGGGGACATCCCAGAGCTCCCATCCCGGGCGGGAGAGCGCTGAGAACCCTGCAGAACCACACAGCCATACTGCAAGGCAAAGGCTGGAAAGTATCAAAATGAAAATTTTAACCAGGATGTCGGCCCTACCAAGAAGCCGCCCAAGAAAAACTGAGCCATGGGAAAAAAAACTCCACAGGTAAGGGAGAACCCACCGAGCGCATGGAATGCTCTGTGAGAGAACTAGAGGCTCCTGAGACAAGGTTGCATAGGCCTGTCTGAATGGTCACACGAATGCATCCTGCAATAAACTGCCGCGTGGTTGAATCACCAAGACGAGCAAAATCTGACCGGACAAAGTAAAAACTGACTACACGAGAGATGTCGTCCTATCCAAGTAGATCCATATGGTTGTGACCACAACCAAAAATCTAGAGGATCTTCCAGAAACACTGGAACACAATAGGAAGTCTATTGTAGAACACAGACACCACCTTAGGAAGGTGCAAATAAAAATCGACCCTGTCCACATGGAAAACCAAGTAGAGAGAGCCTCGGATAGGACTCCAAAATCCGACCCACTGCTCAGGACTGAGAAAATAACCACCTGTCATAATTAGAATTATTTTAAATCTATAATCTGTAACTGATCTACCAGAGAGGAGTGTAAGAATACAGAGCTCAGCCAAAGTCCACGGAGCCCTGGTTGGGAAAGAAATGGCAGGTGTACCCTGATAACTCCCTTGAGGAAAGTGTGAACAACAGAATCAAAAGCTGATTCCTTAGAAAGAAATAGAGCTGAGATCAGAACTCTGAAAGATCCCAGCCTAAGGAAATCCATGAATACCGGCCCACAGAAAAAGGAGTAGTCTAGCTACCCTGAACTATGAAAGAGATGGGCCCCAGCATCCGCACCAATTTACACCTACCCAATGCGGTGGAAGTGTCCTGAAGAAACTTCCTTACTATGTCGGGGCAGGGTAGAATCACAACTGGAATACCCATTATCTCAAGATAGCCCTTTCAACAGCCACTCTGTCAAACAAAACCGCCTGAAGTCCATGGATTTTCTATCAGTATAAGATGTAGGTTGGAATAACACGCCCCTCTGGTCCAAGGTGGATGTAAAATCTAGGCCGAAAAGAAAGTAGTATGTGATGGCTGTGCCATGATGTCGACTTGCAGGAGATTCCACCGCTGAACTAGCTGTTGTAAACCCTGTGGGTTAAGCACCCTTGCTCGTGGAAAAATATTCTGATGAGGTAGACAACCACTCAATGCTTCCCTCCTGGGAAGAATCTTGCTGATATCACCATAACCAGAGCAGAGAACAGCTTTCCTGCCTCATGGCCACCCATCTCTAGGCTTTGCCATGTGAGGCTATGTACGCCACTGCTGTGGTGTTGACAGACAGTACTCTTACCACTTGGGGTAACCTGATGAACACAGAAACATGCGTTAATCCGTAATACTGCTTCCAGAGGAATCCAGCGGCCCTGAAAGTGACTTCTAGTGTCCCTGCATCCCATCCTTGTGGGGAAGAGAATCAATTTCCACACTCTGAAGACTTGTCTTCCAACCTGTGAGAGGTAGTCAACCACCAGAAAAAAAAGAAACAACTGAGTACTGGGGCCAACTTCCTTTGTTGGCAAAGGAAACATTGCAAACCTGACCAGTGAGAGAGGAGGCCCAAATTAAATGGTCTGACGTGTAAATAGCCATGTGGAATGTCTGAAAAGATGCAACCATCTTCTCGTGGAGTCGGATACACAGTCGCATCGATCCTTGTCATGATAGATGGCTTACCGTACAAACGGTTGAATGGAGAATACCTCTTCCGGAGGAAGGAAGCCCTTCTGGGCCATGTGTTCAAAATAATTTCCAGACATGGAAACCTCTGTGTAGTTTACCCTTGGTACCTGTGAAACTCTATCCCTATTGTATTTAGGGACCTGTGGTTAACAATATTTAATTTTTTTTTCGTAACAATGGGATCCTAGAAAAAGTCTTCAGGAGAAGATAATCTAGATAAGGGACATTAGTCCGAAGGAGGAGTAAGTTCTAAAGAGAGCCATCCTGACTATCATTATTCTGGCAATACCCCAGAATCCTTTGTTTAGTACGGATTTGGACTGTAAGTACGCTTGTGAGTCCTGATATGTATGTACCCACACTGCCCTGAAGAGTCGAAAACGAGCTTGAACCTATTCGGCAGAGGGTTGGTGGAGGACTAATAGTCTTGGGCAATGAAAAGAGGAGGATCCTCTTGTTAGAAGACTTGTTTTGGAAAGGTGCATCGGTCCTGGAAGTAATGCAATACCAGGTCAATGCGTGGAGTGGACAGAGCAAGGTCTTCTTCCATCTCCCTGTTCTAAAAATACATTTAATATATGGCCCCCAGATAGGGGGCGTATCAGATATTAAATTGATAAGAACAGATACTACACTTGATCTTGGCCAAAAGGCCGAGAAGCGATCTTTTTGAAAACTGACAAACCTCTGGTTAAAAACCGAGCAGGTGATATCTAACAATAGTGCAACAGACTTTAAGTTTTCTTAGGACCCAAAGGACCGAGAAGACATTCCTGAATCAGGTTTTTAAGTATGTTTCTGCCCAATTCTGAACTGGGGATCTTTCACGTGTCAGGCGAACGTGGTAACCACTATACTACAGAAACTATCTTTCTATGGGAAGCTGGAGCGGCTGAGGGAAATCTGCCTCAGCCTGAGTGGGATTAAATACTTATATAAAAGCCTCACCAAAAGAAAAACCGACCCCTCATCTGGCTTTGGAGAGCGAGAGAAATCTGGGGCACTCGGAAGAAAAACACACAAGCCACAGGGAGAACATACAAACTCCACACGGCGAAAGCCGCGGAGGTTAACAAACCCACGACCTCCGAGCGGCGAGGCGGCAATCTCAACTATTCTGTCAAAGGGAGATCCTCAGCTGGGTTAAATAGAGATATGTGTTTCTAAGTTAAAGTAACCTTATAAACCCAGCAGCCCCCTAATGCAGGGTGAGGCATCATAGCTGCTATTTGTAAATGGCTTAAGATGTTATTCTATTTAGAGCATATACATCTTCCTTCTCCGATTGTAGGACTATGTGACAACCATCTCTAAGAGGTTTTGTAAGATTCCCGTTGTATCTGACATCTCATTATTTGCCAATTGAGAGGTCTATATAAACATACTGTATTATTCATAGGATAAGATCCTATGAATGTTCACTACCCAGTGTACCACATGATTTAGGATCTGTGCTTCTGCCCAGATCGAACTGTGGACCTTTTGTGAGGCAAACGTTTACGTGGCATCCCCAGACGGGAATTTAAAACACACGCCTGTATACTTTAGAATCGCTGACCACACTTTGCAAATAGCGCTCCTAGCCGTGCTGAGCATATAAATAAGCAACCTGTTGCTTTAAACAGCTCTCCTGGCCAGCCTACACTCCACTGTGTACTTACAGTCTTTGGATAGGCATGAAAATCATCAGTCATTATTATCCTCTGTAGCAGCATTTCAGTGCAGTAAAGCCTCTCTCCGGATACCGGCTCAGGCTTGCCATATGTAGTAGACAGGTAATGGCCGCACGCAGCCCCGAGGGAAGCGCTAATGGCCGCTAGAAGCAATGCAGGACCCCGGAGCAGGCTCCGCCTCCACTATGGCGTCCAAACAGTACGCGCTTAGATTGCTTTCTAGCTGCTGCTAGTTTGCTGTAAATGCTAACCTGGCTACCCCACAAGATGGGGAAAGCCAGGTATGCAGAGTAATAAAAGACGGCTTAGCGCGCTGCACGCAGTGGAAACATAGCAGCAGCGGCAGCTCTGTAATGTCCTTCGGACTAAGGGAGGTCCGTACTACGCGCTGGACACAGCAACATACAGGACCTAGTGCTGACTGTTTGATGCAATTGGGCTCTCTTGGTAGACTGTGTGCTGATATCAGCGCAGTCCAGCAGTCGGCATTCAATGTCCTCCGGCTGTGCTATGGAAGCGCCGGGACAACTGAGCGCAAGGAGCAGATCACAGTGATAGGCTCCGCTCCATAATGGCCGCACGCTCTGCAAACACCACCTTTCTGTGCCTGGCAACCCTGCTAATCAGGGAGCCAGGATTATACTCACAACCTGCCGTGGCTGCCGATGGTGGTGGGGCTAAAGGGAGACTACAACGTGCGCCGCATGCAGCGCGTTGGTCAACCTTAGAGATGGTGGTCTCTGCAGCCGAGGACCACAGCGCGAGCCGCAACCAGCTGCGGTAGGGTCCTCCCGCAGCTCCATCGTCGCAGACAGGCAGAGGCAGTCGGCTGCCTGTCTGTCCTCAATGCTTGAAACAGCATCTTCATTTCCTACATTAAACTAAACTATGCCCTGAGGAGCATGAGAAAGTATAACCAGCTCCCTTGGGCACATTACTAAGACTGAGGCTTGGAGGGGGGTATAGATGGGGAGGAGCTAGTCTAACTTCTAAATTCTTCAAGTGCCAGCTTCTGGTTAGCGCACATCTATACCCCAATGTAATGAGACTCCAGTGTCCCCTAGTGGATGAAGGAAAAATGGGGTCTACCAGACGTGGATCTTGTGGCTTCAAGACACAACCACAAACTTCCAGTTTATGGAGTCAGGACAAGGGACCCCAACGTGGCCTTCGTGAACGCATTATCTGTGAGGTGGACCTTCCAGTTGACGTACCTCTTCCCTCCAATATCCCTTCTTCCTCAAGTTCTTTGGAGATTCAAACAGGAAGGTGGCATAGTCCTGTTGGTAGCTCCAGCTTGGCCCAGATGCCATTGGTACTCCGACCTTCAAAGTCTCCATAGACGTTCCTCTTCAACCTCCTCTACGACCAGACCTGTTTTCTCAGAATCCCTGTCTACATCCGTACCTGGCCCCGCCTGTCTTTAACTGCTTGGCTCTTGAGACATCCCTCCTAAGGTCTAAGGGATTTTCTAATTCTGTTGTCCAGACCATGATCAGAGCTCGTACACCGCCCTCTGCCAGGATTTATCACCATTTATTGCATACATTTTAGCAGTGGTGTGGCCCTAGAAACTATGATCCTCAAGTTTTTAAAGTTTCTAGAATACTTGTCTTTTTTCAGGCTTGATTGGATCTTCGGCTCTGCCTAGCATCTGTTAAAGTGCACGTCACTGCTTTATCCATCTGGTTCCAGCACAGAATTGCTCCTGAACGGTTGTTTACACCTTCGAGCAGGGTGTTTTATGTGTACAACCTCCCTTTGTCCCACCTGTGGCTTTGTGGGATTTGTCAGTGGTTCTTCACACACTTCAGTAACCTCCATTCGAACCCTTTGAATCAGTGGATGTCAAGTGGCTCACTGCAAAGACTCTGTTTCTTCTCTCTATAGCATCTGCCCATAGGGTATTGGATTTAGGGGCGCTTTCATGTTGCCCTTTTTAAGCTTTCATCATCACAGGGCTGTTCTTAGAACACATCCAGGCTTCCTTCCCAAAGTGGTTTCTCGTTTCACATTAATCACCAGACCTCTCGGCAGGCGACGTCTCTTTGGATGTGGGCCGTGCTTTAAAAATTACGTGGACCGCACTGGTTCCATCAGGAAATCAGACACACTTCATCGTATATGGATTCCAGAAGAAGGGATGGCCAGCTGACAAACTCTCTGGCCAGATGGATTCGCATGACTATTGCGCAGACTGGCCTTTCTGTGCCATGCTTCAGTATCTGCTCATTCTACTCGCGCTCTGGGTCCCTCGTGGGCAGCCCGGCATTACACCTCTGCTGAACAACTATGCAAGGTGGCTACATGGTCTTCTGTCCTCACCTCTCTTGGGTTCTATAAGTTTGTGACATTTGCCTCTCAGGATGCTTCCTTCGGGCGCAGGGTTCTCCTCTCAGCTCAGGAGCATCCCTGCCCTTAAACAACTGCTTTAGGACATCCCCATTGTTTCCATGTGGAGCCCTATGGACCCTAAAGAAGTAAAGGTAAAGTACTATTCAAGTATGGTAAAACTTACCCTAGTTAACTTTCTTCGAAGTCCATAGGTTCCGCAGTGCACCCGCCCTGACGCACCTGGCTTCTATGGGTTTCTTCTCTTGGTCACTTGGTTCCTTCTCTGTGTGAGTGTGATTCTTCAGTTTACCAGGCTTCCTTCACTCCTATCCTGCTCCTGCCTTGGGTTTATTAACAAAACTGAGTTGCCCTCAGGCTGTGTATAGGGGAAGAACCAGAGCGTCCTGGGATTGAAAAGCTTTGCTGTTGGTGTCTGGTCCTCCAAGTCCCAGCTACACCCCAATGTCTCCCTTGTAGAACCTATGGACTTCCAAGAAAGAGCGTTAACAAGGGTACGGTTTACCGTAACTTTTGCACAGTACTGTGTAATATATATATATATATATATATATATATAGTGTGTGTATATATAGGTGTGTGTGTGTGTATATGTATGTGTATATATATATATATATATATATATATGTAGAAAATACAGCGGCACTCACAGGACTGAATAATGAAGACTCACGACTCCAGTTGGTCTATATTCAACGTTTCAGTCTTACTCGACTTTTATCAAGAACAAGTTCTTGATAAAAGTCGAGTAAGACTGAAACGTTGAATATAGACCAACTGGAGTCGTGAGTCTTCATTATTCAGTCCTGTGAGTGCCGCTGTATTTTCTACATATACTTTTTGGTTTTTCACCATCAGAGGGCACCTGGGCAATTACTTTCTTTATAGTGGAGTGCCGGCGTCATTGCATTATATATATATATATATATATATAGTATATATATATATGTGTGTGTGTATGTGTATATATATATATATATATAGATGTATATGTAATATATTTAGGGTGACACTCTGGAGACTTATTCAAATATGATTAAAACGGTCCTGTATTTCCAATGTTTCAGAAGTGACCCCATGATCAAATACATACAATAAAAACACTTAAATACCCTCAAACCAATCTCATTAGCGCTAATACTTACTCACATGAGGACGCCAGCCTCGTAAGACACTGGGAGCACACCAGGAACGAACGGTGCCACCCAATGACTTTGAACGGTGCTGTCCTCCAATGTAAGCTGCCTAATAAAACTTCACACCGTTTGGTTTGTTATTGTGCATGGTGAGATTAAAAAACAAGGTGTATCACAGTCTACTAAGGTGGCACGCGCAAACACACACACATCATGGGATAGGAGTATGTAAAGGTAATGGCAGCACACTGGGTTCCAGCCTCATGGGGTTTGTACTACACCCGCACCCTACCATCAGTCTGAAACAACTGGAACCGTGACTCATCGGACCACACCACATGTTGCCAGTCCTCCAGGGTCCAGTTGGCGGCGTCACAAGCTCAGGTGAGGATCTGGATCTCCTCTTTAGAGAAGCCTGAGGTCCACAGATTGCTATATGTAACCTCAGATCTGGGAGTATATTTGCTAAGCATCAGTTTTTCAAAGCTGCTGATTCTCAGCGGCTTTGAACGCTGGTCTTTAAAAGTCATATAGTACATGCAAAACAAGCCTTATTTTGTATGCATTGCTATTGCCCTTTTAAATACAAGCTCTGAACGTAGTACTCTGTGATATAGTGGTTTACTTGACTTGAATGTTGAATATGTACAGGGTTTTCTTACGTTTTTATTTTTCATTCTTTGACATATAATGCTTCTCAATATATTAAATATTCCAGATTGCTAGTAATTTATATTCAACACACATTAACTTGATCGCTTCTCTTATTTTAAAGGTTGGTCTTTTTCGAAAATCGGGTGTGAAGTCTAGAATCCAGGCTCTGAGAGAAATGAATGAACTGGATTCTAACTTTGTGAATTATGAAGGCCAGTCTGCATTTGATGTAGCTGATATGGTGAAGCAGTATTTCCGGGATCTACCTGAACCTATATTCACAAGCAAGTTATGTGAATCATTCCTGCAGATTTATCAGTGTAAGGTTCCTTCTGATATGCTCTTCACCCAGTTACCGCTCTGCTAAGGAATGGATTAATTCTTACTAACATATAGGGTCTTATTCAATTCTTTTCGCCTCTGCGAAAAAGTTCCGCCTGCCGCACTTTTCACCGACATCTCCTGTTTTGGACGCGAAAACTTATATTGCGCGCCCCTGTTTTTCGCCCTATTCAATTCCAAACCAGGCGAAAACGGCAGGCGGCGAATTCAGAACAGACGGAAAGTGCTGTCAGAATTGGGGAAATAAATCTGAACCCCCCCAAAAAGATGCATTAACATTGTGGATTAATGTAGAAGTGTTCCAATAGCCCTGTAAAACTATTTGGGGTACTGAAGTTGTTGAAATCCTTGTTATTAGCGTCCTTGTTGAAGTGGTGAAGAATGACATTAAGCAGTATTTTTTTTGTGAAAATAAGTAGTCCTGTAAAATTTGGGGTACTTGAAAATGGGTACTAGCATATTTTAAAGTCTCTAAAGTGAAGTTTTGAAAAACGCACCTCTAGCCAGCACCTGCAATCCTAAAAACACCTGACCCATCCTTGCAAACCCCTAAGAAGTCTATTTCGCTAGTTTTTATGCTAGTACCCCCACCTTGTACTTTTCGCCCCCAAAATGAAAGTACTTTTTTGTGGTGTTCTTTTTTTTTTCCGCATATTTTTTTGCCACAGTTGTCCTTTGGGGCCTGCCCCAACGGTGCTGAGAGGTTTCCCCACGTTTGCACCCCAAAATCAAAATGCTGCACTTCTTTTCTCCTGCTACTCAGAGGCTAATCTTTTTCGCCTATTACATTGCATTGACTTTCCGCGTAGACGAAAAGCGTCTGGAATTGAATTAGGCGACAAGTTCCGAGCAGGCGAAAAGCCGCGATCGGCAATACTTTTTCGCCGATTACGGCTTTCCGCGTCTAATTGAATACGGGTCTTAATAGCAGTGTGAGAGAGCGGTTTGTAAAAAGTCCTATTTTCTTGATACTAGCACAGATTTCAAGCACTGTCCGTTAATTTAGGCCTGGAGAAAGTGCCTCAAATATTATACACAAATTTTCTTTACTTCCAGAAGTATCTTATCTTCCTAGAGATTTTATTATAAGTATTGCACTCCAAAAATATATATTTAAAAAATAGTATAAGAAATTAAATAGGAAATCTAATATGATTATTTATTAAAGATATTCTTTTTAAGAAAACTGGTCTAATGCTTAGACAAAAATTCACGCACACATTCCACTAATCACAGTTGTATGTACATTCCTTAAGGATTGTTTACTGAACCAAGAATACATGTTTCATTTCTAGGCAATAAACTATTTCTTAGCAACTTTGTTCTTATGGTAATGTTTCTCTATAGGCATGCATATACATTGTCCACAGAGTGCTACATATTATCACCATACTGGTGAAGGTATTGCACAGGGTGTTGGTAATGGGATGGGTATGGAATGCCAGCGCTCGGGATCCCAGCGGTCTGAATCCCGACCCCGGCATCCCGACTGGGTTAGGATACAGACAGTTGTCGGTCGGTATCCTAACCCTGCCTCCCCGGTGTGAGAACCTAACCTCCCCCCCTAGTGCCTAAATCTAACCTCCTCCCCACGCCCTAAACCTAGCCCTCCCCCCTTAGGCACTCGGGGAAGGGTTAGGCACTAACTCCTAACACTAACCCACCCCCTAACCCTGCTACTTACCTTAGCGATGCCGGTGTTTGAGATGCTTGCCAGCATTCTGACAGCCGGAATCCCTGCGGTCGGGATATTGACTGCATCCAGTTGGTAAGTTCCCATCAGAAACCAGTGAAAATGTCAGAGGACACTGAGCACAATTGCATGCTGCATGTATTGTGATGGATACATATAATATCCTTAGTCATATGGCATTAAAGGAGCATACGCACTAGACGATATGCTCACTGAGCGATATCGTCTAGTGTGTCCCGGCAGGCTGTGCTCAGTGTCGTTCATGACATTGAGCACACCCGCTGAACGATATCATTAACGATATCATTCAGCGCCAGGCTCTCTCCCCCATTCCATAACATGCAGCAACCTGACGACATCGTCAGGTTGGCCTGCATGTTAACCCGATGAACGATAATGACGAACGACCCGCGGGAACGCGCGTCGTCGTTATCGTTCATCATTTTTGTGTTAAAAATGGCCGATAAAGTGGACGACTGAATGATAACGATATAGTTATCGTTCAGTCGTCCACTTTAATCGCCCAGTGTATACACACCTTAAGACATGGATTGACCTCTCAATATTTTTGTGATTTTACCTCTCAATATTTTTTGTGCTTTCTTACTCCTACAACTTGTGAATGGTTTCTTCGCTTCCCTGCAGACCTGCCAAAGGATCAACAGTTCTATGCTGCTCAGGCTGCCATACTATTATTGCCAGATGAAAACCGTGAAGCCCTTAAACTGCTTCTCTACTTTCTCAGAGATGTGGTTGCTTGTGCCACCGAGAACCACATGACTCCAACCAACATTGCAGTGTGTCTTGCGCCCAGTTTGTTTCATCTGAATTCTCTCCGAAGAGAGTGCTCCTCATCCTCAACTAGGCAAGTTCAAAACTGGACAGCGAAGTATTTATTGTAAAAGGAGAAGTATATTATTTGTATAAATGTCCATTAAGCTCTTTACATTTGTATTTTGCAACAGGGATACATACCAAACTTGCTCATTTAACATTAATAATTAAAGGATACTTATGGCAAACAATATTTTAACAACATATATAGCATTATTGTTTTATTGTTGAAACCCGCAGGACAGCCTGTCTCTTTGCTTGTTTTTTAGAATTCACAGTTCTAATTACTTTCTGTACTGCTAAGGGGAAATTCAGTTCCAGGAGATGTCGCTGAGCGTCACAGTGATGTTTGTCTGCTTTCATACAGTGTTTGCCTATTAGTACTTTGAACATCGCTTAGTTTCCAGCGCAGCTCTATGGGTTGCGAGGAGAAACTAGCGATGTTGCTGGTTGCTTTCTGCCATCACTGTTCATTATCTCACTTTTTAGTCTCTACCGTTTTGTACTGGTGGGTATAGTCACTTGATTTCTTAAGCAGCGCTGCTGGGACACAGGACTCCCGCAGCGCTGCTGAGTGACAGCCGGCTCTTCTCCGTCCTCCGTGCTTCTCTAAAGTCTGCCCTGACCATTGCCAGCGCCTCTGTACAGAACTTGCAGTATAACATTTATGCTGTAAGTTTGAAACCCGCCAGCACCAGCTACCTCTAGCCCCCGTGGACACGCCCCTTTATCTGTGACCACGCCCCATGTACCGGGATCTTACTGTAAAATGTTAGAGGGTATGTATTCTAGTGCTCCCTGACTGTGCAGAATGACCAGGTTACTATGGGACAATTCCTAAAAACTGGTGGAGGAGAGGGGGGGGCATTTTCAGTTTTTTTTTTCTCCTCTCAACAATATATCATTGATAAGCATGAGGTGTCTAAATGTAGTTTTGGAATACTAATCATTAATATTATATGAGGCATTAGAATGAGAGATTTTTTTTAAGTGAGAGCGGAGGTGTTTGTGGTGTTTACATATTTTGTATGGTTGGATCATTGTAAATGATGTAATCCATCAGATCACAACGTTCCCAGGCAGCCTGTGGACCAAAGAACTCTAGTGGTCGGCCTCAGGCCAGCTTACTGGCAGCTGTATGATCCAGCCATAGATCAGAGAGAATGCAGAGCAGACATTTCTTGTGTGGGGGGTGTTTGCATTCTCTCTTAGATGGGGAAATGTATATTATTGTGTGGGTGATTGTATTCTGTACTGAAGGTTATGATTTTATTTTGGGATTCACAGCACTGTATAACCTTCAGGACTCATTCTACTTGCCTAAATTAGTACATGTGATGAGTGTGAGACATTTTTATCGGAAGCCCTTATAAAGGATTAACTTCCTTTTATTTTATTGACCTAATCCTGCACTCTTACAGGGCTCCTTTCCATCCACCATGGGTGCTTTATTGTTTGTTTAATAAGCTTTCTCCTCCTCCTCCCTTACTTGCTTACTTTGAACAGGATTGCCAAACATATAGATGTAAATGTTTTACTTTGATTGAGACTTCAAAGCCGTATAATCTAAACGCCATGGAAAAGCCCTGGCTCCAAGGATTACTGTCTTATCAGCCATTTTTTTGTGCAGTGTCATTCAGTAGGGCTGTTCTGTAGATAATTAGGTAGGAAATGTGATGTCATTATGTTATACAGAACTCTTACTTGTTGGTTTATGTTAAGCTCTGCCTCAAATCACTAAAATTATCACCATCCCATTTTGATTAAGTTATGTAATGCTGGCCATATACTAGTGCGATTTTGGGCCGATTGCCCGATTTTTGGACACGTTGTTCGATGAATCGTGTAGCATTTAGGTAGGAATACGATCCGATGCGCGCTTCTGCAGCTCTTAAAACGTATCGTTTGATCAGATGTGTAGCCCATCTTATCTATTGTGATCATATGCCAATCGTGCCGTGTATTTGCGCATGCCCTGCATCGTGCGTCCAGCGCAATTTGTTAAAAAAAAAATAAAGGGATCCCCCCACTCCAGGGCAGCCCAGACCTAGGCTGATAGCCCGGGGTTATCATTCAGTAGGGCTGTTCTGTAGATAATAAGGTAGAAAATGTGATGTCATTATGTTATACAGAACTCTTACTTGTTGGTTTTTGTTAAGCTCTGCCTCAAATCACTAAAATTATCACCATCCCATTTTGATTAAGTTATGTAATGCTGGCCATATACTAGTGCGATTTTGGGCCGATTGCCCGATTTTTGGACACGTTGTTTGATGAATCGTGTAGCATTTAGGTAGGAATACGATCCGATGCGCGCTTCCGCAGCTCTTAAAACGTATCGTTTGATCAGATGTGTAGCCCATCTTATCTATTGTGATCATATGCCAATCGTGCCGTGTATTTGCGCATGCCCTGCATCGTGCGTCCAGCGCAATTTGTTAAAAAAAAAATAAAGGGATCCCCCCCCCTCCAGGGCAGCCCAGACCTAGGCTGATAGCCCAGGGTTATCCCCGGCACCACTGAGGCGGTGGGTGCCGCGGGTTGTTAGTGTATAAGTGTAGTGTAAAAAAAGAAGTAAAAACATTGTCTTTACGAGTAGAACTGCAGGTTCCAGCAAGCCTCCCCGGCATGCTGGTACTTGGAGAACCAAAAGTACCAGCATGCTGGCCATTAAGGGCATTGTAGTCAATGGTGGGAGCCATTCATTGGCGGAGAGAGGTGGGGGCTGACCTCTCAGCCAATGACCGCTCAGACGCTCCCTGGCACCCACCACCCCAGGGGTGCCAAAGATAGCCCCGGGCTATCAGCCTGGGCCTGGGGTGCCCTGGAGAGGGTTAGATCTTTATTGGGGGGGTCCCCAGCTCTCCAGGGAACCCGGTCTGGGCTGACTAGCGGTCAGGGCTGATGCTGCGGCTGGGGGGCCCGGTGAAAGGGCTCCCCGGGCTGTGGCAGCAGCCCCCTGCTAGAAAACTCCAGTGCTGGTTCTGGAACATACAGGGGAACCCTACGCATTTTTCCCCCTATATTTCCAGAACCAGAACCGGATCAGAGCCCAATGCTGGTTGTGCAGAATTCGGGGGACCCCTACGTCATTTGACCCCCGTATTTTGGCAACTAGGGCTGGCTTTGACTAGCCCGGTGCTGGTTGTGCTTTACATACAGAGGACCCCTATGTCGTTTGTCCCCCGTATGTTGGCAACCAGGGCTGACTTTGACTAGGCCGGTGCTGGTTGTGCTCACATGCAGAGGACCTCTACGTCGTTTGTCCCCCGTATGTTGTCCAACCAGCACTAAAATCCCGGGGCTGGTCGCTCTTTGGGGGGGCACAACGTTTTTTTTTTTCAAAACACATTTTTTTACATTTTTTTTTTCACAGATGCACGGGTGTTTCTCACTGAACCATCCCTGCATCTGTGTTTATTTTATTAAAGATAGATGCACACATCACTGATCTCCCTCCCACGCGCGTGCAGCAGTTTCTTTTTTTTAACAAATGAGGTATGTGAGATCGCATGAGCATCGTGTGTTAAGCGGACGGGACTGCCAGAGAGCTGCCGGGGAGTTCAAGGGAAATCGTAAGATGAAACTTATCTTATGCTTGTCGTACTAGTGTATGGCCAGTATAAATCATTCTTAAGATTATTTTACTTTAGGCAATCTAATTATTTCCATTGTTCCTTCCATACTTTATGGTCTGGTGATCAATGGTTTCTTTTTGTATGCTCCATCTTTATGTATGACTGAATGTTTACTACATTAAATAGGGGCTTTTGATGCATGTTTATTTTTAGCCCATAGGTTTCCTAGACTGTACTGGGAAAGATTGCATTGTATTTATTCTTGATGTGTAATGCTTTTGTTTTGGTACTAAGGAGGACATGTATCAGGCTTTCTCTTCTCCGCTTGTTCACTTCTCTTCAAGAGACTTGGTACATCTCCCCCTATGTTCCATGAACAACTATGCAGGTAAGATTCCAAACATATGCAAAGTTACTGTCTTCTTGTTGGCATCATCTATATTATCTCATAAGTAATGTTTTGGGTAATATATATACCTTATTTTCTTAATTTCAATTTATAGGTCAAGTCAGAGAAAATACAGTCTCGGAAAGCCAGACCAGAAAGACTTGAGTGAGAACTTGGCAGCAACTCAATGCTTGGCTCACATGATTGCTGAGTGCAGTAGGTTTTTTCAGGTAGATGATTTACATAAATGTAATATTGATATACTGCCAGTCCTATTACATAGCGCTATACAGATAATATGTAGTAATTTACATTAGTCCCTGCACTATTGGAGCTTAGGCTAAATTCCTATTCATATGCATGGATAGTGACTTGGGTAAAATGAAATCCATGAATCCAGTGCTGTGAGGCTGCAATTGTGACCATCGTCCATTAATATGCAGTAGAATAATATTTGGCTAAATGAAAAGAGAAGCAGTCTGCATCCTAACGGTCGGGATGCCGGTGTTCAAAATACCGGAGTCGGAATCCCAGCACCATAATTCCGGTCGCCGGCATCTTGATAGTGAGTATTTGGCTTAGGGGCAGGGTTAGGGTGCAGAAGGGGAGGGTTTAGGGGTAGGTTTAGGGGTAGGTTTAGGGTACTTAGTTGGGTCGGGATTCTGTCGGGATGCCGCTGGCAATATTCTGACTGTCGGCATTGCGTAACCAACCCAAATGTAAAAGGTCTGTGTACTAAAAATGGTGAGATTGTTTTGAACATGGTTTAGACACTTCACAATTTTTAAAATACTTTTTCTTCTTCAGGGTCCATAGGGGCTCCATAGAGATACCATGGGGAAATGTGGTTGGAATGATCCAGGCACCAAACAGTTAAGCTTTCAGCTCCCAGGATGACTCGGGTCCTCCTCCACATGGCCACAGGCATTCAGTTTTTCATTTGGTGCAGCAAGATTCAGACGCACCTTTATAACGGGGACTGCTCAGGCAGACCAAAGCTTTTTATTTTATGGTTTATTTTGTTTATTTTTGCCTTAGAGCAATCAGCACTTGGCTACCCCCGCCGACACCGCAACTCCAGTAACCAGACTGGTCATTTAGGCGGGCACCAGCGGAGCTTGGCTAACGGCGATGCTGGAACCCGGGACTGCAGCTGGGAGCACAGGGAGGCAGGTAAGGTGGTTCCTCTTCCACGGGGAACCACGTAGCAGTCCATACCTCCAGCAGTTTGAGACCTGCCGGAGGTTGCTGTAGTAGGGCGACTGCTGTGTCCGCTCCCCCACTAGGCCACTAGGGCAAGTCAGTCTGGCGCCGGACATGTTATAAGGCAGGTGGTTAATACAGCATAGGGGAGGTAGGCTGTCCCCGGCAGCCCCTCCCCCAGCCCATACGTTCCAGCTGAGGTTTTCCCACATCTGAGTTGCTCCTCCTACCCTCCTCTGTATATGAGACGCCCAGCGACCACTATCAGTGCTCTGCTGAAGCTGCTAGTCTCAGGAGGTTTTGGGTCTAGTGTTCCTGTATACCTCTCCCCAGAGGCCAGGTTATACACAACTCAAAATCCTACCAAGCCTTGTGTTGATTACCAAGTAGTTGATTCAGGGCCCATTGCAGGTATATTGTACATGCATTGTATGTGAGTTTTGCTAGCTCTGCTGTGTTGTTACTGCCTTTACTTTCTGTACTGTCAGCAATAACTATCACTGCTATTTCTCCTCAACCCTTTGCTACAGGTGTGTGTGGAATATATATATATATCCCGGCACCATTTAATGTGTACAAAACACATATCACCGTCACCAAGAGGTGACTGTGATATGTGTTTTGTACACATTAAATGAATATATATCAGTCTCCAAGTGCCGCTGATTTGTTGCATATATCTCTGTACTACGGAGGGCACTGGAGCATCGATTCATTAGGAAAGCAGAGTGCCGGTCCGCTGGACGTATATATATATATATATATATATATATATATATATATCACAGGGGCTCTGCACTCACCATAATAACTAACAATAATAATAGACATAATAAACAGTGGGGTTTTGGTTCATGAATTGATCAATGCATTTAAGCTTGCAGCCCGCGTTTGCATTGATCAATTCATGAACCAAAACCCCACTGTTTATTATGTCTATTATTATTGTTAGTTATTATGGTGAGTGCAGAGCCCCTGTGATTTCTATTTAAACAATGTGGTCACATACCATGTTGCACCCGAAAACTAGGAATGGTGAGTGCTGTGGATTAGTCCTTTTTGTTTATTATGATTCATTTTTATAATGAATCATTTTTGTGATCACATTTTCTCATGCACCCCTTTTAACTAGTTATCTAACTTGTGTTGTGTCAGCTGTTTTCCTAGGTGCTTTGCAGCAGGTGTGCTTGGTAACTGTCTCACATTTAAAAGCAAAGTTGCTGTGAGCTTTAAACCTTGATAGCATACCCTGAGTTCATCACTAATATGATGGCTATGTCCATGTTATAATTCTGAGCAATAGAGTAGGGACTTGCAGTAAAGTGGGGTCCCGTGACGCGGGCTGCAAGCTTAAATGCATTGATCAATTCATGAACCAAAACCCCACTGTTTATTATGTCTATTATTATTTTTATTGTTAGTTATTATGGTGAGTGCAGAGCCCCTGTGATTTCTATTTAAACAATGTGGTCACATACCATGTTGCACCCGAAAACTAGGAATGGTGAGTGCCGTGGATTAGTGCTTTATATATATATATATATATATATATATATAATATATATAATATATCTTAAATTGTACTTTACATTTATTGTTGCTTGTGAAGGCAGTCACATTTTGCACTTATTTATTATGTCTAAAATTAAGGGTAAACAGGAAGCTGTGGCCCCGGTGCTGGTTTCATGTAAAAGCTGTTTGGCCGGCTTGTCCCCTTAGGACTTTCTAACAAATAGCAAACAAACCATCCTGTATAAAGAACCGCCTCACCAGTCCAGTCTACCAGCCCCAGTACAGGAGCCATCTTGGGTGTCCTCCTTGTCTCAGGTTATGAAGCAGCTAGTGGACCATTTGGTTGCTCCCATGCTGCCTCCCATATTGGGATACCCAAAGCAGTTTCAGCCTGCTATGTTTGCCCCCTATACATCCTTCATGGATGTATGTTTATGCTCACTCAATCAGAATATGGCTCAGTCAGCTTCTGCGTTTCAACAAATGTTGCAGGAGAACAGACTGGTAGCCATTAAAGCGCCTAAGCGGATGATATAATTTTGTCAGTCTGCCCAGCATGTAGATTCAGAGGCATCATCGGAGAAGTCAGGGTCTATCTCAGGAGAAGAGGACCATCCTTCTACAGCGGATGTCCCTTCATGGTGAGGGCGGTCAAATCAATCCTAAATATAGAGGATGATGAGCCAGCTCCTAGAAGTAAGGCTCCTGTGTTTAAACACTGGTGGTAAAAACTGAATTTGCTAAGTTTGAGCAGCTCACTGAATTTATTGGTGAAGCATGGAGTACTCCGGATAAACTGTTCCATGTTACAAAAAGATTAGCATCCTTTCCCACTTACTGAATGAACTAAGTGGCAAGTCCCTCCTATTGTGGATGCTCATCTCACACATTTAGTCAGGAGCATTACATTGCCTATACCGTCCGCATCTACCCTTTAAAGATTCTACAGATAGAAAACTTGAAACATGTCTTAAATCAGTGTTTTCACTGTCTGGAGCTGTAACTCATCCGGATATGGCTGTGGCCTGGGTATCCAAGGCTGTTGGGCATGGGGGCATTGGAAGATACTCTACCAAATGCTACCATAGAACAGCTGATATATATCTCCCACATATGGGAAGCAGCCTCCTATTTAGCAGAAGCTGCAATAGATGCCGGACTTCTGACTTCTAAAGCATCGGCAGCTTCGGTTGTTGCTTGTAGAGCCCTTTGATTAAGGTCCTGGAAAGCTGATGCGGGATCCAAGTAGACTCTGGAATCCATTACTTTTTATGGAAATACTATTTGGAGCAGAATTGCATAAGATAGTGGCTACTCTGGCAACCTCAAAATCTGCAGGTCTGCCATCAACCGCTACATCAAAGCCTAGGTCCTTTTGCCCTCATGGAAGAGCAAAAGGACAGCCTTTCTCCAGACAGCCTAGTTCTCGCAGGACCACCAAGCAGCAACTAAGAGGTCCTGGCAGGTCAGACGTTCAGCTTTCAAGCCGGACGACAAACCCTCCACCTGATGGGGCGGGCCTCCTCTTGGGGGATCCCAGGGTGGGAGGCAGACATCTTAATTTTGCGGACTACTGACATCAAACAACAACAGACGCCTGGGTTTCTCCCCCATCAGATTCTATCAAGGCCTTGGCCCTCCAAGAGGCTATTTACTCCCTGATACGGGCAGGGGTGATAATCCCGGTTCCTGTCTTTCAACAAGAAAGGGGTTATTATTCCAATCTGTTTTTGGTTTCATCCTATTCTAAATCTGAAAACCCTCAACAAGTTTATCCGTTTACCCAAGTTCCGTATGGAGACTCTTCGTTCAATTATTTTGGCAATGGAACCTGGGGATTTTATGGCTTCCCTGGACATTCAGGATGCGTATCTGCATGTGCCTATTATGCCATCCCACCAACAATTGCTATGGTTTGCTGTCCTGCAACAACATTACCAATTTCAGGCACTGCCCTTTGGTCTATCAACAGCCCCTCGTCTCTTCACCAAAATAATGGTGGTTATGATGGCCTACCTAAGTCGTCAAGGAGTCAGAATACTGCCATACTTGGACAACCTCCTGATATTGGCATGGTCTCCAGCTGTTTTACAGCACCATCTCCAACTGACCATTGTCTGCCTACAGACGCATGGCTGGATCATTAATCTGGGGGCACTTCTGGATTCTCAGACACAAAGGTTGTTTCTGCCAAGGACAAGATTTCGGCTGTATTATTGCAAGTGCGCAAACTGCTCCGCAAGCAAAGGGTATCCATTCTATCAGTGATGCAGGTCCTGGGGTCAATGGTATCCACCTTGACATGGTGGAATATGCTCAGTTCCACTCCAGGTCTCTGCAACAATTGATTCGCTCCCAGTGGAACGGGCAGTATAATCTAATACAGTCCCAGAAGATCCTTCTCACTCTGATGGTTCGGCTCTCCCTCTCATGGTGGCTACAAAAGGCTCATCTGGACAAGGGTTGCCCATTCTGGATTCCAAATTGGGTGCTCCTCACCATGGACACCAGTCTTCGCGTATAGGGGGCAGTGACAGGTCATCATACCTTTCAGGGAAGATGGACAAATCAGGAACATTACCTGCCCAAAAACATCCTGGAGCTTCGTGCAGTATACAAAGCGCTCATCCTGGCACAGGACCTACTCCAAGGCAGATCAGTCCAAATCCAGTCCAACAATGTGACCACAGTAGCAATCAATCATCAGGGAGGCATGCAAAGTCAGGCAGCCATGAGGGAAGTGGCAAACATTCTGATCAGGGCAGAACGTCATCTTCCCGCTATCTCAGCGATATTCATACTGGGAGTCCTCAACTGGAAAGCAGACTTCCTAAGTCTTCAGGACATACACGCCGGAGAGTGGGCTCTCCATCCGGGGGTTTTTCAACTCCTGGTGAACAAATGGGGCCTACCAGACGTAGACCTCATGGCCTCACGTCACAACCACAAGGTCCCCAGGTACGGGTACAGGACCAGAGATCCCTCAGCTGCCTTCGTGGACGCGCTGGCAGTGAGGTGGGACTTCAAGCTGGCATACCTCTTTCCTCCGTTATACCCTCCTCCCAAGGATCCTCAGGAAATTCAAGCAGGAAGCCTGCACAGTAATACTAGTAGCTCCTGCTTGGCCCAGATGCCATTAGTTCATTGACATACGGAATCTATCCATAGACACTCCGTTTCCTCTATGGCCGGTTCTGTTAGCGCAGGGTCCCTGCCTGCATCCAGACTTACCTTGTCTGTCTTTGATGGCGTGTCTCTTGAGTCTTCCACCTTAAGAGCCAAAGGCTTCTCCAGCTCTGATTCAGACAATACATAGGGCACGAAAACCGTTCTCTGCCCGCATCTATTACAGAGTTTGGCATTGTTTTGGTCAATGGTGTTCCCACAAAGTATGACCCTAAGGTTTTTGTAGGGTTTCCCGGGTACTTTCTTTTCTCCAGGCTGCAATAGACCTCGTTCTCCGCCTGGCCACCCTGTGAGTACAGGTTTTTGCGCTGTCAGTTTGGTTCCAGCGAAGTATCGCTTCTCTGCCGGATGTTAGAATTTTTTTTTCAGGGTGTTCTCCGAGTTCAGCCACCATTTGTCCCACCGTTGACACTGTGGAATTTGTCTTTGCTTCTCAAGAGGCTGCAAGTTCCTCCATTTGAACCTCTGGACACAGTAGATTTGAAGAGATTGATAGCGAAGACACTTTTTCTCCCCTCTATCTCCTCTGCCTGCAGAGTCTCTGATTTGGCAGTGCTCTCTTGTCGCTCCTCTTTTTGATTTTCCACCAGGAAAGAGCTATCCCCCGTACACGTTTTCATGTGAATGAAGAGATTGTGATTCCAGCTTTACATCCTTTAGACCTTTCTGTAGGTGAAGCCTCCCTGGATGTGGTTCAAGCTCTCCGTATCTATGTGGATCGTACAAAAACTTTTATAAAATCAGACGCTCTTTGTGGTGGTTGGTTTTCACAAACGAGGCTGGCCAGCTAACAAACAAACCCTGGCTCGATGGCTGGGCATGACTATCTCTCAGGCTTACACGGAGGCTGATCTCCATGTTCCAAACACGGCGACAGCACATTCTACTCTTTGTGGGAGCATCATGGGCGTTTCGATGTGGTGCCACTGCTGAACAGTTGTACAAGGCAGCCACGTGGTCTTCTGTCCACACCTTTCTTAGGTTCTATGCCTTTGACACTTTTGCCTCCTCAGGATGCTTCCTTTGGGTGTCAGATTCTCCTTTCTGCTCAGGAACGTCCCCACCCTTAAGGGAACTGCTTTAGTACATCCCCATGGTATCCCTGTAGACTCCCTATGGACCCTGATGAAGAATGAGTTATGGTAGACTTGCCTTTTGTTAACTCTTTTTCTTCGAGGTCCATAGTGTCCACAGGGCACCCACCCTCACTGCATTGGGTTTTTTTTTTTTTTGTCACGGTTTCCATCATCTTTTGTGAGTGCTTCTGGTGTACATTGCCCTTCCTTCTCCTCTTTCCTTCTCCTGCCTTAGGCTTGTTTACAAAAAACGAAATGCCTGTGGCAAGGGGCGGGTTATATGTGGAGGAAGACCTGAGGCATCCTGGGAGCTGAAAGCTTAACTTTTTGTTGCCTGGATCACTCCAACAACATTTCCCCATGGTATCCCTGTGGACCCTATGGACCTCAAAGAAAAAGAATTAACAAAGGTAAGTCTACCATAACTCTTAATTTTTCCATCGTACTGTAGGTACCGGATTATTGCCGTGATCTCTGCCCTAGTATTTGTCAACTACTGTTCAAGTCCTCTGAAGTGACCATAAACACATCCACAACCACCTTGGCAGCACACTCCAATACCCTCGTTTCTTTGGAAAACTCCATGCAGAACCTTCTACGTGACGCCAAGGACAAATACCGAAACTGGGTGACAGGTGCAGGATTTGAACATGTTGATTTGGCTTACAAGAAGGTTTGTGGAGATTTTTTTTAAATTTTTATATTGACCTAACGATATATCTGTTTTGTACCACTAATTTTATTATCTTGTCTAGAATTTAATCACTGCTTTATATACAGCCATGGCCAAAAGTTTTGAGAATGACACAAGTATTGGTTTTCACAGTCTGTTGCTTCAGTTTTTATGATGGCAATTTGCAGATACTCCAGAGTGTCACGAAGAGTGATCAGAAGACTTTCAATTAATTGTAAAGTCCCTTTTTGCCATGACAATGAACTTAATCCCCAAAACATTTTCACTGCATTTCAGCCCTGCCACAAAAGGACCAGTTGACATGTCAGTGATTCTCACATTAACACAGGTGAGAGTGTTGACGAGGACCAGGCTGGAGATCACTCTGACATTCTGATTGAGTTAGAATAACAGACTGGAAGCTTTAAAAGGAGGGTAGAGCTTGAAATCATTGTTCTTCCTCTGTTAACCATGGATGCCTGCAATGAAACACGTGCAGTCATCATTGCTTTGCACAAAAAGGGCTTCACAGGCAAGCATATTGCTGCTAGTAAGATTGCACCTAAATCAACCATTTATTGGATCATCAAGAACTTCAAGGAGAGAGGTTTGATAGTTGTGAAGAAGACTTCAGGACGCCCAAGAATGTCCAGCAAGTGCCAGGACCATATCCTGGGGTACCACCAGTACAGAGCTTGCTCAGGAATGGCAGCAGGCAGGTGTGAGTGCATCTTCATGCACAGTGAGGTGAAGACTTTCGGAGATGGCCTAGTGTCAAGAAGGGCAGCAAAGAAGCCATTTCTCTCCAGGAAAAACTTCAGGGACTGATATTCTTCTGCAAAAGGTACAGGGATTGGACCTCTGGGCCACATACTGACTGATGGCCGCCCATTCTTGCCTAAAGCGCTTTTGACCTCACATTGGGACGACTGTTCGTCTTTCAGTAAGACAACGACCCTAATTACACAGCCAAGATATCAAAGGAGTGGCTTCAGGACAACTCTGTGAATGTCCATGAGTGGCCCAGCCAGAGCCTAGACTTCAATCTGATTGAACATCTGAAAATGGCTGTGCACCGACGCTTCCCATCCAACCTGATGGAGCTTGAGAGGTGCTGCAAAGAGGAATGGGCGAAACTGCCCAAAGATAGGTGTGCCAAGCTTGTGGCATCATATTCAAAAAGACTTGAGGCTGTAATTGCTGCCAAAGGTGCATCAACAAAGTATTGAGCAAAGGCTTAAAACATTTCTTAGTTTTTTTTTTTATTATTAAATTTGCAAAAATCTCAAAAACACATTATCATTATGGGGTATTATGTGTAGACTTTTGAGGACAAAAATGATTTTTTTCTACTTCAGGATCCAAAGAAGGTCCTGAACTGTGACTGCTTCTTTCTTCCGGCTCCACCCCCCATGAGTTCTTCGATGGCCATTTCTCCTGGCTGCGTGTCGCAGATCTCGGCAGACGGTGCGGAGTACAGGTCCCCCTACATACCTCTCCTCCTGATGGTGGTCAGTGTATGTAGCACTTTGTGCTACTAGACGCTAAGTCTGTGTAGTTGACCAGTATTTGCCGTTTAAGTGCAGGTATTGTTGTTGTTCTGCATTTGTCTGCAACTGTATGCTAGCGCTGTCTGAGTTTCTTTTTCTATAACTGTCGGACATTTTTTGCTATCCCTGTACCTGTTCTGCTATTCTGAGCTATAGCACTGGTGTTGTGCGGGTGTGGCTAAAGTCACAGGCTGTGACCTTATTAAATCACATCTATAGAGTGGCAACTTCTTCACTTTGACTAGCAGTGAGAGTTATATGCCTAATTTGGCTCCTGCTAAGCTCTTCTGTAAAAAATGTACAGTGGTGTTAGGGGCGGGGGACAATGCCTCTGAGGAGTTATGTTTGCGGTGTTGTACCTCTCCAGGTCCCTCTGCAGCTTCTGTCGCTCAGCATGAGCCGCCATGGGAGTGCTTTGCAAAAGCCCTTCCGTAAAACACGGACAAGGCTTTGGCTATTCAAGAGGTGGTACAATCCATGCTGCAGGCAGGGGTAATTGTACCAGTCCCGTTGTCCAACCTTTTTGTAGTCCAGAAACCAAACTGTTCTTACTGTCCTATTCTCAATCTCTGGTCCCTGAACAAATTCCTCAGGGTACCCAGGTTCAGAATGGAGACCCTACGCTCAGTTATACTGGCTATGGAACCTGGGGATTTTATGGTACCCTGGGATATTCAGGATGCATACCTGCATATTCCGATTGTTTCAGCTCACCAATGTTTTCTCAGGTTCATTGTGTCACAACAACATTTACAGTTTCAGGCTCTGCAGTTTGGCCTTGCCACTGCACCTCGGGTGTTTACAAAGGTCATGGCAGTAATGGCATCCTATCTGAGGCTGCAGGGGATCCGCCTGTTATCTTACCTGAGTGACCTCTTGCTACTAGCAGGGTCCCCAGAGGTGCTTCACTACCACCTGCAGTTAATATTTGTGATCCAGGTACACCAGGTACACGGGTGGTTGATAAATTGTTGATAAACAGAAAAGAATTTTTCTGACAGCAGAAAAGATCTCCACTTTGCAGATGCGTGTACGCAGATGCCTTCACAATCGCCGAGTGTCAGTCCACTCAGCAATGCAGTTACTGGGATCTATGGTGTCAACGTTCAACATGGTGGAGTAAGCCTAATTTCATTCCCGACCTCTGCAGCGATCGATCCTCTCCAAATGGGACGGATTTCCCCATCATATACAGACTCAAATGATGGTGCTCTCTCCATAAGTGCGCCTGTCTCTGATTACAGACGATCCACCTCATCAAAGGGCGACTTGGGGGCTCTCTCTTGTCGTTACCCATTTCTAGTTTTTCACAGGTACAGGGCAGCGCTTCGAACTCACCCTGGGTTTTTTCCTAAGGTGGTTTCTAGTTTCCACATTAATGAGGAGATTATTGTGCCTGCCTTTAACTCCCCAGACCTCTCGGCAGGGGAGGCCTCATTGGATGTGGTACTTGCCCTCAAGATTTATGTGGATAGTACCAGTTCTCTCAGAAAGTCGGATTCCTTGTTTGTACTTTATGGTTTCCACAAGAGAGGATGGCCGGCCAATAAACAAACTTTGGCTAGATGGCTTCGTATGATCTCTGAGGCTTACATTCATGAGGACCTTCCAGTCCCGCCCTCTGTTACTGCTTATTCTACTCGGTCTGTGGGCCCTTCATGGGCAGCTCGTCGTGGTGCCTCGGCTGTACAACTTTGTAAGGCGGCCACATGGTCTTCTATCCAGACATTTTTGAAGTATTACTCTTTTGATACCTTTGCCACTCAGGATGCTTCCTTCGGGCAGCGGATTCTCTCTTCGGCACAGGAGCATCCCCGCCCTTGAAAGTACTGCTTTGGAAATCCCCAAGGTCACCCTGGATCCTGAAGTATAAAAGTAGAGGGATGGTAAGAACGTACCCTTGTTATCTCTTTTTCTGCGAGGTCCATAGGGTCCACAGGGTCCGCCCTGACGCACCTGTGCTTCAATTTGGCCACCAGTTTTCCGTGTCCTTCTGTGTGAGAATGTGATTCTAGTGTGTTCCAGACTTTCTTCTTTTTTATCCTCCTCCGGCCTTTGGCTTGCTACGTAACTGAGGAGCCTCCGGCCCGGGGGCGGGGTATAGAGGGAGTCCCGTTGCATCCTGGGAGAAGAATTTACTGTGTAAGGTGCCCAGATGACTCTGCATCGGAGTCGGTTTGATATCCCGGCTGCCGCATGGCCGGGAGTTCGAATCCCGGCAGCGGAAGCCCGACAAAATAGCAGAGCCCGGCAGCGGAAGCCAGACAGCGCTGGAAATCCCGATCGTGGTGAGGTAAGTATTGTCTAATCTAACCTAACCCTCCTTAGGGGTGCCTAACCCTAACCTCCCCCCCTGTGCCTAACCCTAACCCCCCCCCCCTTCCCCGCTGCCTAAACCTAAGTCCCCCGGGGGGTGCCTAACCCTAAGTCCCCCCTGTGGGGGCCTAACCCTCCCTCCCCCTAGCCTAACCCTCCCGGGGGGGTGCCTGACCCTAAGTCCCCCCCGGTGCCCTAAACCTAATCCTTAAACCCCCCCCCCCCCCCCCCCCCCCGAGGCTGTACGCTCACGACGCCAGGCATCCGCTCGGTCGGGATATAGACGCCGGTCATTTATCCCACGGCGGGATAAAGGAGTCGGGAAGCCGGCTGCCAGGATTCTGGCAGCCGGCTTCCCGATTGTATACCCTCTGCATCACCTATACCCCTGTGTGACTCTATGGACCTCGTAGAAAAAGAGATAAGGGTAAGTCCTTACCATATGTCTACTTATTGCATTTTGGAATAAGGCTGTAACATAAAATGTGTAAAAAGTGAAGCGCTGTGAATACTCTCCGGCTGCACTGTACCATAGTAACATCTGACAAAAAGGTCTAAAAACATTTGTGAAAACCAATACATGTCATTCTCAAAACTTTTGGCCATGACTGTAGTACATGATTCTGAGTTGGATGGAAATCCAAATGCGGATGCATGTTAAGATTTTTATCAAACTACGCATATGCCACAGCAGCCATATGCAACTTTCAGATGAATCTGATTTAGAATCGCTTTTAGATGCACTGCCACCTCTCACCGCCGGCTGAGTGGGTTTTACAGAGTAGCAACCGGGTGTTCACACGTAAGAAAAGTCTTCCCACATATACAGAGTTGAGCATATACAGAGTGCATGCCATTTTGAGTTGCATCTTTTGACACCAAGCATGGGGTTAGGTGTAAGTGCCGTTGCTAGTGACGATGGCTGCTCTCACAGCCAGAGCGCTGGGTCTGGTGCTGCTGTTGCGTAGATGCATATGACTCAGAATACAGGCGGATATGTGTATAGGCATTCCAATCGCTAGCAGCGACCAGAATTGAGACCGCAATATGTGTGTTTCTATGTAGGGAACATGGAAAGATTGGGGATATGTTAAATGAGAAGTGATTTGGCTGATATTATTGTATAAAGTTATTTTGCCTTGCTTTTTCCCCTTTGCAGGTAGAGAGTGATGACTGTCCAATCAGGTTATGGAAAGCCTCCACTGAAATTGAGGCTATGCCACAAATGGTCTTGCAGCATATATTAAGGGAGCAACATACATGGGATCCAAACCTACACCAGTCAAAAATAATAGAGACACTGGATGAAGATACAGAAATTTACCACTATTCAACAGAGAGCCTGCCTCCTTTACCATGCAAGGAGTACATAGTTTTAAGGTGATTGTTTTAGATGTGGTGATTACATCTGACCATGGCAATGGGGGGGGGCATCATGTGGAAACACACTTGTAGAATTAATGGTAGTTGTGAAAGAAAAAAAAATGGAATGGCTGTAGGATCAGGATGGGAAACATTGTTGGGGCAGTTTGAGACAGAGCAGATCTTGGTTAGCGTGTGTGAATTAACAACTGGGGGGCTCAGGCAGAGTAAGATATATGGCTCTGATTCAGATTTGGGAATAGAGTAATGGTGCGTACACACGGAACGATCGTCAGCGATAATGATGTCACTGAACGATCTCCCTTTAAAAATCCTGGTGTGCTGGATGAATGGTATTGTTCATCCACACAACAAAAAAACACCAACAACCCACGATCAACGATCGTGGACTCCTATGGAGAGATACTGATATTGTCCAGGTTGGCATGCATGCATGGCCGATGGACGATATCGTTATCGTCCATGCGGGAACGCACATCTCTGGTCTTGGGTAAGTTTGTTGGTACTTAAAAATGAACGATAAAACGATGAACAATATCGTTATCGTTCATATAGGGCATTTATATCGTACTGTGTGTACGCACCATTAGACAGAGCAAGTAACTGTACCTGGACAAACCATGTTGCAATACCAGAGGTGCAAATGCATACATTTTTTTTTCTTGCATGTGGGGTAAATAGTGGCTGACCTTGCATGTAACCTACAAATGCTGGACAGCTTCTTTTTTTTTTTTTTTTTTTTTTAAACTGCAATTTAGATTTTAGTGTTGACATACCCCTCCCAAATCTAAATGTGTCTGCACATTTTAAATCTGCCCCACCTGCAGTTCAACATGGTTTTACCAAGATGCACAGTTGCTTGCTCTGAATTACTCCATATGTCAGGGTTTTTTGTGTGTAAATCTGCAATTCTGCACCACGTGTGCACAGAAACTGCATATGCCTGATTGCAGATTTGGAATGAGGGAGGCAAGGGGTTTATAGGCTCAGACTCTGCGCTCAAAGTGTGCCGGTATACAACGGTATGGTATACCGGCATTTCCAGCACTGACCTGCCCGCCACCGATAGGCATATGGAGAAGGCACTGCTTCTGCTTTATACATATGCCGGGCACCCGCTGAGATTCTGTTACCAGTGGGCACCCGGCGGCTCCTTCCCTCCCTGCAAGCCGGAGATGAGCTCACTTCTGAGCTCCGCCTTCCGGCTCTCACAGTGGGTGTTTGGAGAGACGTCATGACGTCTCTCCCACAGTACAGACGAGGAGCTGTTGGGCGGTGGCGGCACACAGGAGCGGGGCTTCAGGTTAGTATGTTTATGTGTGTGTCTGTGTGCCTTTATCTGTAAGGGGCACTACTACTGTGGGCAATATATAGAGGGCACTACTATTGTGGGCAATGTATGGGGGCACTACTACTATAGTGAACAATGTATAGGGGGCAGTACCTCAAGGGGCAATACTACTGTGGGCAATGTATAGGGGCACTACTAATATTGTGGGCAATGTATAGGGGGCTACTACTACAATGGAGCACTACTACAGTGGGCATTGTATAGGGGGAACTACTACCATGGGTATTGCATAGGGGCACTACTATTGTGTACATTGTATAAGGGGCACTACTGCGGTGGGCATATGGGGCACAACTACTCTGGGCATTGCATAATGGGCACCACTACTGTGGGCATTGCATAAAGAACACTACTAGCATTGTATAAGGGACACTACTATTGTGGGCATTGTATAGGGGCACTACTACTGTGAGCATTGCATAAGGGGCACTACTGTGGGCTTTGTATAGGGGCACTATTACTGTGGGCATTTTATAGGGGGCTCTACTATTGTGTGGCATAATGTGTATAAGGGGTACTACGTGTGGAAGACTATACTGATGAAAAAGGGGTGCGTCATAGGGACACACCCTTTTAAAGTGGCCACGCCCCCTTTTCCAGGACGTGCGCGCCTTCGGTGCTCAAATGAGTACAGCCTTCGATTTTCCATACCCCCACTTTCCCCCACCCCCACTTCGATCACTACTGAGACTAATAAGTATGTGTTCACATTACGTGAATGAGATGAACTATATACCCATGCTTATACGCTTCCCTATATGAAAGGATCATAATACACATGGTGCTGTACAGGTGTAAGCTGGCGGCAATTCCTAACTCAGTCCACACATGTCAGAGAGGCAAGAGTTCCCCAATCAGACACAGACAATCGGAGTCAAAACTTACGCAAAAGCAATCTAAATGTATTTCTAATAACCCAAATTTACTGAAATTGGTCATTGTTATAGATTAAGACGTTTGGAACAATAAACATACAATAAATTACAATAACAAAAATGATGATATTTTCTAATTGAGTGTTTCTATTATAAATTAGCAACATTCTTTACACATTAGTAGTATTTTCCTGGTTACGGTTAACTCTTTGTATACACGTTGGGGCCCCTAAAGCCTATTTACAACTGAAGGTCAAATAGCAATGTTGTGTGTAATAATGAGTTTGTTTCACTAAGGCAGGGGTTCCCAACCACGGTCCTCAAGGCAAATTAACAGTCCAGGTTTAAGGGATAGCCATACTTGAGCACAAGTGACTTAATTAGTACCTCAGTTATTTTGATTTAACCATCTGTGCACAATCATGGATAAAAGTAAAACCAGGACTGTTAGTGTGTCTTGAGGACCGAGGTTGGGAATCACCTCACTAAGGGGTCTATGTACTCAGCCTTGGAGAGACGGGGATAAAGTACCAACCAATCAGGTTATGGCTTAATGCATAGGCCCTTTAGGGGGATTTTCCACAGATAACTGATCCAGTGGGAAACTCCTCCGCCTGTGGACTCCTGGCTCTCTCCTATCAAAGAAAATGACACTACCAGTCTCTGGAGCTACGGCCTTGAATTAAGGCTCTGAGCGTAAATTGGAAACTACCCTCAAGCCCATCTATATTACTGCTGGTGCTCTACTCAGACTGGCCCTAGTCGGCTCCTGGGTTAAAAAGGCAGTAGAGATGTGGGCTTGAACAATTGGGAGAGGGACTGAGGTCTAATACTCTGCGAGCGGATCTTATCTCTCGAGCTGAACATATCCAGGAATCGGCTGTTTATCTGGGCGAGGCCTCGAGATATTGATCAGGTAGGGTCCAGAATTTCTGCTTTAGCGGTGGCAGCCTGCCGCGCCCTGTGGCTTCCCACTTGGAAGGTGGACGAAAAGTCAAAGCGCACTGTCGAAGGCCTTCTGTTTACTAGAGATATATTGTTTGGACACGTGGATTTCGCTGGCCACGGATGGCAACAGTCCCTTTTTGCCTTCCTCGGCAGCGACTCCGCGTTGCTCTTTTAAGGGCCCCTCCTTTTGTTCCTTTTTGGACCCTGTTTGCTTTTAAAGCAGACTAAGAGGTGTCCTCAGCAGTTTGAGGAGGTCGTTCAAGAGGACGCAAGGCTTAACGTTCCTGTCATCCGGACCTCAAGCCAGTGGCATGACAGGCTCCTGTCTCACCTGGGGGATCTCAATGTGGGTCTTCTAAGGTAAATGCAAGTTTGGTTCCACACTTGTTCCGACTCTTGGATTTGAAATCTTGTGTCCCAGGGTTACAAGATAGTTTGCTTTTCCTCCTCCAGTTCATTTTTTCTCTACAGTTCTGCCAGTCGATTCCCTGAAACAACTGGTTCTCCGACAGCCAATTGACAGGCTACTAGACTCCAAGTTCCATTTCCGGCTCCCCAAAGGATTCGGGGATTCTGCTCCAATCTGTTTGTGGTTCCAAAGTCGGATGGGTCAGTCGGGCCCATATTGAATCTCAAATCCTTGAATCTCTACCTATCATTTCACAGATTCAAGATGAAATCCATTCATTCAGTCATTGTGGGGTTCAAAGCAGCAGAATACATGGTATTCCTGGAGAACAAGGAAGTGTCTCTACACATACTGACAACACCAAGCTTCCTCCGGTTTGCCATCAAGGAGTCTCACTATCCGTTTCAAGCCCTACCCTTTGGCCTATAATCAGCTCCCAGGGTCACCAAAGTGATGGCGGTGATGATTGCTCATCTTTGGACTAAGGGAGTGAACATTGGGCTTGATTCAGCTTTGGGAATAGAGTAAGATAAAGCAAGTAACTGTGCATCTGGACAAACCATGTTGCAATGCATGGGGTGCAAATACATAAAAAAAAAATTCTTGCATGTAGGGTAAATACTGGCTGCTTTATGTTTACACTACAATTTAGATTTCAGTTTGGACACATCCTCCAAAATCTAAATCTCTAGCACATTTTAAATCTGCCCCACTTGCAGTGCAGCATGGTTTTACCAAGATGCTCAGTTACTTGCTATATCTTACTCTATTACCAAAGCTGAATCAGGCCCATTGTCCTTTTATCTGGATGACCTACTCATCAAGGCACCGTTGGCGGAAAGACTTCCTGACCAGGTGATACTTACTCATCAAATCCTCATCCAGCGTGGCCTGAATTGTCAACTTCCAGAAGTCCAAGCTAATACCGTCTCATGGTCTTCAGCTCCTGGGGATGAAACTAGACACGTCCTTACAACAAGTGTTCCTTCCTCTCAACAAGGCGCAAGTAATTCAGGAATTGGTCCACTTGGTTCGCAAGCCAAGACAGGTGTCTGTACACCTTTGCATTTGCCTTCTAGGGAAGATGGTGGTCTCTTTCAAGGCTGTCCAGTTCGGAAGATTTCATTCCAGGCTGTTCCAGTTGGATCTTCTGTCTCAATGGTCGGGGTCACATCTTCAGATCTAGTGAGACTGTCTCCTCAGGCTCCCATTTCTCTGATCTGGTGGCTCGGGATGGCCCACCTAGTGGCGGGTCGCCGGTTTGGCATCTGGAATTGGATTTTACTAGCTACGGGCACCAGTCTTTGCGGATGGGAAGCTGTTTTCCTGGACAACCAATTCCAGGGGCGTTGGTCTTGTCAGGAATCTCTCTTGCTGATTAATGTTCTTAATGCTGCTGGGGTTGTCCGTTCAAGTGCAATCCCACAACACAGCAGTGGCATACATTAACAACGCGCAATCGCATGGCATGGGGGAATGCACAATCGCATAGCAATGCGCAAAGCCAGCCGCATCTTACAGTAGGCAGAAAGACACATTGAGGCCATCTCCGCAGTCTTCATCCCAGGGGTAGACAACTGGGAAGCAGATTATCTCAGCCATCAGGACCTTCATCCTGGGTAATGGCCTCTGCATGCCAAAATCTTCTGGAGTTGATCTGTAGTTGGGGCAGGCCACATATAGATCTCATGGCCTTCAGGAACAATTGTCAACTGCCTCTTTACTGCTCAAGGACCAGGGACCCAGAGGCCGTTTGGGCAGATGCGTTGATGATCCCTTGGCCGTACAAGCTTGAATAAATGACAGTCGTTCTGGTGGCACTGGACTGGCCCTGTTGGGCCTGGTACTCAGATCTCTTTTTGACAGACGATCAATGGCCACTTTTGCTGTAGTCAGATCATCTTCGGCAAGGTCCATTTGTGCACCCAGAATTACATTGGCTACATTTAGCAGCGTGGCTATTGAGACCAACATCTTAGGAAGACATGGTATTCCGTGGACCGTGATTATACTATGCTGCATCTGCCCATTACCATCGGATTTGGAAATCCTATGTGGCCTGATGTGTGGTTCTTCCACCTTCTCCTCATCTTTACCTCGTCTCCTCCTTTTCTTTCAACGGGTCTAGATACTGGACTTCACTTGGGCTCGCTGAAGGTGCAGATTTCGGCCTTATCTGTATTTTTATAGTACCTCTTGGCCCTTCTGCCAGAGGTTCAAACTTTTCTTCAAGTGGTACTTCGAGTATCCTCTGTAGGATCTCAACCTCGTCTTAGATGAAGCCTTAGATTAGGTGGATTTGAAGTTTCTCTCCTGGAAACTGGTCTTTTTGTTGGCCCTAGCTGGGGGCTCTATCTTGTCGCTCTCCTTATCTTGTTTTTCATGAAGACCGGGCAGAACTTCATACTCGCCCTTCCTTTTTGCCGAAAGTGGTATTGACTCTCCACATCAATCAGCTGATTGTTGTCCCCAGTTCTCCTGGATGTGGTGAGGGCTCTCCGTGTCTTATGTGGCCAGTACAGCGGGCGTACGCAAATCTGATGCCCTTTTTCGTTCTGTATGTTGCAGCCCGGCGGGGTTGGCCTGCGTGGAAACAGACTTTGGCCAGGTGGATCCGTCTGGCTATTCGGCAGGATAATGGTGCCAAAGCTCGGCCCCCACTTGTATCCATTTTGGCACACTCTACGCGCTCCATGGGTACTTCTTGGGCTGCATGCAGAGGTGCTTCTCAGATCTGTCATGCTGCTATGTGGACACTTCTATACACCATTTGTTCGTTTTTACAGGTCCGATACCTTTGCGGCTTCAGAGTCTAGTTTTGGCCGCAAAGTGTTGCATGTTTCTCAGCACTCCAGTGTCCCCTACTTGATGAAGGAGAAAACAGAATATTGGTACTTACCGGTAAATTAATTTCTCAGATTCCACAGGGGACACTGGACGCCCGCCCAGCGCTGCTTACCTGCTTAAAATATTTCCTGTTGCAATAATCTGCTCGTTATGTTGCAGTTTTGTGTGTTGTTGTTTGTGTGACTGCCTGTGTTACCTGCAGAGTGTTGTTCTCCTGTTCTTCATGTCTGTTCTCAGGGCCTGATTCAGACCCGGTCGCAAGCGCTGAGCGCTCGCAACCGGGTAGATGGTGGCCTAGACCGCATGCGCACAACGGAGCCGGCTCCGTCATGCGCATGCGCGAGACCCGGATAGCGACTGACAATCCGTCGCTCCGGGGCTCGCACCAAAGGGGGCGTGCTGTCGAAGTTGAGTGACAGCACGCCCCCTTTGGTGGGCGGGCCGGGGGGGGTGGCTGCCCAGATGGAGGCGTTCCCATGAGAACGCCTACCGTTTGGGGCCGGCCCCACTGACATCACAAGTGATGTCAGTGGAGAGATTCCGGCTGTGTTAGAGACGAAATCTCTCTGGGGCTTGCGGCAACGAGACCCTACCACAAGGGTCTCGTCGCAAGCCCGATGGTCGCGATGGTCTTGACCATCGCGACCATCATCATGGCCGCTCGCTATAGCTGTGGGTGGTCACCCAAAGCTATGCGAGCGGCCAGGAGGCCGTTCTTAAAAAAAAAAAAAAAGACCGGCCCTAATTCAGAGCGAGCGCTCTGTCAGATCGACCGGCTCTGAATCAGGCCCTCAGTCTCCCCTCAGGCTCAGTTTCTTAACTGGGGCTGATGGTGCATAGAGGGGGAGGAGCCAGTCACATTTATTTAAAGTGCCAGCCTTTACAGTAAAGTACCAAAATCCTGTATTCATTGTACATGGTAAATGTGATTTTCCATTTTTTAATGAATGTCTAGACACTATTCTCTCATATACTGTACTTGACGTATCATTACTGCATTATATGGTGTAGAAATAGGGTAATGCAAATTTCACATTTACTAATAACACTGTGACGCCACATGTCCACACCATCATGGGTCATAAATATACACACTTGTTACTCATGGCGCATGTTACTGCTAGTGATGTCCCACATGTAAATACACTTGAGTCATGAGCCCCCTGAGCAAGTACGCCCTCATGTTACATATTCTTTAATGGAAGCAAGGTTACAATAAAGCATATTTTGTATTTTAAAGTAAATGGGGGAGATGTACTAAGCTCTGGAAAGTGATACATTGGAAAGTGTTAAACTACCAGCCACTCAGCTCCTAACTGTGATGTTACATGCTGTGTTTGAAAAATGATAGGAGCTGATTGGTTGGTAGTTTATCACTTTCATATATATCACTTTCCAGAGCTTAGTACATATGCCCTTTTGTGATCAATAAGGTGTTTGTGGCATAGATTGCATTTAAATGACTGACATTGTTTTGCAGGACGTGGAGAACCGACCCACAAACTGGCACCTGTATTTTGGCAGCTACTTCAATCGACTGTGAAGATGTTCCAATCACTGGGATCCTAGGACATGTGATTTTGTGTGAGCACCTTATAGAAAACATTGGGACTCAGAAGTGCAAAGTAACTCATGTCTGTAGGACAGACACAAGGTGGGAGTCGGTTCTTGCAGTCTCCAAGAAATTGTGTGATTATAGTACAATTCTTATTAATATTTCAGGTCTCAAAAACATTTCTAGGTATATATTAACCCTGTGTGGCTTGTAGTCCCATGTTTCCCCAAAAACTGTAGTCATTTTCTCTTTTAGCTCAAACGCATTTTCATTGAATCTGGAATCTTAAGAGATCCATTGCGTAGCCACTAAAATTAGAGCAAGGTGCACTTAAAGGAAAATAATCTGCCATAAGCCCTTAACCAAAATGGTAGTCACATCTCTGCTGTAAAAGAACAATGCCTGACAAAACCAAAACATACAGATTTGTTTGTGGACAGGATGTGCTTTACAACAATTGTTACGGCCTTTTTGCATCCTGATGCATCCGGATTTGCAGGTTTAATAGTACAGGCAGGATAATGTGTGGAGCCATACTGTGGTTAAAAGCTCATTAGCTTCCATCAGTGCAAGATATGGAACGTAGAATGTTCACACCTGCTAGAATTGGTGGGCTAGAGAGATCGATGTGTTTATTTCTATTATATCACCATGCAGTGATTGCTGCTCACCCACCTTCTCTGCTGTAACAAGCACAGAGAACGTTTGAGCTTGCCGAAAACGCATGTGCCACCTGCTGGTATTTTAGGGGCACTACTTCTGCCACTCAGCCGCAGAGAGAGAATTTGCTCTTTAGTGTGTCAGTAGGGAAATAATGGATTAGAGAAAGCATCTCTGGTGCAGCAGAGCTGTATGCAGCCACAGGCCGCACTGTGGAGGTTAAATGGACTGAACCTCGTAATTTGAAGTGCACCCTAGGGGACTATTAAACTTGTTTGCATATTAAGTCAATGGCAATGCCATATTTGTATCAACAGATCTGGCATCTGATGCGACCAGTCAGAAATGCAAACTAGGCGGCTGTGGGAAGCTAATCTTCCTGCAGCCGCCTACATCAAAGGGACCTGCCTTTCCCTCAGCTTCCCCTCCATTGTGTCCCGATCACTGCTGGCCAAAGTGGTCGGCACACGTCGGCTGCCATGATTACTATAGAAACAACCACTGCTGCTGCTGTGTCCTGTCCTGATCACAGTGGCCAGCAGTGATTGGGCACAAGGCATCACCCCCCCCTTCTGGCTGCAGGGCACGCCGTGCCTGCCCTTCACTAGAAGCAGTAGCTGCGGCTCCTGCTGTGTCCCCGGGCAGCCGGCGGGACCCCCGGCCCCCTCTGCACCTATGGCTCCTCCCTTAGTGTGTCCCGATCACTGTGCCCAGCAGTGATCGGGCAGCACGCGGTACCCCCCCACCCAGCGGCTGCAGGGGAAATAAGTAGTCAGTGGGGCCTCTCTACTCACTGTACCCAGCGTCTACAGTGGAGCAGCCACTGGGGAAAGCCAACCTGCCACCACTCACTGCATAAAATTAGTAGTCCCTTGGTTAGGGATGGCCGTCAACCATCGATGTTTTCAAAACCTTGATGGGTGGCTACCTGATTTTAAATAGTTTTGCCATTGATGGCAGACAGCCAATGGTACTCCACCATCTGTAGACGAGCGGGAGTCGAAGGTTTTATTTTCTCGATGAGATGGAGCTTAGCCCTGCCTCTGGCGAGCGCTAGGCCCTGCCCCTAGTTATTATTGGCCCACCGTGCCCTCAGCAGCGGTGGCCATCGATGGATGCAAACCATCAATGGTTCACCATAAAAGGTTTGTGTGCCATGGATGGGAATCACTGATACACATAGATGGTAACCATCCATTGATATTCCTCCGATGGCGATCTGAAAAATCGATTGTATGCAAAACGTAACCATCGATTGTTGAAACCTCTATGGTTTTCTATCGATGGTTTGAAACCATCCAGTGATCGCGGAAAGGCGATCACTGGATTAGTCAAATCTGAAAAAAAAAAAAAGAGAAATGTTAGTATAAAATTCAAAAATAGATGTGTGTGAATGAGCGCTGTAAAGCATAATAATCATACAAACAAACATATAAGTTAATGTTTATAGTCTTTTTAGACTAGTTAGAAGTGGTGGCTATAGTTCCAAATTAGACCATAGATGTATTAAGTCCGTGCTGTTACACTCTGCCTAAGCTAGCCCTACCTTACCACCGGTGGTATCTTCTCCAAATGGTAGCTTCTGGCGTTGCTTGGCCGATGTAGTAGCCGCGGCGCTGATAGATGACGTCAGACGCCGGCCGCCTCATGGGTTTTCGCGGACTCCGTGCCACTTGGTCTGGTCCTTAAGCTCTCCACACTTCCTTCCTTATTCGACGCGTTTCAGACATTGAAAAATGATGTGTGTAGAATATGTATAAAAATTATTCCATTAGGAGGCAGTATGTACAAAAAAAAAAATATGGTAGTTGCTCAAATCAGCTTAATTGCATACCACATGTGCTTGTAAAGGGCGGGGTTTACACTGAGCACAGAAAAAAAGGGATTTGCCCCCCAGCACACTGCAGAAAAAACAATACTTAAATCCTACATGATAATAGAGATTCAGAGGTATTAGTTACATACATTTGCAAATATATGAATAAGCGCCAGGCCAATCGTCAAGGTTCCTCTATACTGGCGTCCCTAACATTAAGGACCATCCCCAGGGCATCACACTAAAAAGGGAAAAAAGGTGATAGTGAAGTGTAAAGAAAAGATGTGTAAGGATAAATCAATAAGTGTTAATGAAATGAGAGAGAATTAAAATGACATAAATAATATACAAACAAATAGAGAAGTGGGAAAAATATTCTATGTGAATTAAGTGGTGATGCCAAGAGAAAGGTCCAGCCAAAAACCCCTTATTGATTTATCCTTACACATCTTTTCTTTACACCTCACTATCACCTTTTTTCCCTTTTTCGTGTGATGCCCTGGGGATGGTCCTTGGCTGAGATTTTTTTGGGGTGCCTTGCTTCTCGGACGTGAACTCCTTAATGTTAGGGACGCCAGTATAGAGGAGCCTTGACGATTGGCCTGGCGCTTATTCATATATTTGCAAATGTATGTAACTAATACCTCTGAATCTCTATTATCATGTAGGATTTAAGTATTGTTTTTTCTGCAGTGTGCTGGGGGGCAAATCCCTTTTTTTATGTGTTCAGTGTAAACCCCGCCCTTTACAAGCACCTGTGGTATGCAATTAAGCTGATTTGAGCAACTACCATATTTATTTTTTTTGCAGTTTGGAGAGGCATGAAGGGATCAGCATTAGGAGGATGTGCTGATCCTTATAGTGCCATGTGTAGGTTTTTTGGGGTACCTTCAAGGTAAGTTAGCTCTCAGCTTATATATGTGCTGTTATCATGCAGTACACCAATTGTAATTATATGACCCAGAGTGGGTGCTACCATTATGTAGCAATAATTATTTTGGGGTGAGCGTTAGGGAGTGGGGCCCCTGGGGGGTTTTTGGCTGGACCTTTCTCATGGCATCACCACTTAATTCACATAGAATATTTTTACCACTTCTCTATTTGTTTGTATATTATTTGTCATTTTAATTATTTCTCATTTCATTAACACTTATTGATTTATCCTTACACATCTTTTCTTTACACTTCACTATCACCTTTTTTCCCTTTTTCGTGTGATGCCCTGGGGATGGTCCTTGGCTGAGATTTTTTTGGGGTGCCTTGCTTCTCGGACGTGAACTCCTTAATGTTAGGGACGCCAGTATAGAGGAGCCTTGACGATTGGCCTGGCGCTTATTCATATATTTGCAAATGTATGTAACTAATACCTCTGAATCTCTATTATCATGTAGGATTTAAGTATTGTTTTTGCTGCAGTGTGCTGGGGGGCAAATCCTTTTTTTCTGTGTAGGAGACAGTATGTAATAAGAATAGAATTGAATAATTAAAAATATATAAAACATAAATATATATATATATATAAAATTATAAATATATAAATATTTCTTGTTAAAAGAAGGGAAAATGTATAAAAGGAGGAGCAAGTTTTACAAAAAGGCATTTAGTTCTATATCAATATTCAGCCCATATGGTTCCAGAGTTTTCAAAAGGAAGATCCATTTTGTTTCATTTCTTTTTAATAAACTAATCTTATCTTCTCCTCTCCAATTTGGTTAAATTTTTTGAATTCCCAAAAACTTTAAACCTTTCGGGTTCTTATCATGGTGGGTCAAGAAATGTGCTGATACACTACGGGTGGTGAGTCCTTTTTTGATGTTATATAGATGTTCTGATATTCTCACCTTGATATTTCTATTTGTCTGTCCAAAATATTGGTACCCACATGGAAATTCTAATAAATAAATCATTCCTTCTGTTTCACATGATAAAAAGTCCTTAATCTGAAAGGTTTTCTTTGTTTGTTGTGATATAAATTCTTGTTTCTTTTTTGTATCTTTTATTTGGTTTTTACACCCTGGGCAATTTTTACAGAAATGAAATCCTTTGGTACCCAGATTTGTTCTATTAATGGTTACTTCAGTTGGTAGGTAGCTTTTTGTCAATCCTTGTTTTAAATCGCTTGCTTTCTTGTAGATAATTCTTGTTTTTTTTGGTAATATCTTTTTAGCTTCCTCATCCAACATTAATATGTTCCAATGTTTATTAAGTATATCTTCCATTTTCTTGTGGTTACCAATATAGAGGCTGATCAACCAATATAGACTAGGCTGGTCAATGTAACTGCAATTTATGAAGTCAGCACAACACTGGTGGTGCTCCAAGAATTTAACAGAGATCCACAAGTTTAAAGACAAAAAAAAAGGACTTCCTGGAGCATTCTTTATAAATTTAAGGGAGAACTGTAGTAAAAAAATGCAAGACATAAGCTGTTGTGGCCACATTAGTGTTAACTTTAATAATGCAACCAAAGAGAAAACTCACCTGGCACCAATATAGAGGCTAGTGAAGACCTAAAACCACCAAAAGCAAGGCAGGTCAATGTAAATTCAATTTATGAAGTCAGCACAATACTGGTGGTGCTCCAAGAATTTAATAGAGATCTACAAGAGTTAACAGAAAGACATAAAGAATGCTCCAGGAAGACCTTTTTTTTTTTTTTTTTTAAGGTATAGAGAAATGTACTATACATTGGCGACCAGCAAACCAATGTTCCTATCCTGGGGGGAAAAAAAAATCTAAAGTGTACCCAAGCCCTGACCATGTCGACATTTGTGCCTCTGGAATTTTTGAGCAGCAACATCTACTGTAGTCTGTGATTCTGCAAATGGCGGCCCCATCAAGGATAGTAGCATCAAATCTTTTAATTTACCATCACCAAGTTGTTGCGAGAAGTAGAATTTATACGTTTCATACATGAAAACCCATCTGCATCAGCTGAGCTGATTGTAATGCTAGCCAATATTGCTGTTGCTATTCCAAAGCTGGGAAATTCCTGTTTGTATTCCGAGATCAAGGGTTTGGTGAAATCTTCAACAGTTCTCCCCGAAAGTTGCTACAGATGTGCTTAAACTGGAAGAAGCTGCTACCCAAATCTTGCTCATCAATTAGAGGATTTGGGCTAGGAGCAAAGTGCTGAATTAAAACTTCCAGTTCTTTTTTCCCATACTCTTTCAAATCAGCAGGTAAAGCTGGATAATGTTTGGGATTTATAACAACATCAAAAGAGGTCAGTAGACCAAAGGTTTCTTCAGGGAAACGTTTTTTTTAAGGTTTGCAATGTAGTCCAGAATTTATTTTTGAACACTACACCCCGGAAGGAGAATTTTTGATTGGGCAGATCATCCCCATCTACACTTACATCGTCTTCATTACATTTTAATTCATGTATACCCTGACAGGTTTTTAAAGTTTCTGTTGCATATATACAACTGTGAACCATTGGTTGGGTTTTGGAAAACAAAACATTTCTGTACTGAAACATATTAAGTTTTTTTTATGGGCTCCAAAATATCCAAAACTATGGAAAGGAGTGCAGGAAAACTAGGTACTTTAGTTTTTGAAAGTAGTCCATTTGCCTTTGCTTCATTTACATCCCTGTTTTTCTCAGCAATGTGCTATAATGCTTCAATCACTGCTGGATAAGATATTAAAACAGCACTAACTGCTTCATAGAAGCTCAACCACCTAATCTGCTTTGGTTCTTTTAATTTAATGTCATTAATCTTATGAATCTCATGCAAGACTGCTTCCCTAACATCAAAAAATTGATACAACTGTGACAGTTCTATTTGTTTAACCTCTGGAATGTTTGCCTGAGAGAGGGCTAAAGACACTATGTGCAGCACAGTGTATCTGGACTAAGTGTTTTGCACCTTCCTGCATCAGCTTAACCCCTACACCATTTTTTCTTCCCATCATTACAGAAGCTCCGTCCGTTCCTAGGCCCACCAGTTTACTCAAATCAACTTCTAGATTTTTTGAAAGTTTTTTTTTAAGTATGCCTGCAACAATTGTATCAGCTTTACCATCCTCAATTGTAACAATATCTCCTAGTGTTGTTTTACCAACTCCCTCACTGGAAATATAAGTAATATATATAATTAGCTTTTTGTAGTTTGCAACATCACAGGATTCATCACAGATGACGCCAAAGACTGGAGACTTTCGAAGTTCTTCTTTCAGATTTTCTCCAACAGTTTCTGCCAGCATTTTCGTCATTTCATAGATTTGGGAAGGATGCGGATTAAGCCCGTTTGGAAACTTGACACCGTTTGCTGTTTGTAAGAGATTTCAAATTAATTAAAATTGATATTGACAACACATTTTTGTAAAAGATGTAAGCAATTAATGTCACAGCAGCAAATGCCACTTTAACAAAAGCTAAACATAATACACTAACTACCTGCAGCTCTACCAGGGAACAAAATTTGATTTCTGCCATCCTTTCCTTTGCCATCCAATAAACTGTGCGTAATTGTTTTTCTTCACTTTCATTGGTGTTTGTGACCTGTTTATCTGCAGCTTGTGTAAATACTTGTTGCTCTCTGACAATTGAAATGGCTTTCAAATGTTGTCCAGATGCCCCATCTCTACTTTCAACAGTAACATGTCTCTGTAAAGTGCTATGTTGGAAATTCTTACAGCCACTTGTAAATTAATTCTTCATTCTCGCTTTACAACATGTTGTACAGAACATTTTACCATCTTTGTAGTCTAACCATGGAAATTCACTTTTTCACTTTTCATTAAACACTCTCTTTTTTGACATTGCTGCTGCATGCAGAGGAAAGCTACAAATGAAGAGTGTGTATGTTTTAGAAGAAGTTCAAGGGCTAGGAAGGAGTTTGCATAGACCGTGACCAAGAATCAGCATACTACTCACCACAATTAGAAGAAGTTTCTATGCTTATAATGGCTTGTCTGTCTGGAAATCTCAATGACGAAGTGGGAAGGACTGGAGCCTGGTTAGCAAGTGGTTAGCTGGGTTCCTCCTGGTAGGCAAGGTGACTGTTAGCTAGAGTAATTTTTGGACAAAAAGAGCGCTTGTATAATTATATCAGGGCTCGACAAATCCCGGGGCCCAGGTCGCCATATCAACCAGATTTTGCTACATGGCGACCATATTATCTGGGGTGGGAGGAAGCAGATCGGATCCTGTAGGATGCGCTGGCAGGTACTGTGTTGTGCAGCAGTAGCCAATCGCCACAAGGCGCCTTATCCCCCAGCCAATCAGTGCTTACCTCCTTTGCTCCTGCTGGGAGCAAAAGCCAATCACCTCATGTCCCCATCGAAATAGTGTGTCCTAAGCCAATCACCGTGCGGTGCCGTGTCTCCAGCCAATAGCCGCGCGGCACCGTGTCCTGACACCTCTCTGCCCCCAGCGTGCCGCGCTCTATATCCATTCCCAGCGGAGGCTAGAGCTACACGGGGGGCATAAATGGAGATGGAGAAGGCAGCATAGGCTGAGAGGAGCCCGGATCTTGGAGGCTGGGGTAGAGGCATCAGGTTCCTGAAGGAGAGCGGCATCACCCTCTAGCAGCAAGCGCTCCTGAGGTGGACACTGCACGAGGCAGAAAGGAACTGCAGGCAGACAACAGTAAGCAAAGGAGGTAACCACCACTGCCCCAAGTGATATCTACCTTTACCTCCTCCCCCAGTACTGCCCCAGCTGCTATCCTGACCCCTTCCCTACTCCCAGCACTGCCCCCAGTATTGCCTGCCCCTAACCCCCTCCTTGCCCCCAAATGCTTCCCTAGCTGCTATCTACCCTTCCCCCCCCTCCCTAACCCCAGTAATGCCTGCTCCTAACCTCTTTCTTGCCCCCAGTACTGCGCCACCTGCTATCTACCCGTGCCCCTTGTACTGCCTCAACTGTTATCTACATTTGCGCCTTACCTACCCCCAGGGCGGCCCTAGCTGCTAACCTGTGCCAGCTGCTATATAGCCTTGCCACACCTCCTAGCTCTGCCTGCCCCTAACCCCCACCTTGCCCCCCCCCCCTTAGTACTGCGCCAGCTGCTGTCTGCCCTCACCCTGCATAATATCTGATGGGGCCAAGAAACAATGGATTAGGACCCCAAAGTGAGAGGTCCCTGGTACCCACAATTTTTTTTTCCCCTCTCCGCGATCACTGATTGTGTGCCACACGGCGGCTGCTGCTACATACACTATCAGCTGCGCTCCTCATTGCACTGTAACATAATTAATAAGACTCCTGCACATTTCTTCTGGGCCATCATATACTTTTGTCCAGATGCAATTTTTTTTTTAATGTTATATTAATGTACATATAGGACCTACTGTGGCATAATGTGAACTTGGGTTTTAATGTGTGGCATAATGTGCATTTGGGCCCTACTGTGTGGCATAATGTGCATTTGGGCCCTACTGTGTGGCATAATGTGCATTTGGGCCCTACTGTGTGGCATAGTGTGCATTTGGGCCCTACAGTGTGGCATAATGTGTATTTGGGCCCTACTGTGTGGTATAATGTGCATATGGGCCCAACTGTGTGGTATAATGTGCATATGGGCCCTACTGTGGTATAATGTGCATATGGGCCCTACTGTGTGGTATTATGTGCATATGGGCCCTACTGTGGTATAATGTGCATATGGGCCCTACTGTGTGGTATAATGTGCATATGGGCCCTACTGTGTGGTATAATGTGCATATGGGCCCTAAAGTGTGGTATAATGTGCATATGGGCCCTACTGTGTGTTATAATGTGCATATGGGCCCTACTGTGGTATAATGTGCATATGGGCCCTACTGTGTGGTATAATGTGCATATGGGCCCTACTGTGTGGTATAATGTGCATATGGGCCCAACTGTGTGGTATAATGTGCATATGGGCCCTACTGTGGTATAATGTGCATATGGGCCCTACTGTGTGGTATAATGTGCATATGGGCCCTACTGTGTGGTATAATGTGCATATGGGCCCTACTGTGTGGTATAATGTGCATATGGGCCCTACTGTGGTATTATGTGCATTTGGGCCCTACTGTGTGGTATAATGTGCATTTGGGCCCTACTGTGTGGTATTATGTGCATATGGGCCCTACTGTGTGGCATTATGTGCATTTGGGCCCTACTGTGGTATAATGTGCATACGGGCCCTACTGTGTGGTATAATGTGCATATGGGCCCTACTGTGTGGTATAATGTGCATATGGGCCCTACTGTTTGGTATAATGTGCATATGGGCCCTACTGTGTGGTATAATGTGCATATGGGCCCAACTGTGTGGTATAATGTGCATATGGGCCCTACTGTGTGGTGGCCTATACAAGTTTTTTTTATTTTGGTAACGGTCTGGCTCCTAAACTTTTAAGATGGCTCCTAGATTTTACGGAAAAAATTTGCGAGCCCTGAATTATATATAAGAATAATTAACAACGCAATACCTGTGGGATTAAGATGATTGTTAAACCAATGTTTATAGCTCTTTTATGATTATATGACGTCTGTGTCAAAGTTTGGGTTCCAAATAACATGCCATGCAGTAGCGGTGTGCTGGTAGAGTCAGTGCAGATGTACAGATATTCTAACAGTCTCTCCCTATAGCTGCCTACCTTGGTGGCTCCCGCTTGCGTCCGGCTGGTTCCCTGTACGCATCCTCCGTCCGTATGAACGGCACAATGCTGTAACGGTGCAGTATGATGACGTCACTGAAAGTCTGGTGTGCGCATCATCTCAATCCCACAGGTATTGCGTTAATTATTCTTTTATATAACTATACAAGCGCTCTTTTTGTCCATATATTGCTATTGTTTTTATTAAGAACTGCTAATTTGGCAAACATCCATTAGCGCAGAATATATTGTTCTTTCAGCTAGAGAAATGTGTAAGCACAGGTAGCAATTATCTGCTGACAATGTCAACATATGTCTGTCTTAACAGCTGTGAAAATAATGCGCTGCTAAATATATGCATTATTTTAGAAAAAAAAGTAAACTGCGCTACCCCATGTTGGAGAAAAGATGCCAAGTCAGAGTATCATATAAGTGACAATATTATTAATATTACTTTTTACATAATCTGCCTACGCTTATTTTTTTGGGTGGACTACTAATGTTTAACTATACTATTTTTTGGACGTACTAAACTGTTTATACTTCTACTTGGCTATACATCTTGCATGTTTGTGCATTTTAACGTAATGCAATGCAAGATTATTATGTTTCGCCACTTAAATTAAATTAACAAACTATAAAAAATGCTCATCACACTCCCAAGAGTGAAAAACATTGAAACCAGAATGCACCAACATGTCACATGAAACATAATAATCTTGCATTGCATTAAGTTAAAATGCACAAACATGCAAGATTTATATCCAAGTAGAATTATAATCAGTTTAGTACTCGTACGTACAAAAAATAGTATAGTTAATGTGTCTTGCCAGATCCATGTACAAAAAACTATTTTATGTGCATGATTAATGTTAAAATTAATAAGAGGAATAAAATATTTGTTTTTATAGGTGCAGCACAACTTCTCTTCCACCACCAGCACGAGTGGGAGTCAGCTCCATCCACACAATTTTCTAGAATGCTCCACATAATCCATTTTTTTAGCATTTCTGCAACTTGGTCCTCCCCTTTGTTGTTCCTGCTGCCAGCTTCCCAGCCACACCATTAAAAGCTTAAAAAAGGGATTATGTGCTGCTGAGATTCACAACTTAATGCACTTTTTTTTTCAAAAAAAGTGCAGCCCTCCCTCACCCCCAAATTATTACTTTTGTTGCACCATCCATTTTAGGGACCGTCCCCTAGCACTCTCCATTTGCAGTTTGCAGCCAGTAGCTCCCAGGCGGACCCACACCCGCGCCATGCGGCTGCCCCACCCTAGGCCACGTGATTGTCACTGGTCACTAATACGGGGGAAACTGAGGCAGCAGCTTTAAAAAAAAAAAAAACAATTTTCAGTGATGCCTGCCATGTTCCCCCGTTTGTATTACAAGCACCAGTGCCGAACCGCTATACGTCTGTACTGAGACAACCACTGGCTACCGCACCAACCACACACCTATAATACGCTACCCCAACCCGCTACTGCACCGTAACCCGCTATCCCCACCCGCTACTGCACCGTAACCCGCTACAGCACCCTCTACTACCCGCACCTACCCCTATTTACAATTACTGTAAATGTCACGCCTGGAGTCTTCAAGCTGGGAGTCAGTCTTGAAGTGCTCACGCAGGGGCTCGTCTTTGGACCAGGTGTGCCTCCAACCAGGCAGTCTTCGGGCCGGGTGGTTGCCGGGCCAGTCTCCACGCCGTGACCAGTCTCCACGCCAAGGGGGTTACCGGGAAGTCCTCATGCCGGGACCAGTCTCCACGCCGGGGGGGTCGCCTGGGTAAAGGCGCAGCCAGGCTGGGAACTGTCTCTTCCCTGCAGCAGAGGGTGAACCTCTGCTGCGGGGAAATGGCGCAAAATGAGTCCATTTTATAGGTTTCCCTGCAGCCGGAGACATCAATCATTTTCCAGGAGTGAGGGGATTGTGCCCGCCCACTCTGAAAAAGTGGGTCCCCGGTCTTCATTTCTGGGTTAAATATGCGCTATAGAGTGTTTTTGCGAACACTGCCATCAGCCATTGATGGTACAGCCATCGATGGTCATCACTACAGTATACCATAAAAATTGCTATTTTTAATGGTTTACTGTTTCAAATAAAAAGAAAAATTATTTTTAACAAAATCGTGTTGGGTGGCTTTAAATTGATGTTCTTGACCTGGGGCCTGATTCAGAGATGTACCCGATGGTTAGCACACATCTCCGATGGTGGAAGGATTGCGCATGTGCAGCCCTCCGACTGCGAGTGTGCTCGCAGGGTCTCCCAGCCGCAGACTGTCAATCTCCGGCTGCAGGGAAACCTATGATTGACAGGCTGCAGGGGTTTTCCCTGGCAGCGTTCACGGAAACGGGGGCATGTCGCCTCCCATTTTCCGAAAGTGACGAGACCAGAGTCTGCGTGGGTGCACGCAGACTTCCTGGCCTCGCAGCTGCCAGGACCTGGCCAGGCTGTGGGAAGCTTTAGCTCCCGCAGCCTGGCCGAAGGAACATCTGCAACAACTGCGACTGTTCCAATGGCGACCCCAGGCTGCGACCTCGGTTGCAGCGCGGGGATCACGCAAATGCAGTGACACCACCTTCTGCATTTGCATTTAAAATGGACGGAATTGCACAGCCGCTTGCGTGCAGCTGTGCGATTCCGTCCATCTCTGAATCAGGCCCCTAATTCAATCATAAAAAGATTACATTTTCGGAGCGTTTTTTTGAGAACTATTAGCCAGTTAAGTGGGTAAACAGTTAAGTCATGAATATTTTGTTTAAAAATGTTAGATGTTTGCTGGCCCTTTTTTCCCCACATACTGTACACAAAGAAATTGGACTGATCAGGTTGCTGGACACCTGGGTTGAGCAACAGAGCACATGGAGCCCAGTTAGTATAATCCTACCATGACTGCATAATGGGAGTTTAGTCAAATTGGCCGCCCAAATCATGGCATCTATGACTGAGAGAGGTGAATGAAATCTGGTGTCAAGTCAGTGTGTGTGATTGTGCCATTACTAGGTCTGCTGAATATGAGTTAATTTACCTTGATGAATTATAGAGCTTGTTTGTAGTCCATGTGCCAGGGGTTCTCAGCTCCAGTCCTCAAGTACCCCCAACAGGTAATGTTTTCTGGATTTCATTAATCATACACAGGTGAATTAATCTAGTTTGCTTGGTCAATAATTATCCCGTCTGTTGCCACAGTTAGAAATGTTGAAGATATTAGCCTTGGGACACTTGACTACTGGAGTTGAGAACCACTACCTTATGCAACGAGGATTCATACAATTTTGTCTGTAGTTCTCATAGCTCAATATTATTATTATCCTTTATTTCTTCTTCAGGGTCCATAGGGCTCCACAAGGAAACAATGGGGGTGTAGGTGGGACTTGGAGGACCGGACACCAACAGCAAAGCTGTCACAGGCTTGGAAATTGGAAGGGATGGACCCGAGCTGTGTTGAGTGACAAAGACACCTGGACCAGAAGGGAGTTTGAATTTAGATGGTTTAATGTAATTCTTTAACATACAGATGAAAGAGGACTAACTGAGTGATGGTAAATAAAGTCCTTGGTGCAGAGATGCACAACTGCAGATACTTAAAACAAACACAAAAGTCTCTGAGGTTCAGGGGGTACTGTGGAGGAGAATTGCAGGGCTAAATACTGTAGAACTTGTAGATGAGTTGAATACTGTAGCAGAGTAGAATATATCTCCTGGATGGAGTATGCAGGATTGGGGAAGCACTTTGAATAGAACTCCGGAATGGAGTGTGCTGGATTGGGTGAGCACTTGGAATAGAACTCCAGGATGGAGTGTGCTGGATTGAGCAGGAGTACTCCCGACTGGTGTACACAGGAACAGAGTCACAGGTGAAATGTAAACAGCAGGGCTCAGAAGCATAGGTCTGGCTAGAGCAAGAGCACTATTGTACTGGCAATGAGACAGAGTCAGGGAAGGGCTTTTATATCCCTTGCCAGATGGTGATTGGCTGGAGTCACTGGAGAGCTTTGCTGACTGGATGGGGTTGGATCACCTGACCTGATCCAAGATGGCCGTGCCCATGATTCGAATGTCTGGCATGCAGAAGCACAGGAAGTGCATGGAGAGGCAGCAGGAACAGCTAGGCAACAGCGGGGATGCAAGGAACCACCTTCTGGCATTGGCCCCACCCCGGATTCCCCTGAAAGGAGCGGCCGGCGACTCGGCAAGCCGCGATGACACCAGCGCATGGGAAGATGCAGGGGTCTCTGACGGAGGTCTCTAGCACGGTTTGTGACAGTACCCCCCCCTTTTAGAAGTGGACTCCGGACACTTTCTAGGCTTGTGAGGAAACTTAGCATGGAAGGCTTTTAGAAGATCAGGAACATGAACATCAGTAGCAAAGATCCAAGTTCTCTCTTCTGGACCATAGCCCTTCCAGTCAATAAGGTATTGAAGTTATCCATAGCGGCAGTGGGAATCCAGGACCTTCTGGATCTCGAGTTCTTGACCACGCTGAGTGTGGACACTAGGTGTCTTAGGGAGAGTTCTTTGAAATTGATTCAAGACCAGAGGTTTTAGGAGCGATACATGGAATGAGTTAGGGATTCGTAAAACGGGAGGTAATTTTAGCTTAACAGCCACTGGGTTAATTACCTTTTCCAGAGAGAACGGACCGATGAATTGTGGAGCGAACTTCATGGATGGAATACGAAGTCTAAGGTTTCGGGTAGATAACCATACCTTGTCTCCAGGTTGGAACTTTGGAGCGGCTCGTCTCTTATGATCAGCAATTTTTTTAGTAGCGTATGGAGGCTTTCAACAATGAGGAATGGACCTTCTCCCAGATAGCCGTCATCTTTAGCAGCTGGTACATCAATAATCGTAACCAATGGGAACTCGGGTAGGCAAGGATGTTGACCATACACAGTATAAAAGGGTGTATTCTCCGTGGAGGCATGATAGCGATCATTGTGAGCAAACTCGGCCCAAGGAAGCAGCTCCAACCAGTCATCTTGAGAAGATGAGACGAACAAATGAAGGAACTGTTCTAGGCCGTGGAATATTTAAGTTTTACCTGCAGAGCTGAGCACAAGGATCTATAAAACTTGGCCACAAATTGGACTCCTCTGTCGGAGATGATATCTTGAGGAAGGCCGTGTAAACGGAAGATCTCCATAATGAAGAGTTGTGCAAGCTGGGACGCAGAAGGCAGACCTGTTAACGGCACAAAATGAGCCATCTTGGAGAATCTGTCGACAACTACCCATATGGTGTTATGGCCTTGAGATGGAGGCAAGTCCATAATAAAGTCCATGGATAAATGGGACCAGGGCTGTCGAGGAACAATCAACGGATACAGTAGACCAGGAGATGGTTTCCTAGAAATTTTATGTTGAGCACATTTGATGCAGGAAGCAACAAAGTCTTAGACATCGGTTCTCAACGTAGGCCACCAATAAAGTTGAATGAATTTGACAGTCTTCTCAACTCCAGTATGTCCAGAAAATCGGGAAGCGTGGGCTCAATGTAACAGCTTCTTACAAAGATTCGGGGCCACGAAGGTCTTTCCCCGAGGAGGATCTGGCGTGAGCCTGGCAGAGGCAAAGGACGTGGGATGCAGAATTGGAGGAGGAGGTTCCTGCTTGATCTCTTGTTCAGAATTCAGGGAGCGGGAAAAGGCTTCAGCCTTTGTATTCTGAGGACCTGGGCGATAGTAGAGTTTAAAAAGAAATCGGGAGAAAAACAGCACCCATCTGGCCTGTCTGGAATTTAGACATCTGGCAGTCTGTAAATAGAGCAAATTCTTATGGTCAGTAAAAACTGAAATGGGAAACGAGGCTCCTTCTAGAAAGTAATGCCACTCTTCCAGTGCTAGCTTAATTGCCAGGAGTTCTTGGTCTCCGATGGGATAATTCCTTTCTGCCAATAGGAATCTTCAAGAGAAGAAACAGCAGGGGTGTAGCTTGCCACCATCAGATCGTTGAGAGAGAACAGCTCCCATCCCTTCCATAGAGGCATCTACTTCGAGGACGAAAGGACAGGTTATGTCAGGCTGTCTTAAAACTGGTGCGGAGATGAAGACTTGTTTCAGCTGGTGGAAAACCGAAGTAGCCTCAGGAGACCAAACACTGGGGTTAGCACCTTTACGAGTGAGAACTGTAATGGGAGCAACAAGCGAAGAGAATCCCTTGATGAACTTGCAGTAGTAGTTGGCAAATCCTAGAAACCACTGAATGGATTTCAATGTAGTATGTAGAGACCAGTCAAGAACGCCTTGCAGCTTCTGTGGATACATTTGTAGACCGGTTCCTGAGATAATATATCCAAGGAAGAGAATTGTTGTGGTCTCAAATGTGCACTTCTCGAGTTTACAAAAGAGCAGATTTTTCTTAGACGAAGCAGAACTTCTTTGACTTCGGAGCGATGTGAAGATTAAAATGTCATCCAAGTATACTACGACTGACTTTTATATAGAAGATCTCAGAAAATCTCATTTACAAAGTGTTGGAAGACTGCCGGGGCATTGCTGAGGCCGAAGGGCATCACTAGATATTCATAGTGCCCATCCCTGGTGTTAAAAGCAGTCTTCCATTCATCTCCTTTACGTATACGGATCAGATTATACGCACCCCTTAGGTCAAGCTTGGTGAAAACAGAAGCACCTTTCACTCTGTCGAACAGTTCTGTAATGAGTGGAAGCGGATAACGGTTCTTGATGATAATATCGTTAAGTCCACGATAGTCGATACAGGGACGGAGGCCACCATCTTTTTTTCTTCACGAAAAAGAAACCTGTTCCTGCGGGCGAGCTGGAGGGGCGAATAAACCCTTTCTCCAAGTTTTCTGTTATATACTCGGACATAGACTGGGTCTCAGGTAACGAGAGGGGTAAACTCGTCCACGCGGTGGAGTTTTCCCTGGAATTAAATCTATAGAACAGTCCCATTTACGATGAGGAGGAAGGGTGTCAGCTCCTTGTTTACTGAAGACATCAGAGAAGTCTTGATAAATCTCAGGAAGGCCTTCTATAGATTTCACACAGGAGTTTTATATAGGAACTATTTGAGGAAGACCGTTGTGAAAACAAAATGGACTCCAGGAGACAATCTGCAAGGATGTCCAATCGATACGGGGATTATGCATTGAAGCCATGGGAGGCCCAGGATCATTTCATGAGAGAGCTTCAAAGGTTGGGTGCGATGTGTAATTCTCCCACCGATGATTCGGCTACCGTCTATAGCCGTTAAGGACAATGGTTGAGGTAGCCACGTGGATATCCAATGTCTGTGAACGAAGTCCGAAGCGAGGAAATTCCCAGCTGCTCCTGAGTCAAGCAAGGCGAGAACACTTAGGTAGACTTGGTTCACTTCCAACAAGGCAATGAGAGCAGGATCGGATTCCTTGTGTGATTCCTTGTGTGATACCCCTCTGTCATAGGTTAGGAGGGGGCGTTTCCCAGACGGGACGGACAAGACTTAAGGTAGTGGTGCGAGTAAGCACGGTACAGGCAAAGATTTTCCAGTAGTCTCCTTTGATGTTCTTCAGCAGAGAGTTGGGAACGATTTACTTGCATAGGCTCATCAGGAGGAGTAGAGAGTGAAGTAACTCGGTTCGACCTTTAGTGTGGTCGAACCGATTTCTTTCCATGGCTCGCTCTCTATGATGCAGGTCAACTTTAATACATAAAGAAATCAGGGCGTCCAATGATGAGGGCAATTCACGGGAGGCTAGGTCATCCTTAATCCTTTCTGATAATCCGTTCCAAAAGGCTGCGACTAAGGCATCCTCATTCCAGGTTAGCTCGGAAGCTATTGTGCGAAATAGAATCACATATTGGCTGACCGTCCTGCTTCCTTGACGGAGACGTAAATCCTCGTTAGAGGCAGAAGTCGTTCTACCCGGTTCGTCAAAGATTCTTTTGAAAGGTGGTCACAAACTCAGTATAGTTGGAAAGAATTGGGTCAGCTTTCTCCCAGAGGGGAGAGACCCATTCAAGAGCTTGACCGGTCAGGAGTGATATGATGTATGCTGCTCGAGTCCTGGAAGTAGGGAAGCTAGTAGCCTGTAGCTCGAAATTAATCTCGCATTGATTTAAAAAACCTCAACAGAGCTTTGGGTTCCCATCGAATTTATTAGGAAGCGGTAGCTGAAGACGAGACACTGGTCGAGAGACCACTGTTGGAGTGGTTGCAGGAATAGAATTACTGGATTGGAGATCAGCTCTAGAAATTCCTGAAAGGAGAGCTTTGAACATTGGCCCTCATTCAGAGCCGTACGCTCTGAGCAGAGCGCACGCTCTGAATGAGGGCCGCCCTCCATAATTATGGAGCGTCCTCCTGGACGTTCGTATAGCTGTGGGTCACCACCCACAGCCTATACGAGCGTACAGTTTCATGGCCGCGATGGTCTTGACCATCGCGACCATCGAAACTGCGAGCCGGAGCCTGCGGTTGAGGTTTTCAACCGCAAGGCCCGGAGTGATTTTGGCTCTATCAGAGCCAAAATCACTCCCACTGACATCACTAGTGATGTCAGTGGGCTGGCTTCTGGCGGTAGGCGTTCCCTTGGGAACGCCCCCGTCAGGGAGGCACGCCCCCGGCACGCCCACCAAAGGGGGCGTGCTGTCAATCAACCGACAGCACGCCCCCTTTGATCAGACACAACGAGCGAAGGAAAGTCCTTCGCTCGTCGCGTCTGGCGCATGCGCATGACGGAGCTCCCTCCGTCGTGCGCATGCTCAGTGCAGACCATCGACCCACTTGCGAGCGGACAGCCGCTCGCGAGTGGGTCTGAATCAGGCCCATTATCCAGACGAGTAGCTATATCTTGAATATATTGCATCAGATGCACTTGTGCAGACTCCTGTCTACCCAGGCAATTTAGTAGATCCTGGATAGATCCTGGCCCAGGGGTCTGAGTACCAGACAGATCCATGTGGCCAGTACAAACTGTCACGAGCTGGGAAATTGGAAGGGATGGACCCGAGCTGGGTTGAGTGACAAAGACACCTGGACCAGAAGGGAGTTTGAATTTAGATGGTTTAATGTAATTCTTTAACATACAGATGAAAGAGGACTAACTGAGTGATGGTAAATAAAGTCCTTGGTGCAGAGATGCACAACTGCAGATACTTAAAACAAACACAAAAGTCTCTGAGGTTCAGGGGGTACTGTGGAGGAGAATTGCAGGGTTAAATACTGTAGAACTTGTAGATGAGTTGAATACTGTAGCAGAGTAGAATATATCTCCTGGATGGAGTATGCAGGATTGGGGAAGCACTTTGAATAGAACTCCGGGATGGAGTGTGCTGGATTGGGTGAGCACTTGGAATAGAACTCCGGGATGGAGTGTGCTGGATTGGGTGAGCACTTGGAATAGAACTCCGGGATAGAGTGTGCTGGATTGAGCAGGAGTACTCCCGACTGGAGTACACAGGAACAGAGTCACAGGTGAACTGGAAACAGCAGGGCTCAGAAGCATAGGTCTGGCTAGAGCAAGAGCATTATTGTACTGGCAATGAGACAGAGTCAGGGAAGGGCTTTTATACCCCTGGTGATTGGCTGGAGTCACTGGAGAGCGCTGCTGACTGGATGGGGTTGGATCACCTGACCTGATCCAAGATGGGCCGCGCCCATGATCCGGATGTCTGGCATGCAGAAGCACAGGAAGTGCATGGAGAGGCAGCAGGAACAGTTAGGCAACAGCGGGGATGCAAGGAACCACCTTCTGGCATAGGCCCCACTTCGGATTCCCCTGAAAGCAGCGGCCGGCGACTCGGCAAGCCGCGATGACACCAGCGCATGGGAAGATGCAGGGGTCTCTGACGGAGGTCTCTAGCACGGTTTGTGACAAAAGCTTTTCAATCCCAGGATGCTTCGGTCCTTCCCCCTATACCCTGCCCACAGCTTGAGGGCAACTCTGTTTCATTGGTGTCCAGCAGGATCACCGTTTTAACAGGGGGCTGCTATTAAGCAGCCCAGGCATATTTTTATGAATTGTTTAGTTTCATTTTATCTACTAATGAGCTGCAGCACGAGACAGTACTGTGGACGTTTGCACTGCTGCTCCATCACCCCTCTGCGGTGCTGTGACACCAGCCCTTGGCTAGGTACTCTCGGTGGGGCTCTGAAGGGGACCTAGCTAGCGAGGCTTACCAGACTGTAGCTGGGACTCAATGGGACAGGTAAGGCGGCTCCCCACACGCGGAGACCAGCGTGTATGCACAGTCTTGCCTCCGGTCTTAAAAGATAGAACGGAGGTGCTGATGTGGACACTGGTTCGTCCAGGGCTCCACTAAACCACGGCATCACAAGCACTGGGGCAGGGCATATGTAAGGCCAGGGGACCCGGTGGTTAAAGTCATCATAGTGGAGAAGGCACTCTCCCTGCGGCTCCTCCCCCAGCTCACGGCGCTATTCCATGACCTCTTGCTGCTCCCTCACCCTCCGCCCTCGGAGACTCACGGCAGTAATTTTCTGCATTCAGGTCTCTGAGACCGATAGGTCCAGTCTCCCTGTATACCTCTCCCAAGGGTCAGGTTATAAATCGATATAGCCTACCAGCCACTGTGGTGTGTAGTTTATTTTAGTGCCCACTGCAGTTATATCGTATATTCTGCATTGTATGTGACTTATGCTAGCGCTGCTGTCTGTTTTCTTTTTCAAATGACTGTCACCTTATACCTTTCCCTTTCTTCTACCATAACCCTGGCATACTAAAGGTATTGTACCTCACATCTCCATATATTTGTGAGGGCTATCACATACTATATATCGCTGTTGCGCACAGTTGGGTTGCTCACTGCACTGTGCCAGATTGTGTGTTACATTATTTTTGCAGCTGTGTTTGGCAGCGGCAAGACTGACAAACAGCCTGCTCCTCCCACTCTGGTGTCTTGTAAGTCCTGCTCAGCAGGCTTAACTTCAGATGAGCTCATTCAGGATGGTCTTTGTGCATCATGTTATACTGCCCTGGGCCCATCAGCCCTGGTGTCTTCTCCTTAGGAACCACCGTGGGCTACTTTTTCACAGGTGCTGGCAAAAATTGCAGACCATCTAACAGCCCCTGTGGTAACTCCCCCTATGGCAGGGCCCTTTTGATTTATATAACAACATCCGAGGGCCTGGTGCAGACCACGCCCCCTCCGTGTGATGTCACGTGGGGCGGGGCCACAATCGCTCATGATTACAGATATGCCCGAAGCATACTGAGGATGATTCGGGGAGTTTTGAGGGCAGCGGTGTGACCGTCTGAAGCATCCTCAGGATGCTCTAGGCGGCACTGCTACATAGAATCTGGCTGCAGGGTGCCATTCTAGACAGAAGTTCTGAGGGCCAGACCAAATGATCCTGGGGGCCTTATTCGGCCCCCCTGGACCTGTGGTTCCCCATTCGTGCCCTACTGGATGGCCACAGCAGGTACTCCCTGCAAATCCTTTGCCTCCCCCGTGGGAGTCTGGCAGATACCTCTACAGCCTTATAGCAAATGCTGCAAAAAGAGAGACCCTTACCTAGTCTATCAGATTATGATTTATCATTTGGGGAGGCAGAAGATGCAGATCTCTCTCACTTTGACTCCCCTTCGGGAGATGAGGAACCCCCCTCTAAATTGAATATACCTGCATTTGTAAGATCTTTAAAATGTATTCTTCAAATAATAGAGACAGAACCTGCTCCTAAAGGCAAAACAGCCATCCTTTAAAGGACAAAAGGTAATCTTAACAGAATTTCCTCACTCTGATCAGCTATCTGATCTTATGAGTGAGGCAAAGAATATTCCCAGGAAAAGATTTCAGCTGCCTAAGCATTTAAATTTAAATTCCTTTTACCCTCTTCCCGCTACTGATTGCACTAAATGGGAAATTCCCCCAGCAGTGGATTCCCACGTGACACATCTGGTCAAAAATGCTACATTACCTATCCATACTGCAACCTCCTTGAAGGAGACTATGGATGGAAGCTTGTCTAAAATCTATATACTCTTTTACAGGAGCTATTACTTGTCCTGCTAGGACTACGGCCTGCGTGGCTAAGGCCATTGCGAGTTGGACAGATGCTTTGTGGGAACAGCTGTCCTACATATCTTACATTAGAGATGCAGCCTCCTATATGGGTGAAGCAGCTATGGATACAGCACTCCTAGCCCCCAAGGCATCTGCCACTTCTGTAGTAGCCCGTCGTTTTGTTTGGCTCCACTCATGGAAGGCAGATGCGGACTCTAAGAAGGCTTTGGAGTCTCTCCCTTCTTCAGGGGATATCCTGTTTGACCCAGAATTCCTGCCCTCTGCATATAATGTGAAGCCTCAGAAGTCATCCTTTCGGTCCTTTCCTCCTCAAAGAAAAGATAAAGGTCAGTCCTGTTCAAGGCATCAAGCATCAACTAAGGCTTCCAAGCCTAGGACCAAACAGACCTGGGCTACTAGATGTCCACCCACCAAGACTGAGGACAAGCCTTCAGCCTGACTGGGCGGGCCTCTCCCTGAGGGCTCCCAGGGTGAGAGGTTGATTTCTTCAATTCACCTAGTTTTGGCATCCGACCACAACAGACGCTTGGGTAAGAAAAGTGGTCTCCCATGGATATGCTTTATCATTCTTGAGGCGAATTCCCCCACCAGTTGTTCTGCACAGGCCCTCCACCGGACCCACGCAAGACTCTGCTGCTCCAAAAGGTCATTCAGTCCTTACTGCTCTCAGGAGTAATAATTCCGGTCCCCTCTGCACAGCGAAGTGAGGGCTATTATTCTACCCTTTTCTTAGTTCAGAAGCCCAATGGGTCTCATTGGCCTATCAACAACCTCACGTCTCTGAACAAGTTTATCAGGCTGCCCAGGATTCATATCGAAACCCTCTGCTGTATTATCCTGGCTATGGAGCCTAGGGACTTTATGGTGTCTCTGGACATTCAAGAAGCTTACCTACATGTACCTATAGCACCTTCTCATCAACAATATCTCCAATTTACTATACTACAGCAACATTACCAATTTCAGGCTCTGCCTTTTGGCCTTTCAAGAGCTCCTCAAGACTTTACCAAGATCATGGCAGATGATGAGTCTCTTCCCCTCCCCCCACGGTTTCATGGAACCATCAATACTAATATTGATTTTCCAAAATTCGATTTTTCCAGATATATTGGAAAATCTCCTACCCCGGACTCTGTGAACCTATGGCTCATCCCCCAGTGTGCGCCGGTCACTGCTGGCTCCTTCATTACACACCTCCAGCAGCTGCTCTTCTCTGAAGCCGCTGTGAGCCTTTTTTTATTTCTTTAATGTATGGACATTTTATATACATTTAAATGTACCCTTATGTACAAACTCTATTGCACTATATGTATTTTAGTTTTTATATGTATGTTGTTGGAGTTCCATTAAAAACGTATGAATAATCCTATGGTGGATGAATTTGTGTACAGTATACCTGTGGAAACAACATTGAGACAAGCTTACTCAATTTTCATTCTGGTACGTGTCCACTTATTAGTTTTTTTGAGAACATATTGGTGGCATTTGCACTTTATTGTACTAGGAGGCGCCTTTGTCATTATATATATATATATATATATATATATATATATCCACAGACCGGCACTCAACAAACGATGCATATCACCTGAACTGCTCCGGTGCCTTCCTATAGGGTGCCAACAAAGTGTCCCAGATACAGGTCCAAAAAGGCGGCACTCGGAGACTTGGAACGCAGGTGAAAATTCAGTTTTAATGATCGACGTTTCGGAGGACAAGCCCCCTTTTTCAAGACACTGACATACAAACATGCAATGAAAACAAAGACAAATAAATACCTTATAGACATCATAGGCACACCTCCCCGTGAACAAGGACGCCGCGCGCACTTCCGGCTGAACGGACGGACACACACGTGAACAAGTCACGTGTATCTGCATAAGTCACCAAAAGGCGCCCCATGCGTCCCCAACAAAGGCCTGTGCCGCTGTGAGCTGCAACCATGGCAACCGGTAACCACACGGATACCAGGGCACGCAGACAGCAACACCAGCCAATTAAAAAACATAGAAATAGCAGCTCACAGCGGCACAGGCCGTTGTTGGGGACGCATGGGGCGCCTTTTGGTGACATATGCAGATACACGTGACTTGTTCACGTGTGTGTCCGTCCGTTCAGCCGGAAGTGCGCTCGGCGTCCTCGTTCACGGGGAGGTGTGCCTATGATGTCTGTAAGGTATTTATTTGTCTTTGTTTTCATTGCATGTTTGTATGTCAGTGTCTTGAAAAAGGGGGCTTGTCCTCCGAAACGTCGATCATTAAAACTGAATTTTCACCTGCGTTCCAAGTCTCCGGGTGCCGCCTTTTTGGACCTGTATCTGGGACACTTTGTTGGCACCCTATAGGAAGGCACCGGAGCAGTTCAGGTGGTATGCATCGTTTGTTGAGTGCCGGTCTGTGGATTATTATGTAGGTGTACCCACTGCCGTTTGAGTGTGTACACTGGACAAGGCACCAGGCAATACTTTCTGACCTATACTGACTTTTTAGTTTGCACCATATTTTGCCTACAGCTTTTTGGTGAACTTGAGTGTTACATCTGGCACTATATATATTTTTCTGCTGTGTTTCTGCTGTTTTTTTTGCAGTTTGGAAAATCAGTGCGTTACAACTATTACAACTTGATACGGGAGAGACTTTCAGTTTTTCTGACGTTGAGGCTGAATCAATATTATTTAAAGAGAAACTGCCGGATGACAGTAATGGTGCTTCTCTGTCTGAGTTGCATAGGGATTTATTGAAACTCAAAAAGAGGGAATTGGATTTTTTCTATCATGCCAGCACATTATCTGATTATTATAAAGACAAACAGATTCCACGAGGCTTCCGTATACACAACTTGCCAACTATTGGCAGATATAGCATTCCATTTTGTAAAAAATGGATTGCTATATTAAATAAATGCTCCATGGACTTAATCCTGCTTGTTAATGAGGAGTCATCTCGTGAACTAAATCTCACACGGGATAAAATCAAGAACTTTGAGACCTTGCATATGCCGTCTTTTGTAGATGATAAAGAAACTAACTGGTTGGATAAAATGAAACATCAGGTGGATCAGTAACGCCGTGATCTTGTCCAATATAAAAAGCAAAAACGAGAGAAGGTCCGACAGGATTATGATCAACATAAGGTGTACGGGTGGCTGAATAGTGGATTTAAATCTAACCCTGCAGTTTTCTCTAAACAACGGAGATTGCCATCTAGTCATTATGGTAACTCAAGCACTTCAGCAAGTGATACTGAGAGCTGGGCTGCCCTGGTTGCCTCTAAGGGTAACAAACAGATCCCTTTAGGGTCGATACACGTGCTTGGCGAGCAGGTACAAGACCCAACCCACGAGTAGGGGTGGGCAGACAAAGAGGCAGAATAAATACCAAACCCCCGAGAAGAAGGAAGATGTAATTTTTAATCTGTCATCGACCCCTCTTAATGATTCTGAAATCTCTGTGTTAAACAAAGGATTGTCTTTTGTTCCAACTAACGAGCATGACGAGTCTCAGTGGAAAATTGACACCTATAAATTGCAACGTACTTTGAAATTGAAGGAATACTTTGGTAAAAGAAATACTACTCCCAGTGTGAATTCTGAGCCAGTTGTTCCATCACAATTACGTAAGATTGCTCCTCGTTCACAGTTTGAACCTCAATCCTTCAATGCGTCTATAAAAACTTTCACGAGACTTCTAGAACAGAGTACTTCAGATTCGGCTCCATTTGTGTATTCCAATTTAACAAAGGATGAATATAATTCCTTGATCTCTCTCAGTAAAAGGAGGGATATTATCATCCGTGGAGCGGATAAGGGAGGGTCGATTGTGGTGATGGACTTACAGATGTACAAAGATGAATGTAGCCGCTTGCTTTCTGATAAGTTGACATATGGTGCTCTTTTGTCTGATCCCACCGCATTGTTCAAAAAAGAGTTGGATATTATTCTGTCTGATGCTTTGTCCATGAGATTGATTTCTGAAACTGTATTTAATTCATGAAGTGTTGAACATCCGATTGTCCCGGTGTTCTACACGATCCCTAAAGTACATAAAAATGCACAGAGTCCCCCGGGCAGACCTATTATCTCTGCCCGTGGGTCTCTGTGCCAACCCATTTCCATTTTTTTGGATGTATTTTTACAACCATGCATTCAGAATCTTAAGTCCTATTTAAGAGATACTTCAGCTTTGTTGCTTAAATTATCATCGATTGCACAGGTACCAGATAATTGTTTCTTGTGTAGTATAGATATCGCAAGCCTTTACACATGTATTCCACATGGTGAGGGTCTTGCGGCGGTTAAACAACTGATTACCAATAATGTACTATATGAGGGCCCAAGTGTCCCGCTGTTTTTGAGCCTATTAGAGATCACTCTTTTACATAATTATTTCTTGTACGATGGGTGTTTCTTTGTCCAGTTGGCTGGGTGTGCGATGGGGTCCTGTGTGGCCCCATCGTACGCCAATGCCTACATGCACCAGGTTGAGCAGCAGCTGTTCTTCACTGATCCCAGTGTTACTCAGCATGTGTTTCTCTACCTTCGTTACATTGACGATATACTCATTTTCTGGACTGGGACAGAACAAATGTTTAATGATTTGATCCAGACACACAATTCGTCTGATGTAGCTGCAAAATTGACGTATAACATTAATCTTCATGAGATTACTTTTCTTGATGTCAGGATCAAATCTGTTTCTGGTCAATTACAGACATCATTATACGTCAAACCTGCAGATCGTAATACTATTTTGCGACACAATAGTTTTCATCCTATTTCAACCTTAAATAGTATGCCATACTCACAGATGCTCCAAGTATGTTGGATCACCAGTGAGAGTGGTGAACTACATCAGCAACTGGATGTTATGGTAAAGAAATTTATTGATAGAGGTTATCAACTCAATGAGTTACTTCAGGCCAAAAACAAAGCTTTAAAAATTAGTCGCAATGAGCTGTTGCACTCCAGCTCCAAAAATTCTGATCAGAATGTGATTACATGGGTCAATAGATACAGTATGAGTAGTAGGTTCAGTAAAAAAAAGTTAAACAGTTGTGGCCTTTGGTCCAATCGGATCCCGAGTTGCCTTTTTTGACCAATGCTAGAATTCGCCCGTGTTACACTAGGGGCCGTAATCTGAAGGACTTTCTAGTAAAAACTGACATTACTGATTTCTCTAGGGACACTTCGGTACATTTTTTGCAACGAAAATATGGATGTTATAAATGCACGGGATGCTTAACCTGCAGGTATATGGTTGCGGGCAATAGTTTCTTGCACCCATATTCTGGCAAGAGATTTAAGATTTACCATACGTTAACTTGCAGTTCCAGATTTGTCGTGTACCTTCTGTCTTGCCCGTGTGGGTTACATTACCTGGGCAAGACAGAGAGGCAATTCAAGGAGCGCATGGCCCACCATCGATCCGCCATTAGGGCGGCCATTTCAACCGGCTCTAGTGAGCAACCTGTGGCTCGCCATTTCGCCCAGGCGAAGCATGGGGTGGCCACGATTCGATACCGCATTATTGACCATGTCCCGTTGTCAATACGTGGAGGCAATAAATCTAAGCGTCTTTTGCAACTTGAATCCAAATGGATATTTTTGCTGGATACGGTTGTCCCTAGGGGACTAAATGAATCATTTGGACTGTGTTGCTTTCTTTAATTATGCAGTAAGTTACTATGGATCCAGCTTGTGGCCATCCTGGGGCAATATTTGTTATAAGACATAAGATATATTTTGTTTAAGTAGGGTGATAATTTCCTGCATCTAAACACTATTCATTATGTACATTTTGCTGATAGCTTTAACTTTGTAACAATAATTGGTTGTTATTATAGCGGGGATCATGCCATAATTTTGTTGTTCTATTGGCTGTATAAGTATTCTTCTTTTTTTGATATAATTTGTCATAATAGTGCATAGTATTATCTATATAGTGTTATGTTGTGCGCGCTATGTTTTTATATTTCTATGTTTTTTAATTGGCTGGTGTTGCTGTCTGCGTGCCCTAGTATCTGTGTGGTTACCGGTTGCCATGGTTGCAGCTCACAGCGGCACAGGCCGTTGTTGGGGACGCATGGGGCGCCTTTTGGTGACGTATGCAGATGCATGTGACTTGTTCACGTGTGTGTCCGTCTGTTTAGCCGGAAGTGCGCGCGGCATCCTCGTTCACGGGGAGGTGTGCCTATGATGTCTGTAGGAAATTTATTTGTCTTTGTTTTCATTGCATGTTTGTATGTCAGTGTCTTGAAAAAGGGGGCTTGGCCTCCGAAACGTTGATCATTAAAACTGAATTTTCACCTGCGTTCCAAGTCTCCGAGTGTCGCCTTTTTGGACATATATATATATATATATTATACACACACAGAAAAAGGTCATGGGATTAGTGGAGTGCAGCAACTCAACGTGGCATCAATTACACAAGTGGATGGAAGACCTCTGGAGAGCTACTCACCCATGACATCTGTATAGCTTCCCACAGCTCCCTGATCTTTGCAGGTGTAGGATCCTGGATGTGAAAGGACCTCTCCACCGTGTCCTATACATGCATGATTTGGTTCATGTCGAGAAAACGTGGTGGCCACATTATTCATCGGAACTCTCCAGACTACTCCTTGACCCAATTTTGGACAATGTGGGACCGATGACGCTATGCATTGCTTGATGACCATTTGCAGCCCTTCATGAACTTAAGGTGACCCCACAACAATCGAATATTCCAGCAGGATAATACAGTGTAGTGGTTACCAGTCAATTATGTGCTCTGGTGGACCATTGGACCCAACCCGTGCTATGTAAACACACCCCACTCTATTATGGAACCACCACCAGCCTGCATGGTGTCTTGTTGACAGCTGGGGTCCTCATGGGGTCTGTGCCACACCTGAACCCTACAATAAGGTCAAAACAACTGGAACCATGACCACGCCACATGTCAATCCTCCAGGGTCCAATTACCCATACCACGTGAACACACCCCACACCATTATGGAACCACAATCAGCTTGCACAGTTCCTTGATATAGATATACTGTATACATAAAACATATATACACACACTGCCCGATCACTGTGGCCAGCAGTGATCGGGACACATGGGGAGGCAGAGTTGGAATTCTGCTGGCTGCAATAATCGGAACGCAGCAGCTGTGGCTACCAGAAGCAGTGGCTGCTACTTCTATTGAAGTCATGGCTGCCCTGCAGCTGCATCAGGAGCTTATGCTGTCGGGCGCCCTATCATTGTAGCCAGCAGTGATCAGGACACATTGTCGAGGGAGTCCATGCAGAGGGGCCAGCAGGACCTGGTGACTGCTTTTGGCAGTTGCCTAGTGGGCATTTCTGACAGGTTGTATCAGATGCAACTATGTCAGGGAAAGCCCAGTCTGGCTCGGTCGCATCTGATGCCACCACGCCACGCAAATGGTTAAGAAGCAAAACTTGCTCATAGTAGGCCAATTTCTAAATATGGACTAATCTTTTAATTGTTTGTGTCAGAGGAAAACTCATGTTCACTGACTTATTTTTTACACTAATGGGTAATAAGTTACAGATATTCATGATGGTTGTTCCTCTGCTCTTCTATATAGATTTGTTGGCAGCCATACCTCATCTTATAACTGTAATGTGTAGTATTTGGAGAATATGCTGAGTTTGCATCAAGTCTCTGATGATTATATTTACTATGACAACTAAATGTTTTTGTTTTACAGGGGACGTACAAGTGAATGGTACAATAAAGTTTTTGGTCACATGTGTGCTGCTGAGATAAAGAGAATAAAAGACACTTTAAACAAGAAGAAAACATTCAAGTCATGATCTGAGCAGACATTTTGCTTGGGTGCTATTAGACCATGCACTCCACTCACTTTCTGGAGCAAGAAGAAGGAAATGCAGAACAATATAGATGTTATCTAGCCAAATAATGTAGTTTGATACAGTATTGCTCTGCTTTTATACAGGTCAGTCCTACATAAAGTAAATCTATTTTGTACTTTCTTTTTTCATGCAGGAAAGGGTACTTGAATCTGTTTTATTAATTTATGTGCAGATTTAAAATGTTATGAACAAATCTACAGTTAGTTGTAAATGATCACTATAAAGTTTTGCATACATATATATATATATATTTCTTTTAACTTTCGGCAGATGTGTGTGCCTCTTGCTTATTTAGTGTATGTATGTGTATATGTAATCGGTATAAAATGCTGGCGGCTAATTAGCTGCCGGTTCAAATAGTGAAAGCCCGAACGCTGAAGATCCCGACCTCGGCTGGTAAGTATCCTAACCGTCCACCCCCCCCCCCCCTTAATCCTAACCTCTTCGGGTGGCGCCTAGCCCTAACCTCCCCCTGATGGTGTCTAACCCCACCTCCCTGTAGCCTAACCCTCCCCTGGGGGGTGCCTAATCCTAAACCCCCCATCCCCGTCTAAGTTTGCATACTTACCGCCGTCCCGGCTTCCAACGGTAGGGATGCCAACGCCGATATACTGATGTCCATCGGGCTATCGGTGTCAGCATTATGCCGGTTGGCGGGATTCTGGCGTTGGTATTTTGACTACCAGCATCCAGTCCACCGGCTTATCAACTGCATCCCGTGTGCAAATGTGTGTGTGTGTGTGTATGTATGTATGTATGTATATATATATATATATAATAAATATATATGTATATGTTGGGAATTTCATCTATACAAGCGGAGAAGCAATAGCTAGCTGCTTGGTAACACTCATAGGGTTTGAGGTTATGAAATGAAGAATTGTACATGTTGTTTATTTTTCCCATGATGTCTGTATATAGCACTCCAATCTCCATCATTGGCAGTCTGCACCTCTTATCAGAATAGCTAAACCTGAACCACCAGCATAAAAAATTAGTTTTTGAATAACACTGTTTGTTTCCATTGGCAATTCTTCTTAGAAGTTTACTTGCTATTATCCATGGTGTTTAAAATTTTGGGGCAAGCAGCTAACATTCAAGATAAATGTAAAATGTTATATTCCAACTGTTGGATGAAAACCTTTTTTGGATGTTTATTTTTTTCAAGTAACTGCCTATATATAACAACTGGAGCAGATGCTTTCCCAAGCATGCTCCAGCCAAAGCCTGTCTTTTTTTGTTTTTATTTGATGTATGAAAATCTTTGTAACTCAAATAGCACTGCTCAGAGTCCAGTCCAGTGTATGCTGCTATGTGGGCAAATTGTGTACACTGTAGAGAGCCAGGAGAAAGGCACACAGCCATATATTCTGTAGTTTCTGCACACAGAGTGGTTTAATGCTACTGGCACAGTGTGTTAGCTACTCAAGAGTTTCAAAGGGTATAGATAATTTTTTTATATATACATATATAGAATTTTTTGTGTAAGTCTTCAAGGAATTCTGAAACTGAAAATAACCTAACTACAGTAGCTCTATAGTTGGGAGCAAAATAAAAGATTCAGTAATAACCCTTTCAGACATACCGAGAATCCAGGGAATTTGGCCTGCCTCAGCCAAATTCCCAGGTTGCCGCGTATGTCTGAAAGGTACCTACCCAGGGACACGTTACCGGTAGCCGACCCTTTAATCGACCAGGGAATTTCGAAATTACCCTGCTTATGTCTGAATGGTAATACCCGGGCTGCACCAAGCAGCTTTTACATAGACTTGGCATTTCAGAGCGTCCTATATTACGCTCAGCGCTGCCGCTCACCACCCCCCGTGCCAGTGGCTGTGCCGCTGTAGATGGAGTCAGCAACACAGGACCCCAGCCGGACGCTGGGGACACCCGCCTGCGCTGGAGACTGCCGACTGGTCTCAGCAATAGCGGGCCACCCGCACTCTCGCTGGACCACCAGGGCAATAAAAGAATTAAAACAACTAATTAAATAATAAAATGCAGAATGCAGCATTTTGATTGGCCGGCTTCCGGCAGCCCAATGATGACATCAGCGGCAGCCATAGAGGGGATAGGCTAGGAGGAGCAGATGACAGAGGAGAGGCAGGTAAGTAGACAAACCTGGCTTATGTCTGAAAGGGGTCTAACTGGAGTGTGAAAGGGCGGGCTCGACCAAATACCCGGGAATTTGCACAGGAGAAATTCCTGGGTCTGAGCAGGAAATTTCCCGGGTTGTATGTCTGAAAGGGGTATAACTTTGCACCTTGGGAAAACTCTGATGCACTGCAGCTGGGACAGATGTAAAATGTGCAGAGAGATTTAGATTTGAGAGGGGCGTGTCCAAACGGAAATCTAAATTGCAGTATAAAAATAAAGCTGCCCAGTATTTGTGGGCTACATGCAAAGCAGCCAGTATTTACCCTGCATGCCAAATAATACATGTATTTGCACCCTTTGTATCTGGAACAAACTATGTTGCAATGCACATTTACTTTTATATCTTTGTTCCTAACTTAGAATCCATCACAATGAGTGTAATTGCATGTGAGATTATGCATAGGTGGCTTATGTGTAGACCATACTGTATATAGCAGGTGAGGAACTTTGTGCTTACTCTAGGTTACATTTACTTTCCTTCATATTGCAATGTTAGGTGGGATGTAAATGTGCATGTTGCAGACAGGAATCACGCCCTTAAGATGAATAGGAGCATGAGTTGAATCAAAAACATTGCAATTTTTTGTTTGTTTTCAATTGATGTATATACAGATTTGACTACAGAACTGAGGATATGTGCAACTTCAAATAGCAAGAATGGACAAAATGATGTCATCCAGGGGCAGACAAGCCCCTTTAATGTACTTGTTTGTGATACTTAGGGGGAAAATCATGTGCTGGACACTCCCCTGTTATATTTGGTCAGTCATGGCCCAGAAATGGGAAAAATGTTGCAATAAATGGTAATATGTTTGTGTGTGTATGTGTATATATATATATATATATATATATATATATATATATGTGTGTGTTTATGTATGTATATATAGTGTGTGTTTTCAGGAACTGTTAAAAAACATTTGCACTTGCAGATGTGTCCTCATACATCTAGCCTCCTTGCACATTAAACAGCCCTTCTATGCGTGCCATACTGTGGCGTGTCTCACTACCGCGAGCGTTTTTGTGTGTGACTTTTTAACTTTAAATGCATCTTATGCACAGAGTGTTAGCAAGCAGCTGCTGCTGATTAAAATGATATGCAGCATGCCTATGTTCTGTGAGAAAGTGCGGGTGTATATGTATGCGAAACGCTACATTACAGTGTCAGTGGCTATAACACTGTAACATAGCATTTCACATGCAGATACACCCGCAGATGCACAGAGAACATAGCCATGCTGCATATCATTTTAATCAGCAGAAGCTGCTTGTGCTATCTATTCGCACCACTCTGCAAATAAGACACATTTGAAGGTACAAAGTCGCACAAAAAAAGACGCTCAGTGCTACCAAGTCACACGGAGGATAGATGTACGTGGACACATCTGTAATAGTTACACATCATCCATTTACACTTTCCAAAGGCAAGGTTTTTTGTTTTGTTTTTTTTGCATTGAATAATCCTTTTTATAGATTCATAATCTAAACAAGGTCCTATATATAGATGTATATTTTGCACAGAAGATATTCAAAGTGCAGATATTTTCTGTTCTCACAAATTGTTATGCATTATTTTCCATTTAAATATGTAGCTTGAGAATAAGGAAACTTGTAATTTGTTCACTGCTATGTAACTGACAATGTACAGTCAATAAATGGTACAGCACTTCTAAAATGGTCTCTTATTTTATAATGTACCTGTGTGTACGTATAATTCTGTAATTCCGCAGACTGCATCTGCCAGCTCTACTGCTTGTTTTGCTCTGGCTAGCTTGTGGCAGTGGGCAAGGTGGCTGTGCAGGTTTTACACCAATGTTTTTCCCAGATGTGGACACAGGTGATATCACATGATAATCTTGCAGTGCAATCAAAAGATGTTGGGGGCCAGACCATATCTATTTACAAAGTTAAACTCTATTCTTAGTAGAGATGTGCGCCGACCCCCGTGTGTTGGTTTTGGATGTGTATCTCCTCTTGTTTTGCATCTGGATTGGGTTTGCCAAAACTGCCCTTACATGTTTTGTTTTTTGGTTTCGGATCTGTATTTTTTCTAAATAAAATCATAAATGCTAAAATCGCATAATATGGGCCTGTTTTTGATCCTACAGTATTATTAACCTCAATAGCATTTATTGCCACTCGTTTCCAGTAAATTTTGACTGCCTCACAGTTCACAATATTGTTTTCATCCAGTTTAGGCCCAAAGTTTGCACCAAGCTAGCTGGCTGACTAAGCTAAGCGGCAGCTGTGGGCGGCACAAACACGCGGCAGTTAAACTTCTAACATGGCACATAAGGAAACAAATGTTTTTATTATTCAAGAGGCCTGAGAGAGTTGAGTATGTATGTAGTTGAAGGCAAGGACAGGAAGGGTTGATTTGTAGTACATTTAATTTTATATTTGATTCCAAAGTAAATTTATAAGGGAGGAGGGGAGGCATTTACAAAAAATATTTTACTTATTCACATCAGTCCTTGCCCCCGGAAGAATCCTTGAGCGCCATGCCTGCTGCTGGGAGTGGATTTTTATCCCAGAAGGGGACCAGGAAGACTTCTAGTAGTGCTTTCCAAAACAATTGACTGTTTAAATAACAACCTGTACAGGTACATTAAAAAAAAATTTAGTTAATGGCCTCCAAAACTGCCGGTCTTCATCCCTTCTGGAATGAAAATCCACTCCTAGCAGCAGAAGATGAAGATGTTGTTTCTTCTTCCCAACGGATACAGATCTGAAGAGATGTAAAGAGCTGTTGATAAGCAAATTGTAAAGTGGCACCTGATGCAGCGATGGCTTCTCCTTCAGTTTCTCCAGCAAGTGCATCTGGTGAGAAAAAACTAAACTTTCAAAACACCCACTGGTGATGCAGTTGAGTCATCGCAACCATGTTTTGACATCTAGTCGGATCAGAATTGCCTACAATTAATAACCCTTCTACCGTGACTCCATCTGATATGGTCACCATTCAAAGAATGGTTGAGGACCATTTAAAAAATGTTAATGATAGCATCCAAATAGGCATGTCAGACAGTCCGTTTGACTACTAGCAGGAAAAAAAGGTAATTTGGAGGCCCTTGCACAAACTGGCTTTGCTTTACTTGAGCTGCCCATCCAGTGTGTACGCAGAAAGAGTTTTCAGCACAGCCGGGAACCTTGTCAGTGATCGGCCTATGAGACTACTTCCCCAAGAGAAAGACCTTTACCATCAATTACGTGCAAAAATCAGAGGCACCTGTAATGGTGGATTCCAGCGGGGACAAATTAATATTGTGTGAAGAAGATGATGTATACATCAGTGTTCTCCCCAGAAATTTTTTTTAGCTGGGTGGCATCAAGAAGTAGCCGGGTGGGGGCCTTCGCAATAATAAAATGTGTTTATTTCAAGTTTAAAACATTATAAGGTCACCTTATAATGATTTAAACTTGAAATAACACTTTATATATTAATTCTCCTCTTCTTCTTAGAGGCCCAGTTGTCTGCAGCTTTTTCATAATCAAAGTCTGTAGGATCTGGTCCCTCTTGTGTAATCAGCATCAAGTTATTTAGTGTGCTCTGCTTCATGCGATTCCTTAAGCAGGTTTTAATTCGTTTTAGAGTAGAAAATCCTCTTTCACATTCAGCTGTGCTTACTGGTATGGTCAGTAAAATAGAAACTAGTTTAGTTAATTTTGGGAAAGATTCTTTGAGTTCAGTTGTTGAAAATGTATGCATTATTTGTTTTGAATGTAAATTTTTGTAGGATTCTAGTTCAAATAATTTGTATGCAACTGCCCATTCTAGCTTACTATTTACATAGTTTAAGATTGCGGGACTTCCATTTTTAGAATAGTGCTCAAAAAGAATCTCACAAGCCTCATTTTGATCATGGTTCTCTGTATTGAAAACTCGTGAAAAACAGGATATTATTGGCATTTCTGGAAATCTTGCTTCTAGGTGGTTAATAAGTGTGTCTATGTATTTTCCATAGATATTTTTCATAAAAGCTGTAGCATTAGCATCAGAACAATTTACTTTAAGATCTGACCATTCACCAGCAAGATGTAGATGGAGATTTTTAAAATGAGTAGCAGGTGTATCTTTCAGTTCCATAATGCATATTTTGTAGCTTTCAAGATAGGGTCTATTTCTGTTAAATTAACAACTTGCCTTTTCCAAACTTTAGACAACTTGGACAAATGAGGCAGCACATCTGAAAACATCATAAGTGAAGCTACAAAATTGTATGTTCTCATATGTTTGCTTAAACCTTCAGCTGTGATGTCATTTCTCTCAGTGTCCTCTCTCTCCAGTGCAGCAATGACACTCACCAAGGATTCTCTTAAAGACTGTACAGCAAAGTCAACAGACAGCCACCTAGTGTCACTTGTCATTTTAAGTTTAATCTGAGGACTGTTCAGTATATTTTGGATTTCAGTTAAACCTGCCATTCTAACTGGGGAATTTTGAAAAAAGAACAGTTGTCTTAAGAGGTCGTTAAATGTAACTAAATAAGGCACTTCAGCAGCTGCTTGGGCACTAGCCAGAGCCAGACGGTGGTTTATACAATGACAGTTGACCATGATTCCACCTGTTTCATCTTTCAATAGTTTTGCTACCCCTTTGTGCTTCCCAATCATGACAGCAGCTCCATCAGAGCCTAGGCCCACCAAGTTTTTCAACCCTATATTGTCAATTTGTTCAATTATTTTGTTAGTTTTATATCCACATGTAGTATCATTGATGGCAAAGCTGAAACTATAACTAACAGAAATCTCTTTTTTTTACTTGACAAACATATATAATGTATATAATAAGTTGCTTCAAAACAGAGATGTCTGTTGTTTCATCACATAAACAACTGCATTCAGCAGAATATTTCAGTGTTCTAAGTATTTCACATCTTATCTGTGAAGCTAAGATGTCAAGCAGTTCTTGCATTATTCTTTCGGAAGTGTAATTTGCATTCTTCCCAATATCAAGATGGCGTAAATATATACAACCCATAGCCTTGCAGTGTTTAATCACATTTCCGTACAGTGTAGTATGTGGTAGTTCGTTTTTTGCCAACCAATACATACTTCTTAACGCTCCCACAAAAGCATCTCTCTTCAAGTTAATCAAAATTGAAACTGATCGTTCAATGTCTCCTATCCCTGTTTCTTCAAGAACACATTTTTGAAGTATATTTGAACACGAATCGGTGTGTAATTTACTTTGCTCATGGTCAAGTAAGCTTTCTTTACGGAGTCTTTTGCACGGAATAGTTACCCAAGTTACTTCCTTATTTGCAGCCGGTCTCTTTCCATAACCACTGAAATGTTTTAAACCAGTCATAGTTTACTCCTGATGTGCGATGTTTAGAGAAACATTTATCATGTGAAACAGACTGTGATTCAGAAGATGGTCCGGCCTCATCTGAAGTGTCCTTGTTGGAAATCTCTGGCTCTGAGATTTTGTTAGTTTTTTCATTTTCCTTAAAGAAACTTAAAATTGTTGTTTTCTGATTTATATTCTTACTCATTATGGGTAACAAGTGGCTGAACACAGATGTATTTTTTAACAGCTCCCAGGTACTGTCCCCACTTGCTGGCACCAAAGAAATGTATTTTTTATACAGCCCTCAAATACAGACCTAACTTGCTGGCACAAATGAATTTTTTTATAGCACCCTCAAACACAGGTGACTTGCTGGCACAAATGAATTTATTTTTATAGCACCCTCAAACACACGTGACTTGCTGGCACAAATGAATTTCTTTTTATAGCACCCTCAAACACATGTGCCTTGCTGGCACAAATGAATTTCTTTTTATAGCACCTTCAAACACAGGTGACTAGCTGGCACAAATGAATCTTTTTATAGCACCTTCAAACACAGATGACTTGCCGGCACAAATTCATTTTTTTATAGCACCCTCAAACACAGGTGACTTGCTGGCACAAATTAATTTATTTTTATAGCACCCTCAAACACAGGTGACTTCCTGGCACAAATTAATTTATTTTTATAAATTTTATAAAAAAAACAACTCTAATAGCCTCAAACTCAATAGTTCGCAGTCTATTACACTCTGTGAATCTGTGCGAGTAAGGTCAGAGTATACAGAAGCCTTCAGAGATCAGTGAGATCCATGAAGGCTTCTGTATGTAATAAAAAAGTATTTACAATAAAAAGATGTGCCCCCCTCCCTGCCCACAAGCATAACCAGCCCCGGACTCGTTAGAGTCTGTCCTGGTTCTTAAAATACAGGGGAAAAAATGTGTAAGGGTCCCTTGTATTTTTAGAACCAGCACAGAGCTCAGCTGAGTAAGGGAAATAATGTGTAGGGGTCCCCTGTATTTTAAGAACCAGCACAGGGCTCAGCTGAGCCAGTCCTGGTTGTGAAAATACAGGGGACAGTATGAGTAGGGGTTCCCTGTATTTTCCATAACCGGCACCAGACTTTCTAGTGGGTCTGTAATGTCACAGCTAGGGGAACCCTTTCACTGTGTCCCCCAGCCAAAGCTTTACACCTGACCACTAGTCAGTACATGCCAGGGATCCCTGGGGAGGTGGGAACCCCCCCCCCCCCAAATAAAGGGGTCCCCCAGGCCTGGGCTGATAGCTCGGCACCCCTGGCCGGTGGGTGCCAGGTTGATTGTTATAGTGTGGTGTTAAAAGTATATGAAGTAATATTGTCTTTAGCTGGAGAATACAGGTCCCAGCAAGCCTCCCCTGCATGCTGGTACTTGGAGAACCTCAAGTACCAACCAACATGCGGGCCATTAAGGGCCCACTGGTACCTGTAGTTCACCTGCAAAATAATTAATCGTTAATGGCCTGCATGCTGGTATTTCAGGTTCTCCAAGTACAAGCATGTGGGGAGGCTTGCTGAGACCTGTAGTTCTCTAGCAAAAGACAATATTACTGCATCTATTTTTTACACCACACTATACACAATCAACCCAGCACCCATCAGCCAAAGGTGCCCGGGGATAGCCAAGCTATCAGCCCAGGCCTGGTTTGCCTTGGAGAGGGGGACCACTTTGTTGGGGGGGATCCCCGCCTTTCCTGGGATACCTGGTCTGGGCTGACTAGCGGTCAGGTGTAATGCTTTGGCCAGGGGACCCGGTGAAAGGGTTCCCCTAACTGTGGCATTACACCCAATCTAGAAAGAGTCTGGTGCTGGTTATGGAAAATACAGGGGACCCCTACTCATTTTGTCCCCTGTCTTTCCACAGCCAGGACTGGCTCAGACTTGCTAGCCTAAAGTTGGTCTATTGTTTTTGTGAGCTTTTAGGCAGGAGTAGTGTATGAGTGAAGCCCAAGTTCTATTTTGTGAATGGATGTGCAATTGTTTTTTGCTAGTAATAGTAAAGCAATAAATATGCAAGTTTATCTATAGTGGCACCCTATTAAATTTGCAAGTGTGTACAAAACTGGAATTTAGCTCTAAACTCACATTTTTTTACAAAAATGCATCCCATTACATCTGGCCCCAAGGGTTACAAAAATAGAAAGATAATGATTTTCAACCCCTTCATTATTCCTGTACATAACTTGTTGAACAATATGATTTAAGCAAGATTTAGGATCATACCTTACACCTCATCAATAAGGCTTAGACAGGTCATCAGCATGCCTGACATCACCCCTTCCCAGCAGCTCAGTCACTTGAAGATATCAAGAATACATTTGTTGAATAAACTCCTTCTCAAAGCATACAGTAGGTTGAAATTACACTGTACATGGAAATCAGGTTTCACTCACTGAGACACTTACAATTTCTGGCTGGTACCTGTAGTTCCACAGCTGCACACCTATTTCTCTGTGCTGAATTTGTATCACCCTGTAAGTCACAGAAATCACATTTCTCACTTGCAGCTCTGACACGCTTCAGTCTTGCTCACAGCAATTCCACTGGTCCAAAAAGGTAAACATTTTTACATGGGGTTTCTCTCGCACTCTGCCTCTTTGCCCCTCTGTGGACAATTCAAAGATGCCTCACACCCTGTCTGTGTTATTACATTTACCTCTCTTTATGTTAAAGCATAGGCTCACATAGCCTCCCATTATTTCTATGGGGCTTTAATTCTGCCCTTGTGGTCTCCAGGGCCAGACTAGCCCTGTGGGGGAGGGGAATATCCCTGGTGGGCCTCACTGCTTTAAATCCTCATCCCTTTCTGTGAAGGGCAGCGATCGGGGGGCATTTGATAGGGGAGCCCTGCGCAACATGTCCTGACTCAGTGGAAAACTCAGGTCTGTACTGCTGCTGGCCCTTAGAATTGCATTGAGCAGTTTGATGATGTGATTGGCTGTCATTGGCTTCCTGATCAGGACGGGACATTCACAAAAGCACTGTTAGACTGATTGCAATGAACGCTCAGTGTAGTGATGGCCATCTAAGGCTGTACCAGCGGTGGTCTATTATTTTAACCCATTGATAGAAAACAGTTGGTTTAATTGATTGATTTTATGCCTGAAGAAACCCCTAAAGGGGCACATTCACTAGACGATCAGCTCCCTGTCCAGTCTCTAAACGATTTTCCCTTGAAATTTTATCTTTCAGTCTGAACGATTTGCAAATTATCTTTAACAGATCAAGTGAAATTGACCTACATGTTCAGTCGACTGAAGAGACGATCAAACGACCAACGGGAGCGCGCATCATTGATCGTTAAAGACCAAACACTGCACGATTTATAAACGATTTTTAAACATTTGAACAATAATGACGTCGTTCTCGTTCAATCGCCTGCTAAAATCGTGTTGTGGATGCCCCCCTCAAATTTGAAAAGCATTTGTCATGGTAGTCATTCACTGCCTTTGGTCAAGGAGTCGTCTATGGAAACCACATATTGTGGGCCTCATTTATCAACGAGTTGTATCATACGCAGCGAGTGATAAATGGTGCTCCAGCCAGTCAGTTCCCAACTGTAATCTTTCAAACAGATGACAGTTGGGAACTGATTGGCTGCAGCACCATTATCATACGCAACGTGTTTTATCACTCATTGAGTATGATAAAACTCATTGATACATAAGGCCCTATATGTGATACATCCTGCAATCTATTTCATGCATAGCTGCATTTAGCAATGCCATATGCACTAATAATTTCAAATATAAAAACAAAGAACAGCTCTTCTGATCAGAGCTGTCCTATCCGTTGTGAGAACTTCTGGGGTTATGACTCGGGAGTCCTGCGCATGTGCAGTCAATGACTGATAGGACCCTATAGACTCCTATCTGGTACAAGCTTTAGAAAGCTTCGCTTTCCATAGCTTGAAAGGGGGAATGGGGCAAACCTCAAAAAATGGCAGTTTCTAAGTTTTACCCTTAGTGCATTTAGTGCAATTAGTTTTACAGCTGCTGAGGCCCCGGTGTCTTAGGTGAGATGCTCATTCTGAGACAGCATAGGCTTGTTCAGAGGTGCGACCTTTGTTTCCACTGTTGTACGTAAGCAGCAGATGCGAGACAGCATACACATGATTGAGTCATTAGCATATTTTTTGGAAGTCTGCGTACAGGATGGCAGCAGCACCGGATAATGCATGCATCTCTGAAAATCTAGGTAATCATTAGATTACATATTTGCTACACATCACCATAAAACATATGATCTAGGCTTACCCATGCAAGCCTACCCTAGTGCATTACAGCACAGTTTGGCTTGGGTGGAGGCACTATTATTTAATTACTTAATAAAATTTAACTTTTAATGTAAAATATTGAAAAACCTCATACAGTGAAATATGAAAAAAACCAAACCGAATAAGAAAATGTGGAAATATAGGGGTCTATTTACTAAGCAGTGTTAGGAGACAGAGTGAAAAGTGATAAGGTGCCAGCCAATCAGCTCCCAACTGTCATCTCACAGGCTGTGTTTGAAAAATGACAGTTTGAAACTGATTGGCTGGTACCTTATCACTTTTCACTCTGTCTCCTAACACTGCTTAGTAAATAGACCCCTAAGTGATAGAAAAATTCACACTGCTTCAATACATTCTCCAATTTTATTATAGCTTATATAACACTATCTGTTATGAGTAACAATTACTTCAGTGCAGATTAATGTGTAGATGATCAAATTATGAATATATGTACAGAAGAAATTGGCAAAGGATATGTCACAAATCTCATTGTGTAGACCAGAAGTTCCCAAGCCCGGTCCTCAAGGCACCCTAACGGTCCACTTTTAAGGATATCCATGGTTAAGCCCAGATGGTTAAGTCAAAAGACCGAGATACTAATTAATACCCCTTTTCCACCAAAATTCCGGGTCTAGATGAAAAAAAAAAGTGCACTTGATCACATAACTAAGCAGAGAAAGATAAGGAGTGTGCCTGTCAAATGTGCAGTGAGGTGCACAGGATTGTTTATGTTTGGGTATTGCTCTGATATCCTAGTTCTCCTCGGCTATGCTGTGTTATGCTGCCGCTCTCTCTGGCTGACCCGCTCGTGCACAGCGGGTCCCCGTTACATGCAGATGGCCGTTTCGCTATCGTTATGTGCTTCCTCAGTGTGCTGCCAAATCCTTGCCCTAGCTGGGGCTGGGTTATCTGCAGCAGGAACCGATCATCGGACAGGAATGACTTGGTCTCAGACCTGCGCTTACTGGTAGATGGTAGGCAAATGTGTCGAGGATCCTGATTGGACTATACGTCATAGGCATAGTTTCACTGACACTCAGTATGCCGTGATGATTCTAATACATACACGCGCAATCTATACTATGTGGGTCATTGTGTCATGTTATTTAACTGGTATTTAATATACAATACTAAGCCAGATCATTGCATATGCTATTTTGATAGTGCCTCACCAATGTATCCACGTTAGTTATCCTTTCATAGCTTAAGATTATAGGTCTCCTGTAGTATTTCTTATAGAGGGATATCCGAGGGATATGCATATTAAAGTATTGCAATGCATCTCTCATGGAGTTTGATTGTATTAACCCAAAGAGTCATGGGTAAACCCACATATCTATAAGGTGTGGGCATATATAGCTTGATAAGGTTAGTACTTTGAGGGGAAAAGGTTATATATAGTACATATGTGCTAAATAGTGTAATATAGGATCATTTCCTGCAATAGTGTCTCTTAGTCTCAAAAAATAGCCGGAATATCATATAATTGTCATATCACACTGGTTTCTGATAGTTGAGATATCCTACTATTGTTGGATCATAGAAGGCTACAACAGACAGTATCTGATCATTAAAGAGATTTAGTTGCAGTAATTACCTCGGAGTAATTATCATATCAATTGCAGTAATTAACACTTATTTCAAGTTATCATATCACAATGCATTATGATATTCGAGTAGGACGTAATTCATTAATAGAGTGGTGTTAGTATGAGATACTTGTGTTTATGGTGATGTAGGTGGGAGGGGTTTGCTTCACCCATAATGATGTATCCTGGAAAAAAGATAAACAATGTTGGTGTTAAAGTTGCCAAATGTGATTCTACACCTCAAGAAAAATAAACCCATATTAGTTATCAACAAAAGCTGGTTAGCCCATGAAAAAATGTGTCATATGAAAATGATAATAGTATGTGCGTTTAATTTTCCACTTTAAGAGGAATTGATGTCACTAATATAGTTTGACCCCAGATAGTACTAGTATCCAATATTATCAACAGTCGGACTTAGGGAGGGAATTTTACAGGATCAAATATTATATTGTGTGTTGATCCTGTATTGATTGATACTGCATCATAATGTCTTAGTTGATTTATGTGCCATAATCAAAAATAATCATCCTACACTAATGATTGTGATGCTTAAACATACAGAAAAGATATTTTTAATCCATATCCTCAACATCTAAGTAATATTAATCGGGAAAGGCACTGATGTTCCATATCGTTGATGATATCGTCTGAAGTGGCGAATTTATATAGTTGACTACCATCTGGTGTGTAGTTACTATGTTGATTTAATTTTCAACAGAATCAAAGAAAAGCCCCATAGTTGATCATCTCGTTCAAGCCAGACGTGCTTACAGTATTTAGTTTAAAAGTCCATTTGCTCTCTCTGTGGAGTAGTTCTTTCATTAGGTTACCTCCACGGATGCCCAGTCTGACATGTTCCAACCCAAAGACTTTTAGATCATTTGGGTTGTTTCTATGATGTTTAAGAAAATGTCTAGCAATGGATGTTAGTTTTTTCATTTTTTGTTCGTCTGCTTGGGCATTCCTGATGTTGCCGATGTGTTAAAGAATTCCCTGTTTAAAAATTCTGGTGGTCATACCTACGTATCTAAGTTCGCAGCTACATTCCAGGCAGTATACTATGCCCATGGCATAGCAGTTGATGAATTGTCTCAATTTCCATTGTTTGCCATATCTGTGTCACATGGTCCGGAGGTATCATATGGCTGCAGGCTTTACATTTGCCACACTAAGTTTGGGTATCTGTCTTGGGGTACTTATGTGTTGACTTTTCACTAATCTGTCTTTCAGATTATTTTCTCTTCTCGAACTGAAGGATGTGACCTTCTTAAATCCTTATCCAGTAGTAAAATTGGCCAGTGACATTGAACAATATTCTGTAGATCTTGCCATAAAATTTTTCCATGGTTATCGTCCTTTTGGTTGTTTGGATAAATTAATGACTCTCAATTTTGGATGCATGATGTTTCGCTGATTTAATGAACCCCTCTAGGAGTCTGTCTGTCAGTTCCAGACTCTTCTGATTTTTATGATTTTAGAGTGGTACAGTTCCTCCTTAGTTGTAGTAATTCCCCTTAGGGGAGATTCCTGATGGTGGGTGGGAAATGGGCACTTGTTTTATGAAGTAGATTGTTAGTAGCCGTTTCCTTTCTGTATAATTCAGTGAGCAAATAGCCTTCTTCATTGACATATAAAATAGGTCTAGGAAGTTGGCATTCTTTTTACTTATGGCATGGGTTAACTTAATATTAACATCATTGTTATTCAAAGTTTTGATGAAATCCAAGAAATCTTCTTCATTGCTTTGCCAGATCATCAAGATACCATCTATGTATCTTAGCCAAGTTGTTATTTTGCTAGTGTATCTTTCATTAGCTTCACTGAAGACATACTCCCCCACCATCCGAGGAACAAGTTAGCATAAGCAGGCGCACATGCTACGCCCATTGCTGTTCCTCAGACTTGATTTGTCCTCGAAAGTAAAATCATTTCTATGTAGGACAAATTCAAGAAGCGCCAGCAGAAATTCTTTAAAGTCATTGTCACCTTCGGATCATAAAGAGTGTCTCACCGCTTTCATACCTTCACTGTGGCTGATGCTGGTATACAACGACTCAACGTCCAAGGTGACCAGATATTCACTCAGTTGGATGTCATGGATCTTTTTAAGTACATCTCTAGTGTCTTGGTGTAAGAAGGGAGTGCTAGGACATGGTATCGTAGATGTTGATCAATGAAGGTGCTGGCTTGTTCAGAGAGATCCCCTATTCCGGAAACAATTGATCTCCCTGGAGGGGTGTCAAGATTTTTATGCACCTTTGGTAGCATGTAGAATGTTGGGGTTTTAGGGCTGTCAACTTCTAGGAAGGAATGTTCCTGTTTTGTAATCGTACCTTTTTTGAATGCCTTGTTGTTCATTCTGTCTTACATCATATGGAAGTTGTTGGTGGGGTAAAACATGATGGACTTACACAAATAGGGGATTCAACATGTTATATGTGCTTCTTCCAGATATAGGGGGAGATGTATGAAGTTTGCGATGTCTGCAGGATCAGTATTTAGCCCAGTATGTGCCACACATACCGCACCTCCAAATGTATGAAGGGCGCATTGAAGTGTAAATATGGTTTGCGTTAAACGCTAGTGGCTTTAATGGCTCAGCTACCTTACTAACACCTTAAAACGTTTATTGATTGTAATTTTTTTTTATGTATGTTTATTAAATGTAAATAAAATATTTTGTTTTGAAAATTGTATTTGAGATGTTTAGTATTGTAAAGTTAATAAAATGTTTGGGGATGTGTTTGTGTATATATACATATAATTGAAATATAATAAATATATATATATATTATATTTCAAAGTAAACGACTACAGGTCTCAGGCATATTCTGCTGCATTGTATTTGTATGTCCCAGCCTCAGCTGTACTAGGTAATTGAATCTGACTGCAGAGTATTCCATCTCCTGTGCCTGCTTTATTAATTATACTTATAGGTAACTAGCTTATTCTTTACTTAATCCTTATGCTATTGTTTCTAATGCCTTATGATTTGTACTAGTTAAATTGTTATAAGGATTCTCTCAGTCTATTGACTGTAGTGAAGGTCTGATTTATTACTAGTCCTAGAAGTTTGGTATGTGTTCCTTGTTGACTTTAGCCATTTTTATTGCTAGCTTTCTTGTGGAGGGCCAATGGGTGGTTTTCATTAATTAGTGTCCACACTTGCCTGCTTCTCAATATAAGTGTGTGTGTTTCTAGCTGGATGGTGCAGATTTTCAAAGTGCACAATTTTTTAAGTGCATTAACTGTAGCATTAGACCAGCGTAAAACAGAAGGAGGAAACTCTAAGGCCCAACAAACAACAACGGTCTAAAGAATCAGGACTGTTAAAACAGGATTCCCTGTTCAATCAAGACAAGAAAACAACAGTTCTATTGCTATTAACAATGCTGGCTTTCTGATACTCTCATACATATCAATTCTTATTGTCCTTGTCCCCATGTCAGTTTACATCTTTCCTCTGATTCAGAGCCGGACGCTCTGACAAGAGCGCTCTCTCTGAATCAGGGCCCTCCTACCTAAAATTGGAGCGGCCTCCTGGCGGCTCGCATAGCTGTGGGTGACCACCCACAGCTTATGTGAGTGGCCAAAATGATGGTCGCGACAGTCAAGACCATCGCGACCATCGGGCTTGCGACGAGACCCTGCGGTAGGGTCTCACTGCCGCAAGCCCAGGAGTGCTTTTAGCTCTTCAGAGCCAAAAGCACTCCCACTGACATCACTAGTGATGTCAGTGGGGCTGGACCCAGATGGTAGGCGTTCCCATGGGAGTTCAGTGCTGGTTCTGGAAGATACAGGGGAACCCTACTCATTTTTCCCCAGTATTTCCAGGACCGGATAAGAGCCCAGTGCTGGTCGCACAGAACATGGGGGACCTCTACATAATTTGTCCCCCATATTATGGCAACCAGGGCTGATTCTGACTAGCCCGGTGCTGGTTGTGCTTAAGTATGGCGGACCCCTACGTCATTTGTCCCATGTATTTAAGGACCACCCAGTACTGGGGTCACTGAAGCACAGATCTCCAGGGTCCATGCTACATGCATCTGTACATGATCTATGCAAATGGCCACCATAAGGCTGATTGGCTGAGAGCCGTGACAGATGGCTGGGTCAGCCAATCAGCGCTTTGCCCATTGAAGGCAAATGCATTTTTCAAAATGTCCGCTCGAGGCAAAACCTCGACATCCGACACAGAGGATCACAAGGTTTTGCCTCGATTAGGGATCCCGGGCAGGAGGAGAGATCCGAGTGGCGCCTCGGATCGGGCCAGATCCCCAATGTGCGCCCCTGTCATAATCGGCCCTGCTAAGATAGCAGTGGCGATTGCCAGGGCATGTATGAACGGTCAGATTGCTTTGACCGTTCCGCCCGCTGTCGCTATTGACAGCTACAGCCTGGCGTTGCCCTATTCCCTCTGCAGGCACAGTGCTGTCCTTTACTTTGGGGGCTGCTGGCTCTAGGCCTCTAACGCAGGATGTTGTGATGCTTGCAAGATTCCGCGTATGCTTTACGGAGCCGGCCGTGAGTCAGATATATTGCATTAGCACTAGGCTGCTGCGCTGTGGGTGCTAGCCTTTGTCACCAGAGCGGGGAGTTATCATTTCAGTGGTCTGGCTGATGAGATGTTAATACATGTTATCATTTGTGCTTGCAGCTTTGCCTGTGTAAAGAGACTAAGCAGAAAGCATTATATCTGGACCATAAGTGCAGCCATAATACATTTCACCACATAAAACTATATCTGTTTTTAAACTTGCACTTTTTGTGTGAGGTACACTGGGGTGGTGAAGTTCATTTGTCTGTTTAGACTCACACAGGTGGTGGGTTACACAGGGGTGATGGGAAACACAGTGTTGGAGAACAAGGTAAGACAGGAAACACATGGGGATAGTTATCTAGGACAGCGCACAAATGGGGACGAGGGTTCAGACAGCACAGACATTAAGGAAAGGGAGGATGGAAAGCTCACAGAAATTGACAATGAAGGTGGACAGTGCACACAGGGGGACAGGTGAGGGAGGTAAGCACACAAATGAGGGACGTGGAGGGATGTCGGCGCATATATGGTGGCTGGTTTTTTTTTACCACCTTTTATTTCGGCGGGGTATGTTGATAATCATAATTGTATTTGTTACAATTAGTTATGCAATGGTTCAGTATATGTGAGCTGGTGGTGAAATGTTACATAGTAAGTAAAAATTAAAATAGATAAGTTACATGTGAATATTGAAAAAGTTTTGTTTACAAAACATTTTTGGTGCATTCAAAACACTTTAAACTTCATATAAAACTGTCTGCCTCTGTGGTCATTGTCAAGAGCATCCTATCAACCTATATGTGGCATATAAATATGCCATCTGTGGGAAAATGCCATATGCGGGAAAATGCCATATGCAAGAGCTATTGGATTTAATGTTTAAAATGGTTTGAGATTTGTGCTCAGCTTGTGGAGGTGGCCTTTAGGAAAGGCACTTTGCATCATCAGAGGGTTACTGTAGTGTTCACTGTGGTGCGGCTTATCACGGATTGTTTTTGTTTTTTAAGGCAATCAATGTTGCTTATGTGATTTTAGATTTTTGTTAAGGGTAATTTGTCTATTATTCCTTACCTAACTTAAGAGATGTGTTATAGAAATGAATAGTACTATTCTTTCACTCATATCAACATAATAAGTCTAATAGTATATTTTTGTTAACAGATTACATTTATAGATATGTAGCTAATCAAACACTTTATTATTCTAGCATTATTCTTATTAATCTTACAAATAAAAAATTGTGAGAAATGTTTTTTTCAAGAATTTTTTTGGCTAAGTGTAGCAATAGATATGTCTACGAGGCAAAGTAAAAATTGGAAGCCAGAGAGAGAGATAAAAATAAAAGAAGGGTACGTTTCCGAAAACCTAGGGTCTTCCGACCTCGTATTACTTTGACTGGTATGAGAGAAGAGAACATCATTAAAATGTACAGGCTTTCATCCTCTGCAATTGGAATAGTGTATGATTTAATTAAGAACATTATAAAATCCAGGACCAGGAGATCCTGTGCACTCCCCGGCATTAGCAAACTATTAGCTACATTACATTTTCTAGCTTTGGGGTCAATCCAAACCACATGCTCTGCTGTTGGTGGTTTTAATCAAGCCACTTTTTCAAATTTTTTTCACCACAATATTAAATGCCATTTTATTTCATTGTGAGAAATTCATTTATTGGCCCAGGAAGGGCAAGAGATGAAAATACATTTTTACAGCTTGTCTGGTTTTCCAACAGTTCTTGGCTGTATCGATTGTACCCATATAGCCTATCGGGCAACAGCTGAAATGGAGGAAATTTCATGGAATCGCAAATTCTTCTATTCCATGAATATGCAAGTAGTGTGTGCTGATAATAGCCGTATTTTAAATGTATGTGCTTGCTATCTGGGTTCCATCCATGATGCATATATTTTTCGGAAGTCAACAGTTTATAAGGCATTTGAAGGGAAGAGGATTACAGGTGGATGGTTACTGGGAAAGAGGATGATATTAGAAAAAAAAGTCCACTTTAATTTTTTTATAATTAAATTGTTTTGATAAAATATGTATTATTTTGTTCAAAATTATGTTTAAATCTTTCATAAAACCAGGTGATGAGGGATATCCTGCCCGATCCTGGCTATTAACCCCCATAGCAAAAACAAAACAAAGTCAAGAAATTGCCTACAATAGAGCACACACAGCCACTAGAAGTTATATTGAAAGGACATTTGGTATCCTGAAAAGCCTATTTAGATGCCTGGATAAATCTGGTGGTGCACTGCAATATAATGAGGTATTCAATATGGGAGCAAAAAGTCAGTGCTGGACTTTTCACTCCACATCGGAGCTTTTCCTGGGATAAAGTATCGGACGCACAGCTGCTTTATCCCAGTATACAATTAAAAATCAGCGAAAACGGGACCCGACGAATTGGGAGGAACGAAAAAAAACGGGTATTTTCAAGAATTAATTGTAGGAACCCCCTAAAGCTGTCCAGACGTAGGGGATCACTATGGGTACCCCCATTTTTGGCTGCAAAAGAAAGTCGGGGTTTTAAATAGCCGCGGCAGGTATTTTTTTCCCAACATTGAAGAAGTGATGCAGAAGAGCACTTAGGGTTTTTTTTCATTTTTTTAAGTGGTCCCATCAAATTTGGGGTACATGAAAATGGGGGTAAGTGTTTTTTTAAGTCCCTAGAATGACTCTTCAAAATTCTACAAAAATGCACCTGCCGCTAGCACCTGCATTCTAGAAAACACCTGCCACATACATGTGGACCCCCCCTGAGGCTATTCCGCTAATTTAATAATTTTTTCAAACACTTTTTTTTTTTTAAACCCCAAAATGAAAGTAAATTTTTTGGGGTGTACTGATTTTTTTTTTTGACACAGTTCCTTTATAAATGACATTAGCAGGGGTGCAGGCTAATTTTTTTAAGCCACACCCCTAAACCCCAATTCTGCACTTTTTTTCGCCATGTAAAACATGGTGAAAACTTATCCCCATTTTTTTTCAAAGACTTTTCGAACCTGTGAAAAGTCTTTGAAATTGAATACGGGGATAAATGAAACTTGTGAAAATTACGTCATCGGCGGTTCCCACTTTTCGCAGCCTAATTGAATACCCCCCAATGCATTAAAAATATGTCAAATCTTTGTTGTGTGTTGCATTCTACATAACATTTGCATTTCTGAAAACCTAAACATTGAACATTTAGAAATATATGAGCCTGATCCCAAAGTAGATCATATGTCAGACGATGAAGCGTCATCGGTAGCATCACTTGTTCGTAGTAGTAAGGTTATTTATACATATTTTATTAATTACATTTTTTTTTAATTTTTGTAGGGAATGTTTCCTATAATCTTAAGTATTATAATAATTTCAGTATATAATTTTTAAGTTTTTGTTTTTGTCTTTTTCTTGTTGAATTCTCAACTTTTGGGAAAGCATGTTATTTTATGATAAAAATCTTAATGTTTTGTAATTATTCCTTAAATTTTACATCCTCATTTTTGTAGATTTTAAAGATTCATTATTTTGAAAATGTATTTATGGATTCATTGGATTAATAAAGAAATTGACTTTAAAGATATTATTAAATTGATACCATATAAATTAAATATTTCACAAATGAAACAGTAATCTTGTTTTTTTCCTGACATTATTTAAATGACATTTTAAATAGCCTTATGATTCATTGTATATAAACAATTTTAAAATGCAAAATGTATATTATTATAACATTATTTGTGATAATAAATAGACCTGAGGTATGTTTGAGATATTTTTATGTAGTGGTGGTATAGTTTAAAAATTTAAATAGAGCCAAAGAAGCATTCTCATTTATCTAGGGTAATATAACAAAACTTGTTGGTTTTTTTTCCAAACACTCAACAATAATTGTGTTTTTCTATTTATATTTCAAAATATTCAAACCAATCATATTTCCATTTATTTAAAATAGTTAACTATTTTAAGTTGGTGAAAATGCTAGTGTTTTAAAGTATCAAGTTTATGCTGATGTTAAAGAATTGATAACTCTTGAATTTATGTTAAGGAAGCACTAATGATGAGATGTCTAAACATATCATTGGCCGGTGCGGGGCAACGTTAACTCCCCCCTCCGGCGATCTGGGCTAGAGACTACAGCACATCAGCCTAATGCTGATGTGCTGTGTCTGTACCATGTGGCTCCACTGAGCATGTGCGGGATCTGTCAAGTATCTTAAGATCCCTCATGCAGGCCTGGAGTCGGCAGCTGTCGCAGCAGGGACGGCGCTGTCCCTGTTGTCATTGTAGGGCATTGGCAGGCTGTAGCTGACAATAGCTACAGGGGGCGGAAGGGTCAGGCAATCTCACCGTTCATACATGGCCCAGGTTATCGGCGCTGATTATGACAGGGGCATAGCGCAGTTGAAATTTACCAGCAAACCCCCCAATCATACATCGGTGAGAAGCGGTATCAGGGAACATAGCATGCACTGATACAGCTTTGGCGGTTCATACATCTCCATAATCTGTTGTTAAACTGAAAAAATAGCTTAGATAGTTAGTGGTGTAATATGGAGTTTTGTTTCAAAATCCTTAGAGATTGGTTAAAAAATTTTTTACCTTTGAATAATAGCTACAGATGGGAATTTTGGTTCAAAACTTTCATTGTGTTGTATAGTTGAAAAGGCTAATGTTTTAATTCTTTATAATCGTTGATTGTTGCTTGGGTATGGGTTTTGTTAGAAGTATATATATTATATATATATATATATATACTTCTAATTTATTAGTTGAAAAGGTGGACATGATTGACTTTGTTGAATTTTTTTTTTAATAACAAGAATTAAAAAAAATTTTCAAACCATATGATCCAAAAAAAAAGTCCCAAAATGCAGTTCAAATAAATCTTTATTAAACTTTAAATAATCTTTATAATACCATGAAGACAACAACCACTATCTCTGAAAATACAGTAATAACTAGTAAGGAATTTTAATATAGTAAAGTGCCCTTGTAGGAGTAATAATAATACTAAGAACTGTAATTGTTATATGCGGCTTACTGATATTGTTATCTTCAAAACTGTTTGTAAGGTCATTCTAATTGAGGACAAATCATTTTAACTGTCAGATACAATGAAAGAAATGCAAACACCAATGTAATGGTCAGTATCCATGTAATCATTACAGTTAGATATAATTTTAAACTTGTAAAAAAAAAAAAAAAATACAAATAGTGAATAAAAAAAACAATCTCTCTTGTGTGTGTATAATATATATATATATATATATATATATATATAATCAATCCACATCGGCGACACTCAGGAACAAAAATAGCAGACAAAGTAGGTGTATAGTTTACCAACATTTTGGAGCTTTTATTGCCCCTTTATCAAGGCACAAACAGACATAAAGAACATCCACTTACTTATACCCCAACACCCATGTGAAGTCAGTTCCCTTTGGTGCTCGCAGGCCAGGTCGCACCCCAGTGACATCATCACCCATCCATGACTCTGTGTCCGCATAATCGGCACCCCGTCATTAGAATAGGGAGATGTCCAGTCTGTGCGCCACCTTCACCCCATCCGCCAGCGGAAGCCTGACTAATACTTATATTTTCCTATATAGTCCGTGCCCACTGTCGTCCATGGCCGGGTCGCGCTCAAATTTTTTGGAACCTTGAAGTCCAAGGAATTTTCAGTTTGTAACGAACTTTTATATTTTTGTTTTATGTAAGCAACAAACTCTTTTAGTGAATCTGCTATTGAGCCTATTTTTTCAGTCAAATTATCTTGAAAGTCTTTTACACTATGTAACATGTCAAGGTTAGTTGTATTTAAAGTTGTTAATTTTTTGGCAAATTCATTGTAATGTTGTCGATTTATATATGTAAATTCATCCATTGACTTTTGGAAAGCCTGACTCATCTGTAATAGATTAGGAGTCAAATTTGGTGATTGACATGGATTACTGGTAATTTGTGTATCTTTAGCTTCGGAACTATTTGGTATTGTGATGATGCTAGAAGTATTTGATAATTCAGAGTCTTCTATCATTTGTACTGATAAGAAATCATTGTCAAATATGCTAGAATTTTCATCATCTTCATTATTGATCAAAATGGAAACATTTTGTAATGTTGCATAATGTTTTCCGTTTGAAAGTTCCACATTATAAGCAAGTTCTACGCCATCTGTAGGTGCTGCAAATGAATAAACAAATTTTAATTATAAAATAAACTGCAATTCATTGAAATCACAAAAAATAAAAAAAAGGGGTAAGGTGATCATGCAGCTATAACGTTTCTACTTAGGTCCGACTTCAAATCGTTTCAAAAAGGCCAGATCCACAAGAAATAATCGTCAATGTAGAGTTTTTCCCAACTTGTAATTTTTCTCAATACGAAATAGCAAAAATGTTGTGCATAAGGCAAAACCAAATGCAATGTAAAAGGCAAAAAAAATTTGACTCTGAATAGGTGGAGGGAAAAATTGCAAAATTACTATTGTGGGGTGTAAAGCTGTGGAAACCGCTCAGCAGCTTTGGGACATCGATCTGAAGGCTAAACATAAAAAATTTCCAAAAAAAAGACTTTCAAAATGTGTTTAAAAAAAAAATGCCCATACAAACTTCAAAAGTAACGATATACACTTTTGGGGGTGCTGCAAGTATGGGTGAGGTGTTCTTTAAATTGCAGTTGATTGCTGAAGGAGCTTTTTTTACATTTCTTTAAAACATCAGTTTAGCAAATGAAAAACCACGCTTGCACCCAGTTTCAAGGGTACACAATCGGGCAGCCAGCTTCCCGACTGCTTTATCCCGCAGTGGGATAAATGACCGGCGTCTATATCTAGACGCCTGTCATTTCCCCGACGCCGGGAGACAGGCGCACGGCATCCCGATCGAGCGGATGCCGGGCGCCGTGAGCAGACAGCCGCGTGGGGGGGACTTAGGTTTTGGCACCCCCCCGGGAGGGTTAGGCTCAGGCACCCCCAGGGGGGACTTAGGGTTAGGCACCAGAGAAGGGGGGGGGGGTTAGGTTTAGGCACAAGGGGGGAGGTTAGGGTTAGGCACCCCTAAGGAGGGTTAGGTTAGATTCCGTTTCAAGTAACCCAAAATTTGAACATGGACTATTTATTTTCAGAATGAGAAAAGGCTTAATGCTATTCCTCAGCACTAGTGCAAATACACTATTTAGAAGCAATTGACATCACTCAAGTACCCCAAATAGGTTGAGTAGGGCTGTTCGGGGGCCCTCTATATTGATCCCCAATGTTAGTGCATCTTTTGGGGGCTGTGAGGATCATTTGCCCATTTTTTAACTGCTTAACTTTTACAGGGATGCATTTTTGCTTATTTTGGAATTTAATACGGCGAATACAGGGGGCGGCCACAATATTTTATGTGCGTCCAAAATACGTGAAGTAGACGAGAATTCGACCTTGTGATAAACTATGGCGGCTGCAAAACTATTTTAAGATGAGCCTTCACCAGTTTTACCTAGGAAAAACAAGACAAATTAAACGTGATGTATTAACATCTCATTTTCCGTCATAGGGAAGTTTTAACCCCCCCTCTGCAAAAACAGGCATGAGCCCACTGCTGATGCTGTGTCTCTCATTGCCAGCCGACTCCAGCAAAAAATGTGTGGGATCTCACAAGCATTGCGAGATCTGGCGTGCAGCTGTCTGCCATTGCAACATGGACAGCACTGTCCCTTCTGTGGGGGATAGGGCATCAGCAGGCTTCATGCTATTATTACCAAAAGCTTCAGCAGGCAGAACAGTCAGGCGAACTGATGGTTCATACATTGTCCTGGGCCGATAATGACAGGGAAGTAGAGTGCGTCTGTCTTTAACTGGCAAACCCCCCAATCATACATGGGTGAGAAGTGGGATGTGTGCACATACATCATACATCACCCCCATTGTGACATCCATGGCCAGCCCCCAGAGCAAGGAGCTACCGCATAAATTACAACAATATGGTTGATGATGGGATAAGACATTGCCTATAAATAACTATCTATATGCATAGGTGCAGTTAGGAATTTTTGTTTGTTTCAAATGACCATTCAAACATTGACCTGGCCATTGGTGCTGCTGTCTTCTACATTGCAGTACAAACATTGACCTGGCCATCGGTGCTGCTGTCTTCTACATTGCTGTACAAACTGACCTGGCCATCGGTGCTGCTGTCTTCTACATTGCAGTACAAACAATGACCTGGCCATCGGTGCTGCTGTCTTCTACATTGCAGTACAAACATTGACCTGGCCATCGGTGCTGCTGTCTTCTACATTGCAGTACAAACATTGACCTGGCCATCGGTGCTGCTGTCTTCTACATTGCTGTACAAACACTGACCTGGCCATCGGTGCTGCTGTCTTCTACATTGCAGTACAAACATTGACCTGGCCATCGGTGCTGCTGTCTTCTACATTGCAGTACAAACATTGACCTGGCCATCGGTGCTGCTGTCTTCTACATTGCAGTACAAACATTGACCTGGCCATCGGTGCTGCTGTCTTCTACATTGCAGTACAAATATTGAGTTTGGAAGTATAGAGCCCATGTGAAATATTGGCCTAAAGCCCATTTGTAAATGGGGGAGAAGCAATATGAGAAAACCAAGCTTGTGCTAAAGTACCTTTGGTTGTAAATAAATTTTCACCCCATTGTTTTCAATGTAAAATAATTAAAAATAAATATTACAGCATACCGAATAACAATATTAAAAATTTACCAGAAGCAAGTTTCTTTGGCAATCTATCCAACGTCTCATCATTAAATTTGGAATATATATCTTCACATGTTTCTTCCACAGAATCTAAATAATATATAAATACCTTAATCAATCAATATATAATGTAATACAAATATATAAACAAATGCTTAATGTATGAAGTAGCAAAAAATCACTTGAAGCATCTGCATAATATACTTTAAAAAAAATTATAATATGTATCACATAGCTATTGCAAACGTCAAACTTACATCCTTTTTGCCTTTACTAGATCTCCACTCGGGCACACTAGCCCTTATATGACTCTGCATAAATAATCGGCAAAGGCATTTATAGTGCAGTGCAATGGTCGTGGTTGTGCGCCATTTCAATTGTCAGGTCAGAGACTGGCTTGATGATTGCAGTCACCTGGCCTTGCAAGGGGCCCAGTCACGTAGAGTAAACTGAGGCTTACTCAGCTGGCTGGTGACCCTACGCCATTGACCATTACAACCACCCATGGTCGCAATGGCGTTCCCAGCACTGCGACTTATGTCACAATGATGGAATTGCAAGTGCAGCAGTGGCCATCATACACCTCCTGCCACCATTGCATTATTGTACCAAAAACTTGCAATGCTGCCTCCCTACAGCATGAAAAACGCGTTGCATGCTGAAACTGGAACCAAGAAGCTCATTCACACCCGCTCGCTGGTGTAGATGGTATGCAGTGTGTATACATCACAATGCGAGTGGTCATACTTTAGCGAAAGTTCAGAATGCAATTGCTGTCGGCGCATAGACAGGCCAGCAGAGTGAGTGAGAGGGGAAGGCATTTGTAGGTGGTAACAGCGGCTGGCCATTAAAAATGGGGGAGTGGAGGTGCAAACGCAGGCGTGCCTGAGCATCTCATAGACATTTTAGAGGTGTGCATATTAAAAAGACAGCGTCATTGTACACGTTACTTGGCTTGTTTTTGCACTGAAGCTCTCCCACTACAAGCATTGCGATTGCATCCGATTTACTGATGCTTCCATACACTTTGTGGACATGACCTGCACAAGTAGGCCTCTTAAAACACAATGGTTGGTGTCTGCATACACTAGCTGATTGCTCTATAAAAATTATTGGTTGTGCTAATGCATTGCTGTGCAATCCAACTGCCTATACAGTTTGCATACACATCTTGCGAGCGGCTCTGAATCACGGCCAAAGTACATACAACCAGTGTTTCCATGCCATGGTCAACTTGAAATAGACCAGGATAAAATTGCAATCACAATTGAATAATGCACCCTTTAAACCTTCCTGCACTTATATTATAGTGACACATGTTCCAGCAGAAAAGGAACTGCAAAAACAGCTATAGTTTGGTTGTTTAATCGTGCCAGGTAGCAAAATTTTGCCCTGAATATATAATTTATTTCTTTACTTCAATTACAGATTGTAATTCTTGCATTACAGCTTATGCATTCTAAAATATCGTTATTTTACCAATTTTTTAACTGAGATGCCTTTACGACAGCATTATATAACACGCAAATGTTATTATTTATTTTTTTTTGCATTTATTTTCAAAGAAAATATGTATATACCATCTACTAGATGCTTTTGACTGGTTGTTTTCTTCAGACCTAACAAAATAAAACAGAAATTAAAATCCAAAACATGACTTTATAATATTAAATCTATACTTTAGTAGCATGTGAAATATGACCCATTAACAATAAAAAAATCACATTAACAACTGTACTCCCCATATACAGAACTGCTGTATGACTTCCTCCAAAGAACATCCACCTCCAGGCCACTCATGCCTACTAACACACCTCCACGTCTATCTTCCTATGCACATTCCATTCCTCTTCCAACCAACCCATCCACCTCCTTACCTGCCTTTAGACCTATCCTGCCTACTTGCCATACTCCTTACCTGCCTCCATTCCACTCCCAGGTACAAGGATGCCTCTTTGTCTATTAAACCTTCCTTCCGTCGTTGCCCACCTAGGCACCTGACTTCCCCTATTCATGAAATCCTTTAACTATCTTTGCACCATTAAATACATTTCCTGCAGGAAAAGTTTCCTCTAGAGCTGCTTATAAAATTATAATTTTTCACAAACATTCACTAGCTAGTTTATAAATGGTCAAAGTTGGATGTCCCTTTTTTCAACTGAATGTATTACAAAGCTCCTTTTCGAAGTGCAGTTGACCCTACCGCCTCCAAATGGTAAAGTAATGTTTTTAAAGGAATTATGAGGAATGGCCTAAACGAGGCTGAATGCTAAGTAATTTTGCACTTTGCAAGATTTAACGTATAGTGCTTACTGACGCCTAAGGTTACTTACTGACTTAAATATTTTTATGTTAATCTTTTGATCGGTCATGTTTCTTGTAACATGTTTTTTTTTTTTTTGACAATATGTAAGAGTACAACGTATTTAGCAGATATATATTTTACCCTCTCCTGCACAGTCAATGGGCAATAGACTGTATATGCAAATATATTAGTGCATCGGCGTGTGTGTGTGACTGTCCATTCTGATTATAACATAAGTCTGACTGTAATTATGGGTGCTGGGTTTTTAAAAAGATGACATTCTGTTATGCACACTTCGTGGAGTATTGGCAAGTGTGGTAATGAGGCACAGCTGAACATTGCTGCTATCAGACTGTGAGAATAACAAAAAATTTGAAGGCTGTTAATCTTTGACTGAGGTTGCAATTTGCTGCTAAAAACCTGTGACTATGTTGAACTCCATACTCTGACCCTGTGCTGATAACTACAACTACCAAAGTCTGTTGGAACCTATTGAGCCATCTGGACTGCATAAGTGCAACAATATACATCTTCCACTCTGACAGCAGCCAGTGCAATCTGGTGTATTACTAACTATGTGACATCCAAAATGTGCACATGCACTACACATACACACTACATACATACAAATTGTACACATGGCTATTGTAACCATATACATATATATATATATATATATATATATATATATATATACTTTTTTACTGTAGACATCACATAATGGAAACTAAACAAATACATACAGTGCAAATACATACAGCATATATTGACAGTTTATCAATACAGGAAACATTCCATACATACTACAAATAATCCCACTGAAAAAAAAAGTACATCTACATACTGCGCTGGCCCTGCTGAGGGGATAGGGCATTTCCTGCCCTCAACTCTCAAAATCGATGGCTGCAGCACAACCAACAGCCCGGAAAACTGACTGTTTATACATTGCTCTGCCTACTGGGAGGCTGCATTCCTGTAGTTAGCTGTCCCGATTAATGACAGGGGTACAATCCTACATGTGGGTGAAGCTATGTCAGGAAAGATGCCACATCAAGCACTTTCTACATCTCCCCCAGTTGATCATTTTAAGGTTTAAGTTGCCAGCAGGTTTACAATTTGTAAAGAATTTACGGATCCAGCTCCAATAAAGGGCTTTCAAAGGCGCAGACATTTGACCCATTATATGTTTGTAAAATTTTAGAATGGAACAATTTAAAAAATTTTATGTGGGATAATATCAACTCACATACTGACACACAGATTATTTTATAGTTGCAGAACTTCACAGGACATAATTACTACAATTTATTGAGGCTATCTGATAACCTGTTGACTCTAGGCCATTATGTAAATTGCAGGAAGTTTGGCCTAATAATACAAGAGTACAGTAACACATTTTATTAGCCAAAGGCCACACAACCGATTTATCCTCCAAAGGAAATGATGCTTCAGCTGCGTACACACGTTCAAATAAAGTGAAATATGTAAACGATAACTATAAAGATCTTATCATTATTGTTTAAATAGTTCACTTTAATGTCCCTAAAAACTAGCATACGATGGTCGACGTAGTTATCGACCATCGACCACCATACATGCTTGATTTCAAACATGTTAGGCTATTTTTTAAAGGGACCCATAATCGTTAATTGCAGGTTTATGTAGGTTAATGCATGTGTTGGATGTTCGATAACGAACAGCCAACACATGCAGAAAAATCAGATGATTGGTATCATTATCTGATCGTCGCTGTGTCTGACGGTGTGTTCGCACCTGTATGACAAACTGCCACCTTCACATATAAATTTATTTACGTTGTTCTGCAAATTACTATTTCTGAAGACGTAAGCATCTTTATAAACACAACACATCATCTCTTGACTGATGTACTGTAGGCTGAAGCATAGAAACTTCGGAGAGTGTGAACTACATTTTACCTCGCTATTTTAGGATTTTGACTTGATAATGTGATGTCATCAGAAATATTTACCAAATTTTCATTGTATTCATTATAGGAATATTGTGTAATCCATGCACAATTGTTATGGTTATAATACATGTGAGAACAATTTTGATTGTATTAATAGTTAAAAAATAAAAATTATAAAATAATATTTTTTTATTGGAGATATTTAAACAAAGACAATTTTAACCCACATAAATTAATTAGTTAAAATAAAATTAAAAAAAAGAATATATACCTTTGTTAGTTTTTTTGGTGAGCACACAAGCTTTCTGCTTGTCAACACAAAAGGTAGATCTTTTAAACCTGTTATGAAAATTTAATTTTTATGTGCTATAATAAAAAGTAAAACATACATGGACATTTTTATCCTGTATATGTTGCATAACAAAATATTTTAAGGTATTACCCCATCAAATTATCATGCATGTAATAATTTTCAAGCATTCTGTAATTGAGACAAATTTCATATGCACTAATTGTGACCAATTCACATCGACAGAGAGGTAAAGAAATGTAAATATAATAAGTTAATATTATATATCACATGTGCCACACTATGGTGGTGTACACTCACGTCTCTGGCAAACTTTAAAAACATTCCTTGTGCATTAATGAAGAGATGAAAAACTATGGTCCCAATGGTAGCATTTCTCATGCATCCTGGGCATCTCAGTATTGCCCTAAATTGAATCAGTATGTCAAAATGTATCATCATATCATGATATGCAGAGACATGTCAGGAAAAAATCATACATCTGCAATGTGCCATGAAGATCTGCAGGACATTACCATTTAATGATATATATGTGCAGTCACGCTGAGTGCACATGCGTGGCAGCCGTAACCGGTGAGAGTGCTGGAATAATCTTTGCCCGGCTAATTAATTGCTGTGTAGTCCAGAACCTACCATGGTTAATAGTATCTGCAAATTAAATACTGGGAAACAATATCAGCAGTGCATGACATATGGCAGCATAGCATAACTCAAAGGGAATAATAGGGAAATTTGTCTGTCTGCCATAAAGGAGGTATCACAGCAGATATTGGACATACTTGGTGCACGCCTTTTGAAAAACATGTGAGTTTATAACTTTGAAAATGCTAAAAGAACTTATATTTCATGGCCTTTAAACTGTCAAAAAACAAGAAAATATGCCTATCTTTTTGGTTATCTACTTGCAAAAACAAATTGGTGTTCACGCAAACATTGCCAGATCCTATTTCATACCCCTACAGGCTAGCAGATAAGTTGACCATGTAAATTACTATCCATGCAGGGGTGGTTGGTCAAATCTAATTTTCGTGGTCATTACTTTTTTCAACAAATAGGTGAGAAGTTCAGGTGCTCATATCAATCAAACAATAATCTAATTTGATACTCTAATATTATGAAGGTTGCACTTCCATCAGTGACAGGATCATTTTGTTAAGTTTGTACTTATTGTACAAACACCCATTACTACAAGGAAGTGTGATAGATATTAGTGCTAAAAAACTAACAAATAATGCTTTAAACAAATATACATCTACCTGAATATCTCTAAATTACAATCACAAAACAGAGAGTAGTGTTACGCTCACATGTTTGCAGGTTGTGCGAGGGCTTGATTAAAAAAATCTGAGTCGATTTGTTAAGGACTTTGCCAAATAATTTACTCAATGTAATTATTTAATGTTTTTTCACAAGTTAGGCCCATAAAAATTGCCTAAGTCGTATTCCAAAATGTCATGTTCAAAACCTGTAGCCAGTTTAAAAAAACACCAGAGCATGCTATACTAATTTGGAATATTATTTTGCCACGCTAAATATTATAAATATAGATTTTCCCAGATATATTTTTGACTGTAACAAATTGTCTCAATCACATGTTCCCTGACTCTCCACTTTACAAAGGCAACACAGGTAGCATTTGCAATAATATCATCTGCCTCAATGGCTGACCAAAACCTTCTGACTCCAAGCATCCCTGCCTAAGTACCCACTAGCCTGATACCATGTATTTAACTCATGGCCGGGCTCCACTGGGCATGCATGAAGTCCCTCAGGCAGCCTGTAAAGGACTAACACTAAGGAAATGCAGAGAGCATAGTCCCTGATTTTGAGATAGGTTATTACTAAGCTGCAGCTGTGAATATCTACAGCTGATGGTACTTTTGGATGGAATACAAATTTCTTACATTGCGTTGACCTTTGTCACTGATTTATCGAAAGCTCTGACAACAATGACAAAGTTGCATAGCAACATTTCACACACAGCCACCTTTTATAATATACTACAGAAGTATTATCATTTCCTATAATGAGTACAGATGCAGATTTGCCATTTATAACAAGTGTAATTATAATGTTGAAATATTTTATAAGACAAATCATAAAACACAATAAATAATACCTAAAAATTGGCTTGAATTTCCAGTATCCACACCTCAGTCTATACCAAAGATTGCAGCAGGGCTTAAAATTTGTTGAAGGTTTCTTTCCCAACTATGATATTCCATCTGTATGGGCGGACTTCCACCTGTTCCTTGTGTATAATCTTTCTCAAGGCATAATTTATTTTTCAGTTTCAGTTTGCAATCCTGGTAATGTTTTTTGCAATCTTTTGTGGATCTTTTGGTTACTCCTAGTGAGCTTACATCATTTGCGATTTTCCTCCATATTGATTCTTTACATTCTAAAGGAACAAGCAGACCTCTGAATTTTACAAAAAAATTTTTGACAATTATCCAACACGCCGGCAATTAGGATATCATTTTCTTCTGTGGTGAATTTATAGGCTCTTAGATGATCTTCAGGATTTTTACCTTTTTTTTTTTTTTCCAGGGGAATTTTGGTTTGATTCCTGGCATGCTGTCAATAATGATTCACTAGTACTTTCTGTTGTTTGGTCATGTGAATCTAGCGTCTTTAAAAGAAAATTACATTTGATAATGTTAACAAATGCATGTATATAAGATTAAAAAAACTAAATAAAGCTAAACAAAAGGTTAAAAGAAACAATTTTTATACCACATATTCAGTCCTTGAAATTTTAATAAATATTCCAGTAAACCAATAAATTCATATTATTGTATTAACTCTAACAAGATTACAACTAAAAAACTACCTGGTAAGGGCATTTCAAAATCCTACACAAAAAATTAACACTACTATAAGCCAAAACCATATTACAGATAAATTGTTACATTCTTCCCTGTCTACACTTATAATAATTCACATAAGCTATTTTTAAATTACCATCCTTATGTACATGGTCTCAACACAGAAACTCCAAGCAAAGAAGAACATTTGTTCCAAAATTAGTGGATTTACAGAAACACCATCATCAGTTGACTGTCTAGAAAAATGAGACAAACACAATAGTCACCCTATAGTGACCTTCATTAGTGTCCTTTCTAATTAACCCTGCCATCTTGTATTTTTGGCCATGTAATAGAAAAGTACAAATTTATGTAGCTATCATTTCACTACCTAGCCCTTAAATGTAATTACGTATGAAAACATGGTGTTTGACATGGCGCAGGTTACAATAGCAACAGTGGCTTCCAGATCAATGGTAATCTAGAATGGAAATGGTATATTCACACAAAATAAACATTATCACTTCAGGCCCCCTCTCTGCTGTTTGACCCCAACTGCCACCACTACTTAAAAAACCAAAACAATTCCTCCACGCAAACTAATCCTAAACATGCAGCCTTCGTGCGTAAAACCAACCACCCCCCTAGTGTTCAAAACATACTCCAGAAAGCAGGGCCGGACTGGGACTAAAAATAGGCTCTGGCATTTTAAGAGCACACATGCCCACTTCACGTTAGCATCATGCTCCTGGCATAGACCCCTCCCCTTACTATTCCTGACTCCTCCCATTTCTTAGTCTATGTTCCTACAAATATAATTAATATTAGAACAACATACAAGTACACATACAACAGAGCACATCCTGCAGGGGATTCAAACATGTGCCATAGTCAAACATTTGGTATTGTGTTGGTTCTGTTAAGCTGTGTACACACCTATAGATATATCTATCCAATCCATGTGGTGGGAAGGAAAATCTGGGAATGTATGGGAGCAATAACAGAAATTTGCTCCCAGATGCTGGAAAATGGACCAGATTCTCCTTCCCACCAGACAGATTGGACAGATATCTATAGGTGTGTACACAGCCTTAGGTAAAGCTGCCACTTTCAATGGTGTAGGTCATACACAAAGAAAAGGGAAGGCATTTTCCCAATTGACCAAGCCCTAATTTAGCAGTTGTAGAATATTAGATAGTTTACACTGTAGGAATTTTTTAGGGCAGGGGTGCTGAACGCAGAGGGCACATTTGTGCACACCAAAGCAGAGCCGTAACTACACATTTTGACAAAAAGAGCGTTTGTACCGCCATCCACAGGTGAAGCAGGGAGAGCGTGTGCCACAGGCACGCACAAAATAAAACAGGTGTGGTCCCGCTGCGAAGGGACATAACTATATAATAGTACCCCCAATTCAAATTATGGGCCTGATTCAGACCCACTCGCGAGCGGCTGTCCGCTCGCAAGTGGGTCGATGGGATGCACATGCACGAGACGCGACGAGCGAAGGACTTTCCTTCGCTCGTTGTGTCTGATCAAAGGGGGCGTGCTGTCGATGTTGATTGACAGCACGCCCCCTTTGGTGGGCGTGCCTCCCAGAAGGAGGCGTTCCCAAGGGAACGCCTACCGTCAGAAGCTGACCCCACTGACATCACTAGTGATGTCAGTGGGAGTGATTTGGGCTCTGTTAGAGCCAAAATCACTCCGGGCCTTGCGGTTGAGAAACTGAACCGCAGGCTTCGGCTCGCAGTGGCGATGGTCGCGATGGTCAAGACCATCATGACCATCAACCTGCACGCTCGTATATGCTGTGGGTGGTGACCCACAGCTATATGAGCGTCCAGGAGGACGTTCCATAATTATGGAGGTGGGCCCTGATTCAGAGCGAGCGCTCTGGTCAGAGCGTCCGGCTCTGAATCAGGGCCTATGTCACAAATTAGTGCCTCTTAGTGACATTATTATTATCCTATCTTTATATGGCGCCACAAGTATTCCGCAGTGCCTTGCAAAGTACATAAACCAATAAGTGGACAAGAAACCAGTGACTTACAGTACAACACAATACAGGACAAGAATATGCTGCATTAGCAATCATTACGCTCAAAATAAGCAGAAGGGAGTCGGCAATCAAGTGTTAGATGCCCTTGTAAGGAGTAAGGAGTAGAAGAAAATATTAGGAGAAGCACATGAGGAAAGAGAGCCCTGCTCGTGAGAGCTTACAATCTAAAGAAATTACGCCACACAGTAGTGCCCCTTCATCACAATACTCCGCACAGTAGTATCCCTTATTCACATTACAACACATAGTAGTGCCCCATAGTCACATATCATCACACAGTAGTGTCCCTTAGCCACATTACACCATATGGTAGTGTCCCTTCATCACACTGCACTGCACAGTAGTGTCCCTTATTCACATTAAGTCACATGGTAGTGCCTTTTTTCACGTTACATCAGTGTTCCTTTTTCATGTTACATCACACAGTAGTGTCCCTTATTAACATTACACCACACAGAGCCCATTCACGTTATGCCACTCAGTAGTAGTGCCCCTTATACATTATGCTACACAGTACTGCCCCTTATACATTATGACACACAAAATAATTCCCCTTATAATACATTATGCCACACACAGTAATACCCTGGCATCCCAGATGGTGTTTGTCAGCAGATCATGAGGTGTCTGAAGATGGCGTCCAGTCAGCTTCCCGCCCACCCCTGCTGCGCTATTCATCCCTGGGCCGGCTGCATCATGACATCACCCCAACCACACGTGATACTTCAGTGACTCCACCCTGTCCTCAGCACGGTGCTGCCGGGCAGTTCTGCAGACAAATGCCATCTATTCCTACCAGATTACTCCTGGACCCCGCCCACACCGTGCATCTCATCTCATACCCGACCATGTCATAACATCATTACGCAGCCTGTATGTAATGACTTCACTACATAATGACATGGCTGCACTCAGTGCCGGCCTGAGGGGAATTTTTTTGGTAAGCGAATATTGATGTGGCACCCCTTAATGGAATAAACATTATACACAGATAAAGATAAGTGAGGCCTATTTATTATTACAAATGATACAAATTACATTTAGTACAAAGCGTGGAAAAACATGTCATTAATTATCCCTGCTGTGATGTGCTCCTCGATTGAGATAAACTCTATATAGTGCATCACCCATATACAGTAGATTGTATAAAAACAGCAATAAAACATTAAGAATATTTGCACATAAAATATAATTATTATAAACAATATTTGTATACAAATATTATTACAATATGGATCTCCAGATGTGAAATAGAAACATACTAAAAGGAATAGAGGGAGACAGGAAAGAGAGAGGAAAGAAGGGAGCCAGGAGAAAAAGAAAGGAGGAATTCGGGGAGCTGGGGAGAGAGAAAAGGAAAGATGGGATCCAACATAGGAGAATGAGGGAGAGCCAGGAAAGAGAGAAGGAATAGAGAGAGCCGAGAGAGAGAGACAGAGAAGGGATAGGGAGAGCCCAGAGAGCGCAAGAGAGATACAGAGAGAGAGAGACAGAGAGAATAGAGAGAGCCCCATATGAGAGAAATGGAATAGAAAGAGCAAAGGTAGAGCCCCAAGAGAGAGAAGGAATAGAGACCTGAGAGAGAGAGGGAATAGAGAGAGAGAAGAAAACAGGAGAGCCCCGAGAGTGAGAGGAAGAATAGGGAGAGCCCCAAGAGAATGAGAGAAAGAATAGGGAGAGACGAGAGAGAGAAAGAATAAGGAGAGATGCGAGAGAGAGAATAGGGAGAGATGAGAGAGAGAAGGAAAAGGGGGAGTCAGGAGAAAAAGAGAGGAGGAATTTGAGGAGCTGGGGGAGAGAGAAAAGGAAAGATGGGATCCAACAGGAGAATGAGGGAGAGACAGGAGAGAGAGCAGGAATAAGGAAAGCCGAGAGAGACATAGAAGGAATAGGGAGAGCCCAGAGAGAGAGAGACCGAGAGAGAAGGAATAAGGAGAGCCCAGAGAGAGAGAAGGAATAGGGAGAGCTGAGAGAGAGAGACAGAGAAGGAATATGGAGAGCCCCAAGAGAGAGACAGAGAAGGAATATGGAGAGCCCCAAGAGAGAGAGAGCCCTGAGAGGGAATAGAGAGAGCGACAGAAGGAACAGAGAGAGAATGAGAGAAGGAATAGAGTACTCCTATTATGGCATCATTTTGTCATTTCCATTATGACATCACTGTTACTCCTATTTTTACCTTGAATCCTTACTCCCAATATGACATCACAATGTCATTCTCATTATTAAACACTTTAGTAATCACATTGTGACATAATTTTGTCACTTCCATTATGACATCACAATGTAATTCTCATTATGACATCATTTTGTAACTCCAATAATGATGTCACACTGTCAAGCCCATTTTTAAGACACATCGCCACACGTATTATGACATCACATTGTCATTCTCATTATTAAACCACTTTAGTACTTCCATTATGACATCACATTGTCACTCCCATTATGACGTTACACTGTCCTGCTCATTTTTAAGCCACATCGCCACTCCCATTATGACATCACAATGTCATTCTCATTATTCAACCACTTTATTACTCCCATTATGACATCACTTTGTAACTCCCATTATGATGTCACATTGTCCAGCCCATTTTTAAGTCATATTGCAACACGTATAATGACATCACAATATCGTTCTCATTATTAAACACTTTAGTACTCCCTTAATGAAATAATTTTGTCACTCCCATTATGATGTCACAATGTCCCACCCAAATTTCAGCCACATCATCATTCCCATGATGACATCACAATCACATTCTCATTAATAAACCAATTTGCTACTACCATTATGACATCATTTTGTCACTCCCGTTATGATGTCACACTGTCAATCCCATTTTTACATCATATTGCCACGCCCACTATGACATCACAATGTCATTCTCATTATTAAACACTTTAGTACTCCCATTATGAAATCATTTTGTCAGTCCCATTATGATGTCACACTCTCCCGCCCAATTTTAAGACACATCGCCACACATATTATGACATCACAATGTCATTCTCATTATTAAACCACTTTAGTACTTCCATTATGACATCACATTGCCACTCCCATTATGATGTCACACTATTCAACTCATTTTTAAGCCACATTGCCACTCCCATTATGACATCACAATGTCATTCTCATTATTAAACCACTTTAGCACTCCCATTATGGCATCATTTTGTCAATCCCATTATGACATCACTCTGTTACTCCAATTTTTACATTGCATCATTACTCCCATTATGACATCATAATGTCATTCTCATTATTAAACCACTTTAGTAATCACATTATGACATAATTTTGTCACTCCCATTATGACATCACAATGTCATTCTTACTATGATGTCACACTGCCCTGCTCATTTTAAAGCCACATTGACACTCCCATTATGACATCACAATGTCATTCTCATTATGCAACCACTTTAGTAATCCCATTATGAAATCATTTTGTCACTCCCATTATGATGTCCCACTGTTACATTCATTTTTAAGCCACATCGCCACACGTATTATGACATCACAATGTATCATAATTCAACCACTTTAGTAATTCCATTATGACATCACATTGTCACTCTCATTATGATGTCCCACTATTACACTAATTTTTAAGCCACATCACCACTCCCATTATAACATCACAATGTAATTCTCATTATTAAACCACTTTAGTACTCCCATTATGGCATAATTTTGTCATTCCCATTAGGACATCACTCTGTTACTCCGATTTTTACATTGCATCATTACTCCCATTATCACATCATAATGTAATTCTCATTATTAAACCACTTTAGCACTCCCATTATGACATCATTTTGTAACTCCCGTTATGATGTCACACTGTCCTGCCAATTTTTAAGACACATCGCCACACATATTATGACATCACAATGTCATTCTCATTATTAAATCACTTTAGTACTAACATTATGACATCACATTGTCACTCCCAATATGATGTCACACTGTCCCGCCAAGTTTTCAGCAATATCATCACTCCCATTATGACATCACAATGTCATTCTCATTATTAAACCACTTTAGTACTCCCAATTTGATGGCACACTGTCACTCCCATTTATCATCACTTTGCCACTCCCTTTATGACATCACAATGCCAATCTCATTAATAAACCAATTTAGCCACTCCCATTATGACATCACAATGTCACGTTTATTAATAAACCACTTTAGCCACTTCCATTATGACATCACAATGTCACTTTCATTAATAAACGACTTCAGCCACTCCTGTTATGACATCACAATGCCAATATCATAACCACTTTAGCCACTCCTATTATGACATCACAATGTCACTTTTATTAATAAACCACTCCTATTTAACATCACTTTGGCAATGGGAGTGGCAATCTCTTTAATAAACCACTTTAACCACTCCCATTATAACATCACAATGTCATTTTCATTAATAAACCACTATTGCCACTCCCATTAGGACATCCCATTGTATTTCCCATTATGACAACACACTTTCTCTCCCATTTATCCTCACATAGCCACTCCAATTATGACATCACAATTCCAATCTCATTAATAAACCACTTTAGCCACTCCCATTCTAACATCACTGTCACTTTTATTAAAAAACTACTTTAGGAACTCCCTTTGTGACATCACATCATTCCCATTATGATGTCACACTGTCACTACCATCTTAACATCACTTAGCCACTCCAATTATGACATCACAATGCCAATTTCAATAATAAACCACTTTAGCCACTCCCATTCTGACATCACAAAGTCACTTTTATTAATACACCACTTTAGGCACTCCCAAAATGACATCACATTGTCATTCCCATTATATTGTCACACTATTACTTCCATTTTAACATCACTTAGCCACTCCAATTGTGACATCACAATATCACTATCATTAATAAAACACTTTAGCCACTCCCTTTATGATATCACAAAGTCAGTTTCATTAATAAACCACTATAGCCACTCTTATAATGATATCAAATTGTCATTTCCTTTATGATGTCACACTGTCAATCCTATTTAACATAACTTCAGCATCTCCCATTATGACATCACAATACCATTATCATTAATCAAACACTTTAGGCACTCCCATTATGAAATCACATTGTCATTCACATTATGACATCACACTGTCATTCCTATTTAACATCACTTTGCCACTCCCATTATGATATCACTATGTCACTTTCATTAATAAACCACTTTAGCCACTCCCATTATGACATTACAGTGCCAATGTCATTAATAAAACATTTTAGCCACTCCCACTATGACATCACAATGTCACTTTTATTAATAAACCACTTTATGCACTCCCATTATGACATCACACTGTCTCTCCCATTTTAACATCACATAGCCACTCCAATTATGACATCACAATGCCAATGTCATTAATAAACCACTGAGGCCACTCCCATGATGACATCACAATGTCATTCCCATTACGACATCAAACTTTCCCATTTTAACATCACTTAGCCACTGCCATTATGAAATCACAATGTTACTTTCATTAATAAACCACTTTAGCCTCTCCCATTATGATATCACAAAGTCACTTTTATTAATAAACCACTTTAGCCACTTCCATTATGACATCACAATGTCACTTTCATTAATAAACGACTTTAGCCACTCCTGTTATGACATCACAATTCCAATATCATAACCACTTTAGCCACTCCTATTATGACATCACAATGCCACTTTTATTAATAAACCACTTCAGCCACTACCAGTGGGTTATGACATTACAAAGTAACTTTTATTAATAAACCACTTTAGGCACTGACAATCCCATTTATCATCACTTTGACACTCCCATTATGACATCACAATGCCAATATCATTATTAAACCACTTTAGTACTTCCATTATGACATCACACTGTCACTCCCATTATGACGTTACACTGTCATTCTTATTATGATGTCACACTGTCCTGCTCATTTTAAAGCCACATTGACACTCCCATTATGACATCACAATGTCTTTCTCATTATGCAACCACTTTAGTAATCCCATTATGAAATCATTTTGTCACTCCCATTATGATGTCCCACTGTTACACTCATTTTTAAGCCACATCGCCACACGTATTATGACATCACAAAATTCAATATCATAATTCAAACACTTTAGTAATTCCATTATGACATCACATTGTCACTCCCATTATGATGTCCCACTATTTCACAAATTTTTAAGCCACATCGCCACTCCCATTATAACATCACAATGTAATTCTCATTATTAAACCACTTTAGTACTCCCATTATGGCATCATTTTGTCATTCCCATTAGGACATCACTCTGTTACTCCGATTTTTACATTGCATCATTACTCCCATTATGACATCATAATGTCATTCTCATTATTAAACCACTTTAGCACTCCCATTATGACATCATTTTGTAACTCCCGTTATGATGTCACACTGTCATGCCAATTTTTAAGACACATCGCCACACATATTATGACATCACACTGTCATTCTCATTATTAAATCACTTTAGTACTAACATTATGACATCACATTGTCACTCCCAATATGTTGTCACACAGTCCCGCCAAGTTTTCAGCAATATCATCACACCATTATGACATCACAATGTCATTCTCATTATTAAACCACTTTAGTACTCCCAATATGATGTCACACTGTCACTCCCATTTATCATCACTTTGCCACTCCCTTTATGACATCACAATGCCAATCTCATTAATAAACCACTTTAGCCACTCCCATTATGACATCACAATGTCACGTTTATTAATAAACCACTTTAGCCACTTCCATTATGACATCACAATGCCAATTCATTAATAAACGACTTTAGCCACTCCTGTTATGACATCACAATGCCAATATCATAACCACTTTAGCCACTCCTATTATGACATCACAATGTCACTTTTATTAATAAACCACTTTAGCCACTACCAGTGGGTTATGACATTACAAAGTAACTTTTATTAATAAACCAATTTAGGCACTCCCATTATGACATCACATTGTCATTCCCATTATGATGTCACACTGACAATCCCATTTATTATCACTTTGACACTCCCATTATGACATCATAATTCCAATCTCATTAATAAACCACTTTAGCCACTCCCATTATGACATCACTATGTCACTTTCATTAATAAACCACTTTGTGACATCACATTATCATTCCCATTATGATGTCACACTGTCACTGCCATCTTAACATCACTTAGCCACTCCCATTATGACATCACAATGCCAATTTCAATAATAAACAACTTTAGCCACTCCCATTATGACATAATATAATTTTCATTAATAAACCACTTTAGCCACTCCCATTATGACTTCCCATTGTCATTCCCATGACATCACACTTTCTCTCCCATTTTAACATCACTTAGCCACTTCAATTATGACATCACAATTCAACTATCATTAATAAACCACTTAAGCCACTCCCATTATGACATCAAAATTTATCTTTCATTAATAAACCACTTTAGCCACTCCTATTATGACATCACAATGTCATACGCATTATGTCATCACACTGTCACTCCCATTTATCATCACTTTTCCACTCCTATTAAGACATCACAATGCCAATCTCATTAATAAACCAATTTAGCCACTGCCATTATGACATCACACTGTCATTCCTATTTAACATCACTTTGGCATTGTGATGTCATAATGGGAGTGGCAATCTCTTTAATAAACCACTTTAACCACACCCATTGTGACATCACAATGCCATTTTCATTAATAAACCACTTTTGCCACTCCCATTAGGACATCCCATTGTATTTCCCATTATGACAACACACTTTCTCTCCCATTTATCCTCACTTAGCCACTCCAATTATGACATCATAATTCCAATCTCATTAATAAACCACTTTAGCCTATCCCATTATGACATCACTATGTCACTTTCATTAATAAAACACTTTAGCCACTCCCTTTATGATATCACAAAGTCAGTTTCATTAATAATCCACTTTAGTCACTCCTATAATGACATCACATTGTCATTTCCTTTATGATGTCACACTATCCCTCCTATTTAACATAAATTTGCCACTCCCATTATGACATCACAATGCCACTATCATTAATAAACTTTAGCCTCTCACTTTATGACATCACAATGTGAATGTCTTTAATAAACCACTTTAGCCAATCCCATTATGACATCACAATGTCATTATCATTAATAAACCACTTTAGCCTCTCCCATTATGACATCCCGTTGCCATTCCCATTATGTCGTCAAATTGTCTTTCCCATTTTAACATCACATAGCCACTCCCATTGTGACATCACAATGTCTCTTTCAGTAATAAACTACTTTAGCCACTCCTACTATGGCATCACATTGCCATTCCCATTATGATTTCACACAGTCTCTCCCATTTTAGCATCACTTAGCCACTCCCATTATGACATCATAATGCCACTATCATTAATAAACCACTTTAGCCACTCCCATTATGACATCACTGTCACTTTCATTAATAAACCATTTAAGCCAGTACTATCATGACATCACATACTGTCACTCCCATTTATCATCACTTTGCCACTCCCATTATGACATCAGCATGCCAATCTCATTAATAAACCACTTTAGCCACTCCCATTCTGACATCACAAAGTCACTTTTATTTAAAAAAACACTTTACCCACTCCCATTATGACATCACATTGTCTTTCCCATTATGATGTCAAATTGTCTTTCCCATTTTAACATCACATAGCCTCTGCCATTATGATATCACAATGTCACTTTCATTAGTAAAACGACTTTAGCGACTCCTGTTATGACATCACAATGCCAATCTCAAAATCACTTTAGCCACTCCTATTATGACATCACAATGTCACTTTTGTTAATAAACCACTTTAGCCACTACCAGTGGGTTATGACATCACAAAGTCACTTTTATTAATAATCCACTTTAGGCACTCCCATTATGACATCACATTGCCATTCCCATTATGATGTCACACTGACATTCCCATTTATCATCCCATTTACACTACCATTATGACATCACAATGCCAATCTCATTAATAAACCACTTTAGCAACTCCCATTATGACATCACAATATAATTTTCATTAATAAACCACTTTAGCCACTCCCATTATGACTTCCCATTCTCATTCCCATTATGACATCACACTTTCTCTTCCATTTTAACATCACTTAGCCACTCCAATCATGATATCACAATTCCACTATCATCAATAAACTACTTAAGCCACTCCCATTATCACATCACAATTTCTCTTTCATTAATAAACCACTTTATCAACTCCTATAATGACATCACAATGTCATACGCATTATGACATATCACTGCCACTCCCTTTTCACTATTCCACTCCCTTTATGATATCACAATGCCAATCTCATTAATAAACCAATTTAGCCACTCCCATTATGACATCACAAAGTCACTTATATTAATAAACCACTTTAGGCACTCCTATTATGACATCACATTGTCACTCCCATTATGACATCACAATGCCAATCTCATTAATAAACCACTTTAACCACTCACATTATGACATCACAATATAATTTTCATTAATAAACCACTTTTGCCACTCCCATTATGAAATCCCATTGTCTTTCCCATTATCACGACACACTTTCTCTCCCATTTATCATTGCTTAGCCATTCCAATTATGACATCACAATTCTAACCTCATTAATAATTCACTTTAGCCACTCCCATTCTGACATCACTGTCACTTTTATTAATAAACTACTTTAGGCACTCCTATTATGACATCACATTGTCATACCCATTATGATGTCACACTGTCACTACCATCTTAACATCACTCCAATTATGACATCACAATACCACTGTCATTAATAAAGCACTTTTGCCACTCCCATTATGACATCACAATGGCAATTTCAATAATAAACCACTTTAGGCACTCCCATTATGACATCACACTGTCATTCCCATTATGACATCACTTTGCCACTCCCATTATGACATCAGAATGCCACTATAATTAATAAAACACTTTAGCCACTCCTATTACGACATCACATTGTCATACCCATTATGACGTCACACTTTCACTTCCATTTATCATCACTTTGCCACTGCCATTATCACATCACCATGCCAATCTCAATAATAAACCTCTTTAGCCACTCCCATTATGACATCACAATGCCAATCTCATTAAAAAACCACTTTAGCCACTTACATTATGACATCACAATGTCATTTTCATTCATAAAAAAACTTTAGCCACTCCCATTATGACATTACATTGCCTTTCCCATTATGATGTCACACTGTCTTTCCCATTTTAACATCACTTAGCATCTCCCATTATGACGTCACACTGTCAATCCCATTTATCATCACTTTGCCACTGCCATTATGACATCAAAATGCCAATCTCATTAATAAACCACTTTAGGTACTCCTATTAAGACATCACATTGTCATACCGACTATGACGTCACACTGTCATTTCTATTTAACATCACTTTGCCACTCCCATTATGACATTACAATGCCAATCTCATTAATAAACCACTTTAGCCACTCCATTATGACATCACTGTCATTTTCATTAATAAACCACTTTAGCCACTCCCATTATGACATCACATTGCCTTTCCCATTATGATGTCACACTATCTCTCCCATTTTAACATCACTTAGCATCTCCCATTGATTAGTTAGCATTTGTGCTCAGCTGTAGCATGTCTCAATCAGACTTTCTTTAAGTTTAGAATCAGTATAGAGGCAGCCGTGGATGATGATGGCAGCCGTATTATAAGCACTAAGTGTGTTATAACACAAAGTGTAATTATATAACAGTTAAAAAAAAAACAATAATCTGCATAAATTTGCAACTGGACTGAACATCTTCTATTTATTTTCATCCCTGCAGGTATGTTACCCATTCTACAAGCTGCATAGTCTAACTAGTGCTTTGCAATCACTCAGATCAACTGTTTGGATTTTATAAAGTATGTTACCCATTTCCATCTAGCAAGCAATATATTGCTCTTACATTTCTGCATAATGGAATTTATTTCTGTTAGCAAAGAGTTAGATGTAATGACTTGATTGTATTTTGTATTACCTGGGTGGGGGATGTTGTTCAGTGCTGCCTAGTTTATAGTAGGATACTGCTTGTGTTTACACAAACCCAGTGCCAAATTTCTTCATTGATTAGTTAGCATTTGTGCTCAGCTGTAGCATGTCTCAATCAGACTTTCTTTAAGTTTAGAATCAGTATAGAGGCAGCCGTATTATAAGCACTAAGTGTGTTATAACACAAAATGTAATTATATAACAGTTAAAAAAAAAAGTTGAACAAACATTGAACAACATCTACGACAAGGTAATTACAATATCATTCCTTACCAGTAGTTTGTGTGTTGTACATTTATGAATGTATTGAAAAAATGTATCAGAAACTTCTATTAATGATCTCACTCCATGGAATCATCTCTAAGACTACTACATCCTTTACTCTCCCTGCACCTCATCCTTCTGTACATATTGCTGCCTCATTACTTTCCTCTTCTCTTACAAACACATATGAGCTTTTAACTTATCTATACACATTGACAATAACATCCACAATCTCTCGCCATAACAAACATTCAGACAAATCCAACAAATATATTTATATCTCGCTCCTGTTGCTTCTATTAGCTGGTGACATATCTCCAAATCCAGGCCAAACCCTCATGCCACACCCACAACGAACTATAAATCCAGCTAACCTCATAAACATTGCATGCCTCCCTTCACCATCCAAGTCACTAAAATGTGCCTTATGGAATGCACGCTCTGTCTGCAACAAACTAACATCCATCCATGACCTCTTTATTTCAACTAACCTCAACCTTCTGGCAATAACAGAAACATGGCTAACACAATCAGACACTGTCTCCCCTGCTGCACTTTCACATGGTAATCTACACTTCTCACACACCTCCAGGCCTAGCAATTGTAAAGGAGGTGGGGTAGGAATATTACTCTCCCAATCTTTCACATTCACAGTTCTCCCACAGGTACCTTCACTAACATTTACATCATTTGAAATACATTGTATCAGGACTTTCACACCTTTCTCTCTGCGAGTTGCTGCTATCGCCCGCCTGGGCTACCGCAACAATTTCTGGAACATTTTTCAGCCTGGCTCCCTCACTTCCTATCCTCAGACATCTCCACCATCATTATGGGTGATTTCAATATCCCCATTGACAGTCCACAATCTCCTCATGCCTCCAAACTACTCTCTCTAACCTCCTCTCTTGGCCTCTCCCAATGGACTGACTCCTCTACTCATAAGGAGGGCCACTGCCTTGATCTTGTATTTACCAGACTATGCTCAGTTTCTGATTTCACGAATGCTCCTTTCCCTCTCTCAGATCACAATCTTATCACCTGCACACTTTCCTCCATTACATCAACCTCAATGTCAGTGAAATCAACCAAACCTCCTAAAACCCGCAGAAATATTAATGTGATTTAACTTTCAACAACTATCTACCTCTCTACAACAACGACTCTCACCAATTTCTGCACTCACTTCTCCTGAGACTGCTGCATCACACCTAAACCAGATTCTAGTAAAAGCCCTCGATGAAGTAGCTCCAGCTACCCATCACACTCCGCGTAGACTTAGACGTCAACTGTGGCATTCTAACTTAACAAGGCATCTACAAAAACTCTCACGTAAAGTAGAACGTCAGTGGCGAAAGTCTCGCACTCCAAGTGACTTCCTCACATATAAGTCTATCTACAACTCTTATCGTACTGCTCTGGACACTGCCAAGCAAATATATTTCCAATCTCTTATCTCTGCTCAAGCCTCTAACCCCAAGCGACTTTTTAATACATTTAAACTGCTTCTTACCCCTCCCTCACCCAAGCCACCTGCTACTATCTGTGCACAAGATATTGCTTCCTATTTCAAGGACAAGATTGATAATATCCGAAATGAAATGTTATTCTCTTCCTCAGGTAGTGACCTACTCAATTCCCTACCTGAACCCTCTGGCACATTCTCTTCATTTGACCCCACAAATGAAGATGAAGTATCTACACTCTTCTCATCCTCCTACTCTATTACCTCTCCTCTAGATCCTATACCCTCACAAATTAGTAAAGCTCTGTCTCCTGTGCTCATCCCAACCCTAACTAAAATCTGTAATCTCTCTCTTTCTACTGGCATCTTTCCATCACTGTTCAAGCATGCAGTGATTACTCCCATTCTGAAAAAACAAAATTCTGACCCTAAAACTCTCTCTAATTACCATCCTATCTCCCAGCTCCCATGCCCCTCCAAGCTACTGGAGAGACTTGTCTATGCCCGCCTCACACACTTTCTTAACACCCACAACTTTTTGGATCCACATCAGTCTGGCTTCCATTCCCAGCACTCCACAGAGACAGCATTGACTAAGGTAGTAAATGATTTGGTCACTGCCAAGGCTAAAGGCCATTACTCACTCCTAATTCTTCTAGATCTCTCTGCTGCTTTTGACACTGTTGACCACTCTCTTCTCGTACAAACATTACAATCCCTAGGTCTTAAGGACACAGCTCTTTCTTTGTTCTCTTCCTACCTATCTGATCGCTCTTTTTCTGTTAGTTTTTCTGATTCTGCCTCCTCTTCGCTACCTCTATCAGTTGGAGTACCGCAAGGCTCTGTCTTAGGTCCTTTGCTATTCTCAATCTATACCACCTCTCTTGGCAAACTAATCCGCTCTTTTGGATTTCAGTACCATCTGTATGTGGATGATACTCAAATCTACCTATCCTCTCTAGATTTATCACCATGTATATTGGTCCGTGTCACTGAATGTATTTCTGCCATTTCATCTTGGATGTCATCTCGCTACCTGAAACAATATTTCTAAAACAGAATTAATTATATTCCACCGGCCAATAACAGTTACCAATCTGATCTCTTTATCACTGTTGATAACTCAACAATCCACCCCACCCCACAAGCTCGCTGCCTTGGTGTCATCCTTGATTCTGAACTGTCCTTTGTTCCCCACATTCAATCTGTCTCAAAATCATGTTACATACATCTAAAAAACATATACAAAATTCGACCAAATCTCACACAAGACACTGCAAAAACTCTAATCCATGCACTCATTATTTCCCGCATTGACTATTGCAATAGTCTCCTTACAGGTCTTCCCAAAAACAGGCTATCGCCATTACAATCCATTATGAATGCAGCTGCAAGGCTTATCTTCCTTGCCAAACGTTCATCGTCTGCTGCCCCGCTCTGTCAGTCCCTCCATTGGTTGCCGGTTTTCTACCGTATTCAATACAAAATACTGTTACTTACACATAAGGCCATTAACCGAATTACACCAACATACATCTCTTCACTCATCTCAAAATATCTCCCAACCCGACCTCTCCGCTCAGCACAAGATCTGCGTCTCTCATCCCCGCGCATTACTTGCTCCCATTTACGGTTACCGGACTTTCTTCGGGCTGCACCCACTCTATGGAATGCCTTACCACACACAATAAGACTTACCTCTATTCTTCAATCCTTCAAGCGTTCCCTGAAAACTCACCTCTTCAGACAAGCTTATCAGATTCCAGAACCGACCACATAATCTTCATAGCTTCCATGTCTTATTACATCCCCTCTCACAGTCCACACATAACCTCACATATTGTCTTTCTTTCACATACTCCTGACATTTTGCCGACATCCCTGTGTGACTGGATCATGCAGCCCACCAAGAAACTCTGCATTCTGGCCGGACCAAATTGCAATATATAGCACCTATCCTTGTGTATCAATGCCTATTTCCCTATAGATTGTAAGCTTGCAAGCAGGGCCCTCTTACCTCTATGTCTGTCTGTTATTACCCTGTTTTGTTCTATCAATGTTTCCAATTGCAAAGCGCAACAGAATATGCTGTGCTATATAAGAAACTGTTAATAATAATCTCCCATTATGACATCAGAATATCACATTCATTAATAAACTACTTTAGCCACTCCTATTATGATATCACATTGCCATTCCCATTATGACATCACACAGTCACTCCTATTTATCATCACTTTGCCACTCCCGTTAAAACATCACAATTCCAATCTCATTATTAAACCACTTTAGCCACTCCCACTATGACATCACAATGTCACTTTTCTTTAATAAACCACTTTAACCACTCCCATTATGACATCACAATGTCACTTTCATTAATAAACCACTTTAGCCACTCCTATTATGACATCACATTGTCATACCCATTATGACGTCACACTGTCAATCCTATTTATCATCACTTTGCCACTGCCATTATGACATTACAATGTCATTTTCATTAATAAACCACTTTAGCTACTCCCATTATGTCATCCCATTGTCATTCCCATTATGACATCACACTTTCTCTCCCATTTTAACATAAATCAGCATCTCCCATTATGACCTCACAATGCCAGTCTCATTAATAAACCACTTTAGCCACTCCCATTCTGACATCACAAAGACACTTATTAATAAACCACTATAGGCACACCCAAAATGACATCACACTGTTACTCCCATTTTAACATCACTTAGCCACTTCAATTATGACATCACAATAACACTATCATTAATAAAACACTTTAGACACTCCCTTTATGATATCACAAAGTCAGTTTCATTAATAAACCACTATAGCCACTCTTATGATATCAAATTGTCATTCCCTTTATGATGTCACACTGTCACTCCTATTTAACATAACTTTAGCACTCCCATTATGACATCACAATGCCACAATCATTAATAAACCACTTAAGCCTCTCAATTTATGACATCACAATGCCAATATCATTAATAAACCACTTTAGCCACTCCCACTATGACATCAGAATGTCATTTTCATTAATAAACCACTTTAGTCTCTCCCATTATGACATCCCATTGTCATTCCCGCTATGACATCACACTTTATCATTTTAACATCACTCAGCATCTCCCATTATGACATCACAATGCCAGTCTCATTAATAAACCACTTTAGCCACTCCCATTCTGACATCACAATGTCACTTGTATTAATAAACCACTTTAGGCACTCCAAAAATGACATCACATTGTCATTGCCATTATAATGTCACACTATTATTTCCATTTTAACATCACTTAGCCACTACAATTATGACATCACAATACCATTATCATTAATCAAACACTTTAGGCACTCCCATTATGACATCACATTGTCATTCACATAAAGACATCACACTGTCATTCCTATTAAACATCACTTTGCCACTCCCATTATGATATCACTATGTCACTTTCATTAATAAACCACTTTAGCCACTCCCTTTATGACATCACAATGTCACTTTTATTAATAAACCACTTTAGGCACTCCCATTATGAAATCACATTATCATTCCCATTATGATGTAACACTGTCTCTCCCATTTTAACATCACATAGCCACTCCAATTATGACATCACAATGCCAATGTCATTAATAAACCACTGAGGCCACTCCCATGATGACATTACAATGTCATTCCCATTACGACATCACACTTTCTCTCCCATTTTAACATCACTTAGCCACTGCCATTATGACATGACAATGTTACTTTCATTAATAAACCACTTTAGCCACTCCCATTATGATATCACAAAGTCACTTTTATTAATAAACTACTTTAGGCACTCCCATTATAACCTCACATTGTCAATCCCATTATGGCATCACACTGTCATTCCTATTTAACATCACTTTGCCACTCCCATTATGACATCACAATGCCAATCTCATTAATAAACCAGTTTAACCACTCCCATTATGACATCACTATGTCACTTTCATTAATAAACCACTTTATCCACTCCCATTGGCTAAAGAGACATCACAATGCCAATCACTATGACATCACAATGCCAATCTCATTAATAAACCACTTTAACCACTCCCTTTATGACATCACAGTGCCAATGTCATTAATAAACCACTGAGGCCACTCCCATGATGACATCACAATGTCATTCCCATTACGACATCACACTTTCTCTCCCATTTTAACATCACTTAGCCACTGCCATTATGACATCACAATGTCACTTTTATTAATAAACCACTTTAGGCACTCCCATTATGACATCATATTGTCATTCCCATTATGATGTCAACTCTGTCTCTCCCATTTTAACATCACAATGCCAATCTCATTAATAAACCACTTTAGCCACTCCCTTTATGATATCACAAAGTCAGTTTCATTAATAATCCACTTTAGTCACTCCTATAATGACATCACATTGTCATTTCCTTTATGATGTCACACTGTCCCTCCTATTTAACATAACTTTGCCACTCCCATTATGACATCACAATGCCACTATCATTAATAAACAACTTTAGCCTCTCACTTTATGACATCACAATGTGAATGTCATTAATAAACCACTTTAGCCAATCCCATTATGACATCCCGTTGCCATTCCCATTATGTCGTCAAATTGTCTTTCCCATTTTAACATCACATAGCCACTCCCATTGTGACATCACAATGTCTCTTTCATTAATAAACTTCTTTAGCCACTCCTACTATGGCATCACATTGCCATTCCCATTATGATTTCACACAGTCTTTCCCATTTTAGCATCACTTAGCCACTCCCATTATGACATCATAATGCCACTATCATTAATAAACCACTTTAGCCACTCCCATTATGACATCACTGTCACATTCATTAATAAACCATTTAAGCCAGTACTATTATGACATCACATTGTCATACCCATGACATCATACTGTCACTCCCATTTATCATCACTTTGCCACTCCCATTATGACATCAGCATGCCAATCTCATTAATAAACCACTTTAGCCACTCCCATTCTGACATCACAAAGTCACTTTTATTTAAAAAAAAACACTTTACCCACTCCCATTATGACATCACATTGTCTTTCCCATTATGATGTCAAATTGTCTTTCCCATTTTAACATCACATAGCCTCTGCCATTATGATATCACAATGTCACTTTCATTAGTAAAACGACTTTAGCGACTCCTGTTATGACATCACAATGCCAATCTCAAAATCACATTAGCCACTCCTATTATGACATCACAATGTCACTTTTGTTAATAAACCACTTTAGCCACTACCAGTGAGTTATGACATCACAAAGTCACTTTTATTAATAAACCACTTTAGGCACTCCCATTATGACATCACATTTCCATTCCCATTATGATGTCACACTGACATTCCCATTTATCTTCCCTTTTACACTACCATTATGACATCACAATGCCAATCTCATTAATAAACCACTTTAGCAACTCCCATTATGACATCACAATATAATTTTCATTAATAAACCACTTGAGCCACTCCCATTATGACTTCCCATTCTCATTCCCATTATGACATCACACTTTCTCTGCCATTTTAACATCACTTAGCCACTCCAATCATGATATCACAATTCCACTATCATCAATAAACTACTTAAGCCACTCCCATTATCACATCACAATTTCTCTTTCATTAATAAACCACTTTATCAACTCCTATAATGACATCACAATGTCATACGCATTATGACATATCACTGCCACTCCCTTTTCACTATTCCACTCCCTTTATGACATCACAATGCCAATCTCATTAATAAACCAATTTAGCCACTCCCATTATGACATCACAAAGTCACTTATATTAATAAACCACTTTAGGCACTCCTATTATGACATCACATTGTCACTCCCATTATGACATCACAATGCCAATCTCATTAATAAACCACTTTAACCACTCACATTATGACATCACAATATAATTTTCATTAATAAACCACTTTTGCCACTCCCATTATGAAATCCCATTGTCTTTCCCATTATCACGACACACTTTCTCTCCCATTTATCATTGCTTAGCCATTCCAATTATGACATCACAATTCTAACCTCATTAATAATTCACTTTAGCCACTCCCATTCTGACATCACTGTCACTTTTATTAATAAACTACTTTAGGCACTCCTATTATGACATCACATTGTCATACCCATTATGATGTCACACTGTCACTACCATCTTAACATCACTCCAATTATGACATCACAATACCACTGTCATTAATAAAGCACTTTTGCCACTCCCATTATGACATCACAATGGCAATTTCAATAATAAACCACTTTAGGCACTCCCATTATGACATCACACTGTCATTCCCATTATGACATCACTTTGCCACTCCCATTATGACATCAGAATGCCACTATAATTAATAAAACACTTTAGCCACTCCTATTACGACATCACATTGTCATACCCATTATGACGTCACACTTTCACTTCCATTTATCATCACTTTGCCACTGCCATTATCACATCACCATGCCAATCTCAATAATAAACCTCTTTAGCCACTCCCATTATGACATCACAATGCCAATCTCATTAATAAACCACTTTAGCCACTTACATTATGACATCACAATGTCATTTTCATTCATAAAAAAACTTTAGCCACTCCCATTATGACATTACATTGCCTTTCCCATTATGATGTCACACTGTCTTTCCCATTTTAACATCACTTAGCATCTCCCATTATGACGTCACACTGTCAATCCCATTTATCATCACTTTGCCACTGCCATTATGACATCAAAATGCCAATCTCATTAATAAACCACTTTAGGCACTCCATTATGACATCACTGTCATTTTCATTAATAAACCACTTTAGCCACTCCCATTATGACATCACATTGCCTTTCCCATTATGATGTCACACTATCTCTCCCATTTTAACATCACTTAGCATCTCCCATTGATTAGTTAGCATTTGTGCTCAGCTGTAGCATGTCTCAATCAGACTTTCTTTAAGTTTAGAATCAGTATAGAGGCAGCCGTGGATGATGATGGCAGCCGTATTATAAGCACTAAGTGTGTTATAACACAAAGTGTAATTATATAACAGTTAAAAAAAAAACAATAATCTGCATAAATTTGCAACTGGACTGAACATCTTCTATTTATTTTCATCCCTGCAGGTATGTTACCCATTCTACAAGCTGCATAGTCTAACTAGTGCTTTGCAATCACTCAGATCAACTGTTTGGATTTTATAAAGTATGTTACCCATTTCCATCTAGCAAGCAATATATTGCTCTTACATTTCTGCATAATGGAATTTATTTCTGTTAGCAAAGAGTTAGATGTAATGACTTGATTGTATTTTGTATTACCTGGGTGGGGGATGTTGTTCAGTGCTGCCTAGTTTATAGTAGGATACTGCTTGTGTTTACACAAACCCAGTGCCAAATTTCTTCATTGATTAGTTAGCATTTGTGCTCAGCTGTAGCATGTCTCAATCAGACTTTCTTTAAGTTTAGAATCAGTATAGAGGCAGCCGTATTATAAGCACTAAGTGTGTTATAACACAAAATGTAATTATATAACAGTTAAAAAAAAAAGTTGAACAAACATTGAACAACATCTACGACAAGGTAATTACAATATCATTCCTTACCAGTAGTTTGTGTGTTGTACATTTATGAATGTATTGAAAAAATGTATCAGAAACTTCTATTAATGATCTCACTCCATGGAATCATCTCTAAGACTACTACATCCTTTACTCTCCCTGCACCTCATCCTTCTGTACATATTGCTGCCTCATTACTTTCCTCTTCTCTTACAAACACATATGAGCTTTTAACTTATCTATACACATTGACAATAACATCCACAATCTCTCGCCATAACAAACATTCAGACAAATCCAACAAATATATTTATATCTCGCTCCTGTTGCTTCTATTAGCTGGTGACATATCTCCAAATCCAGGCCCAACCCTCATGCCACACCCACAACGAACTATAAATCCAGCTAACCTCATAAACATTGCATGCCTCCCTTCACCATCCAAGTCACTAAAATGTGCCTTATGGAATGCACGCTCTGTCTGCAACAAACTAACATCCATCCATGACCTCTTTATTTCAACTAACCTCAACCTTCTGGCAATAACAGAAACATGGCTAACACAATCAGACACTGTCTCCCCTGCTGCACTTTCACATGGTAATCTACACTTCTCACACACCTCCAGGCCTAGCAATTGTAAAGGAGGTGGGGTAGGAATATTACTCTCCCAATCTTTCACATTCACAGTTCTCCCACAGGTACCTTCACTAACATTTACATCATTTGAAATACATTGTATCAGGACTTTCACACCTTTCTCTCTGCGAGTTGCTGCTATCTATCGCCCGCCTGGGCTACCGCAACAATTTCTGGAACATTTTTCAGCTTGGCTCCCTCACTTCCTATCCTCAGACATCTCCACCATCATTATGGGTGATTTCAATATCCCCATTGACAGTCCACAATCTCCTCATGCCTCCAAACTACTCTCTCTAACCTCCTCTCTTGGCCTCTCCCAATGGACTGACTCCTCTACTCATAAGGAGGGCCACTGCCTTGATCTTGTATTTACCAGACTATGCTCAGTTTCTGATTTCACTAATGCTCCTTTCCCTCTCTCAGATCACAATCTTATCACCTGCACACTTTCCTCCATTACATCAACCTCAATGTCAGTGAAATCAACCAAACCTCCTAAAACCCGCAGAAATATTAATGTGATTAACTTTCAACAACTATCTACCTCTCTACAACAACGACTCACCAATTTCTGCACTCACTTCTCCTGAGACTGCTGCATCACACCTAAACCAGATTCTAGTAAAAGCCCTCGATGAAGTAGCTCCAGCTACCCATCACACTCCGCGTAGACTTAGACGTCAACTGTGGCATTCTAACTTAACAAGGCATCTACAAAAACTCTCACGTAAAGTAGAACGTCAGTGGCGAAAGTCTCGCACTCCAAGTGACTTCCTCACATATAAGTCTATCTACAACTCTTATCGTACTGCTCTGGACACTGCCAAGCAAATATATTTGCAATCTCTTATCAAGCCTCTAACCCCAAGCGACTTTTTAATACATTTAAACTGCTTCTTACCCCTCCCTCACCCAAGCCACCTGCTACTATCTGTGCACAAGATCTTGCTTCCTATTTCAAGGACAAGATTGATAATATCCGAAATGAAATGTTATTCTCTTCCTCAGCTAGTGACCTACTCAATTCCCTACCTGAACCCTCTGGCACATTCTCTTCATTTGACCCCACAAATGAAGATGAAGTATCTACACTCTTCTCATCCTCCTACTCTATTACCTCTCCTCTAGATCCTATACCCTCACAAATTAGTAAAGCTCTGTCTCCTGTGCTCATCCCAACCCTAACTAAAATCTGTAATCTCTCTCTTTCTACTGGCATCTTTCCATCACTGTTCAAGCATGCAGTGATTACTCCCATTCTGAAAAAACAAAATTCTGACCCTAACACTCTCTCTAATTACCATCCTATCTCCCAGCTCCCATGCCCCTCCAAGCTACTGGAGAGACTTGTCTATGCCCGCCTCACACACTTTCTTAACACCCACAACTTTTTGGATCCACTTCAGTCTGGCTTCCATTCCCAGCACTCCACAGAGACAGCACTGACTAAGGTAGTAAATGATTTGGTCACTGCCAAGGCTAAAGGCCATTACTCACTCCTAATTCTTCTAGATCTCTCTGCTGCTTTTGACACTGTTGACCACTCTCTTCTCGTACAAACATTACAATCCCTAGGTCTTAAGGACACAGCTCTTTCTTGGTTCTCTTCCTACCTATCTGATCGCTCTTTTTCTGTTAGTTTTTCTGATTCTGCCTCCTCTTCGCTACCTCTATCAGTTGGAGTACCGCAAGGCTCTGTCTTAGGTCCTTTGCTATTCTCAATCTATACCACCTCTCTTGGCAAACTAATCCGCTCTTTTGGATTTCAGTACCATCTGTATGTGGATGATACTCAAATCTACCTATCCTCTCTAGATTTATCACCATGTATATTGGTCCGTGTCACTGAATGTATTTCTGCCATTTCATCTTGGATGTCATCTCGCTACCTGAAACTTAATATTTCTAAAACAGAATTAATTATATTCCACCGGCCAATAACAGTTACCAATCTGATCTCTTTATCACTGTTGATAACTCAACAATCCACCCCACCCCACAAGCTCGCTGCCTTGGTGTCATCCTTGATTCTGAGCTGTCCTTTGTTCCCCACATTCAATCTGTCTCAAAATCATGTTACATACATCTAAAAAACATATACAAAATTCGACCAAATCTCACACAAGACACTGCAAAAACTCTAATCCATGCACTCATTATTTCCCGCATTGACTATTGCAATAGTCTCCTTACAGGTCTTCCCAAAAACAGGCTATCGCCATTACAATCCATTATGAATGCAGCTGCAAGGCTTATCTTCCTTGCCAAACGTTCATCGTCTGCTGCCCCGCTCTGTCAGTCCCTCCATTGGTTGCCGGTTTTCTACCGTATTCAATACAAAATACTGTTACTTACACATAAGGCCATTAACCGAATTACACCAACATACATCTCTTCACTCATCTCAAAATATCTCCCAACCCGACCTCTCCGCTCAGCACAAGATCTGCGTCTCTCATCCCCGCGCATTACTTGCTCCCATTTACGGTTACCGGACTTTCTTCGGGCTGCACCCACTCTATGGAATGCCTTACCACACACAATAAGACTTACCTCTATTCTTCAATCCTTCAAGCGTTCCCTGAAAACTCACCTCTTCAGACAAGCTTATCAGATTCCAGAACCGACCACATAATCTTCATAGCTTCCATGTCTTATTACATCCCCTCTCACAGTCCACACATAACCTCACATATTGTCTTTCTTTCACATACTCCTGACATTTTGCCGACATCCCTGTGTGACTGGATCATGCAGCCCACCAAGAAACTCTGCATTCTGGCCGGACCAAATTGCAATATATAGCACCTATCCTTGTGTATCAATGCCTATTTCCCTATAGATTGTAAGCTTGCAAGCAGGGCCCTCTTACCTCTATGTCTGTCTGTTATTACCCTGTTTTGTTCTATCAATGTTTCCAATTGCAAAGCGCAACAGAATATGCTGTGCTATATAAGAAACTGTTAATAATAATCTCCCATTATGACATCAGAATATCACTTTCATTAATAAACTACTTTAGCCACTCCTATTATGACATCACATTGCCATTCCCATTATGACATCACACAGTCACTCCTATTTATCATCACTTTGCCACTCCCGTTAAAACATCACAATTCCAATCTCATTATTAAACCACTTTAGCCACTCCCACTATGACATCACAATGTCACTTTTCTTTAATAAACCACTTTAACCACTCCCATTATGACATCACAATGTCACTTTCATTAATAAACCACTTTAGCCACTCCTATTATGACATCACATGGTCATACCCATTATGACGTCACACTGTCAATCCTATTTATCATTACTTTGCCACTGCCATTATGACATTACAATGTCATTTTCATTAATAAACCACTTTAGCTACTCCCATTATGTCATCCCATTGTCATTCCCATTATGACATCACACTTTCTCTCCCATTTTAACATAAATCAGCATCTCCCATTATGACCTCACAATGCCAGTCTCATTAATAAACCACTTTAGCCACTCCCATTCTGACATCACAAAGACACTTTTATTAATAAACCACTTTAGGCACACCCAAAATGACATCACACTGTTACTCCCATTTTAACATCACTTAGCCACTTCAATTATGACATCACAATAACACTATCATTAATAAAACACTTTAGCCACTCCCTTTGATATCACAAAGTCAGTTTCATTATTAAACCACTATAGCCACTCTTATAATGATATCAAATTGTCATTCCCTTTATGATGTCACACTGCCACTCCTATTTAACATAACTTTAGCACTCCCATTATGACATCACAATGCCACAATCATTAATAAACCACTTTAGCCTCTCAATTTATGACATCACAATGCCAATATCATTAATAAACCACTTTAGCCACTCCCACTATGACATCAGAATGTCCTTTTCATTAATAAAGCACTTTAGCCTCTCCCATTATGACATCCCATTGTCATTCCCGTTATGACATCACACTTTATCATTTTAACATCACTCAGAATATCCCATTATGACATCACAATGCCAGTCTCATTAATAAACCACTTTAGCCACTCCCATTCTGACATCACAATGTCACTTGTATTAATAAACCACTTTAGGCACTCCAAAAATGACATCACATTGTCATTGCCATTATAATGTCACACTATTACTTCCATTTTAACATCACTTAGCCACTTCAATTATGACATCACAATACCATTATCATTAATCAAACACTTTAGGCACTCCCATTATGACATCACATTGTCATTCACATAAAGACATCACACTGTCATTCCTATTAAACATCACTTTGCCACTCCCATTATGATATCACTATGTCACTTTTATTAATAAACCACTTTAGGCACTCCTATTATGACATCATATTGTCATTCCCATTATGATGTCAACTCTGTCTCTCCCATTTTAACATCACAATGCCAATCTCATTAATAAACCACTTTAGCCACTCCCTTTATGATATCACAAAGTCAGTTTCATTAATAATCCACTTTAGTCACTCCTATAATGACATCACATTGTCATTTCCTTTATGATGTCACACTGTCACTCCTATTTAACATAACTTTGCCACTCCCATTATGACATCACAATGCCACTATCATTAATAAACAACTTTAGCCTCTCACTTTGACATCACAATGTGAATGTCATTAATAAACCACTTTAGCCAATCCCATTATGACATCACAATGTCATTTTCATTAATAAACCACTTTAGCCTCTCCCATTATGACATCCCGTTGCCATTCCCATTATGTCGTCAAATTGTCTTTCCCATTTTAACATCACATAGCCACTCCCATTGTGACATCACAATGTCTCTTTCATTAATAAACTACTTTAGCCACTCCTGCTATGGCATCACATTGCCATTCCCATTATGATTTCACACAGTCTCTCCCATTTTAGCATCACTTAGCCACTCCCATTATGACATCATAATGCCACTATCATTAATAAACCGCTTTAGCCACTCCCATTATGACATCACTATGTCACTTTCATTAATAAACCACTTAAGCCAGTACTATTATGACATCACATTGTCATACCCATGACATCATACTGTCACTCCCATTTATCATCACTTTGCCACTCCCATTATGACATCAACATGCCAATCTAATTAATAAACCACTTTAGCCACTCCCATTCTGACATCACAAAGTCACTTTTATTAAAAAAAACACTTTACCCACTCCCATTATGACATCACATTGTCTTTCCCATTATGATGTCAAATTGTCTTTCCCATTTTAACATCACATAGCCTCTGCCATTATGATATCACAATGTCACTTTCATTAGTAAAACGACTTTAGCGACTCCTGTTATGACATCACAATGCCAATCTCAAAATCACTTTAGCCACTCCTATTATGACATCACAATGTCAATTTTGTTAATAAACCACTTTAGCCACTACCAGTGGGTTATGACATCACAAAGTCACTTTTATTAATAAACCACTTTAGGCACTCCCATTATGACATCACATTGCCATTCCCATTATGATGTCACACTGACATTCCCATTTATCATCCCTTTTACACTACCATTATGACATCACAATGCCAATCTCATTAATAAACCAGTTTAGCAACTCCAATTATGACATCACAATATAATTTTCATTAATAAACCACTTTAGCAACTCCCATTATGACTTCCCATTCTCATTATGACATCACACTTTCGCTGCCATTTTAACATCACTTAGCCACTCCAATCATGATATCACAATTCCACTATCAAAAAACTACTTAAGCCACTCCCATTATCACATCACAATTTCTCTTTCATTAATAAACCACTTTATCAACTCTTATAATGACATCACAATGTCATACGCATTATGACATATCACTGCCACTCCCTTTTCACTATTCCACTCCCTTTATGACATCACAATGCCAATCTCATTAATAAACCAATTTAGCCACTCCCATTATGACATCACAAAGTCACTTATATTAATAAACCACTTTAACCACTCACATTATGAAATCACAATATAATTGTCATTAATAAACCACTTTTGCCACTCCCATTATGAAATCCCATTGTCTTTCCCATTATCACGACACACTTTCTCTCCCATTTATCATTGCTTAGCCATTCCAATTATGACATCACAATTCTAACCTCATTAATAATTCACTTTAGCCACTCCCATTCTGACATCACTGTCACTTTTATTAATAAACTACTTTAGGCACTCCTATATATGACATCACATTGTTATACCCATTATGATGTCACACTGTCACTACCATCTTAACATCACTCCAATTATGACATCACAATACCACTGTCATTAATAAAGCACTTTTGCCACTCCCATTATGACATGACAATGGCAATTTCAATAATAAACCACTTTAGGCACTCCCATTATGACATCACACTGTCATTCCCATTATAACATCACTTTGCCACTCCCATTATGACATCAGAATGCCACTATAATTAATAAAACACTTTAGCCACTCCTATTACGACATCACATTGTCATACCCATTATGACGTCACACTTTCACTTCCATTTATCATCACTTTGCCACTGCCATTATCACATCACCATGCCAATCTCAATAATAAACCTCTTTAGCCACTCCCATTATGACATCACAATGCTAATCTCATTAATAAACCACTTTAGCCACTTACATTATGACATCACAATGTCATTTTCATTCATAAAAAACTTTAGCCACTCCCATTACATTGCATTTCCCATTATGATGTCACACTGTCTTTCCCATTTTAACATCACTTAGCATCTCCCATTATGACATCACACTGTCACTCCTATTTATCATCACTTTGCCACTCCCGTTATGAAATCACAATTACAATCTCATTAATAAACCACTTTAGCCACTCCCACTATGACATCACAAGGTCACTTTTCTTTAATAAACCGATTTAACCACTCCCATTATGACATCACAATGTCACACATTAATAATCTACTTTAGCCACTCCTATTATGACATCACATTTTCTTACCTATTATAATGTCACACTGTAAATCCCATTTATCATCACTTTGCCACTCCCATTATGACATGACAATGCCAATCTCAATAATAAACCACTTTAGCCACTCCCATTATGACATCACAAAGACAATTATATTAATAAACCACTTTAGGCACTCCTATTATGACATCACATTGTCATACCGATTAAGACGTCACACTGTCAGTTCTATTTAACATCACTTTGCCACTCCCATTATGACATCACTATTTCACTTTCATTAAAAAAACACTTTAGCCACTCCCATTATAACATCACAGTGCCAATGTTATTAATAAAACATTTTAGCCACTCCCATTATAACATCGCAATGCCAATAATTAATAAACCACTTTAGCCACTCCCATTATGACATCACTATTTCAATTTCATTAATAAACCACTTTAGCCATTCCCATTATAACATCACAGTGCCAATGTTATTAATAAAACATTTTAGCCACTCCCATTATAACATCACAATGCCAATCTCAATAATAAACCACTTTAGCCACTACATTTATGACATTACAAAGTCAGTTTCATTAAAAAACCACTTTAGCCACTCCTATTATGACATCACATTGCCGTTCCCATTATGATTTCACACTTTCTCTCCTATTTTAGCTTCACATAGCCACTCCCATTATGACATCACAATGCCAGTATCATTAATAAACCACTTAAGCCACTACTATTATGATATCACATTGTCATACCCATGATGTCACACTGTCACTCCCATTTATCATCACTTTGCCCCTCCCATTATGACATCACAATGCCAATCTCATTATTAAACCAATTTAGCCACTCCCATTCTGACATCACAAGTTACTTTTATAAAAAAAACACTTAGCCACTCCCATTATGACATCACAATGTCACTTTTATTAATAAACAACTCTAGGGACTCCCATTATGACATCACATTGTCAATCCCTTTATGACATCACATTGTCATTCCTATTTAACATCACTTTGCCAATCCTATTATGACATCACATTACAATCTCATTAATAAACCACTTTAGCCATTCTTATTATGACATCACAATGTCATACGCATTATGATGTCCCACTGTCACTCCCATTTATCATCACTTTGCCACTCCCATTATGATATCACAAAGTAACTTATATTAATAAACCACTTTAGGCACTCCTATTTTGACATCACATTGTCACTCCCATTATGACGTCACACTGTCATTCATATTTAACATCACTTTGCCACTTCCATTATGACATCACATTACAATCTCATTAATAAACCACTTTAGCCACTCCCATCATGACATCACAATTTCATTTTAATTAATAAACCACTTTAGCCACTCCCATCATGACATCCCATTGTCATTCCCATTATGACGTCACACTTTCACTACCATTTATCATCACTTAGCCACTCCAATTATGACATCACAATACCACTATCACTAATAAAGCACTATAGCCACTCCCACTATGAAATCACAATGCCAGTTTCAATAATAAACCACTGTAGCAACTACCATTATGACTTCACTTGGCTAAAGTGGTTTATTAATGAGATAGGCATTATGATGTCTTAATGGCAGTGGCTATCTCATTAATAAACCACTTTAGCCACACCTATTACGAGATCAAATTGTCATATCCATTATGACGTCACACTGTCACTCCTATTTATCATCACTTTCCCACTCCCATTATGACATCACAATGCAAATCTCATTAATAAACCACTTTAGCCACTCCCATTATGACATCACAAAATCATTTATAATAAAGCAGTTTAAGCAGTCCCATTATGACATCACATTGTCACTCCCATTATGATGTCACACTGTAATTCCTATTTAACATCACTTTGCCACGCCCATTATCACATCTCAATGCCAATCTCATTAATAAAACACTTTAGCCACTCCCTTTATAACATAGTCAATTTAATTAATAAACCACTTTAGCCACTCCTATTATGACATCACATTGTCACTCCCATTATGACATCACACTTTCATTCCAATTTAACATCACTTTGCCACTCCCATTATGACATCACAATGTCATTTTCATTAATAGACCACTGTAGCCACTCCCATTATGACATCCCATTGTCATTCCCATTATGACGATACACTTTCTCTCCTAATTTAACATCACTTAGCTTTTCCAATTATGACATAACAATGCCAGTCTCATTAATTAACCACTTTAGCCACTCCCATTATGACATCACAGTGCCAATGTCATTAATAAACCACTTTAGCCACTCCAATTATGACATCACAATGCCAATCTCTTTAATAAACCACTGAGGCCACTCCCAAGATGACATCACAATGCCAATCTCTTTAATAAACCACTGAGGCCACTCCCATTATATCACAAAGTCACTTATTAATAAACCACTTTAGGCACTCCCATTATAACCTCACATTGTCAATGCCATTATGACATCACACTGTCATTCCTATTTAACATCACTTTGCCAATCCCATTATATCATCAAAATGGTAATCTCATTAATAAACCACTTTAGCCACTCCTATTATGACATCACAATGTCATAAACATTATGATGTCACACTGTCACTCCCATTTATCATCACTTTGCCACTCCTATTATGACATCACAATGCCAATCTCATTAATAAACTAATTTAGCCTCTCCCTTTATGACATCACAAAGTCACTTATATTAATAAAGCACTTTAGGCACTCCTATTATGACATCACATTGTCACTCCCATTATGATGTCACACTATCATTCCTATTTATCATCACTTTGCCACTCAAATTATGACATCACAATGCCAATATTATTAGTAAACCACTTCAGCCTCTACCTTTATGACATCACAATGTCATTGTCATTAATAAACCACTTTAGCCTCTCCCATTATGACATCACAATGTCATTGTCATTAATAAACCACTTTAGCCTCTCCCATTATGACATCCCATTGTCTTTCCCGTTATCACATCACACTTTATCATTTTAACATCACTTAGCCACTCCCATTATGACATCACAATGCCAATATCATTAATAAACTAATTTAGCCACTCCCGTTATGACATCACAAAGTCACATATTTATAAACCACTTTAGCCACTCCCATTATGACATCACAAAGTCACATATTTATAAACCACTTCAGCCACTCCCATTATGACATCACAAAGTCACTTATATTTAATAAACCACTTTAGGCACTCCTATTATAACATCACATTGTCACTCCCATTATGACATCACACTGTCATTACTATTTAACTTCACTTTAGCCACTCCCATTATGACATCACAATTTCATTTTAATTAATAAACAACTTTAGCCACTCCAATTATGACATCCCATTGTCTTTCCCATTATGAAGACACACTTTCTCTCCCATTTTCATCACTTAGCCACTCCAAATATGACATCACAATTCCAATCTCATTAATAAACCTCTTTAGCCACTCCCATTCCATCACAGTCACTTTTATTAATAAACTACTTTAGGAACTCCCTTTGTGACATCACATTGTCATTCCCATTATGATGTCATATTGTCACTACCATCTTAACATCACTTACCCACTCCAATTATAACATCACAATACCACGATCATTAATAAATCACTTTAGCCACTCCCATCCTGACATCACAGTCACTTTTATTAATAAACCACTAAGGCCACTCTCATTTTGACGTCACAGTGCCAATGTCATTAATAAACTACTTTAGGCACTCCCATTATGACATCACATTGTCATTCCCATTATGATGTCACACTTTCTCTCCCATTTTAACATCACTTAGCCACTCCCATTATGACATCACAATGCCAATTTCAATAATAAACCACTTTAGCCACTCCCAGTATGACATCACATTGTCATTCACATTATGACATCACACTGTCATTCCTATTTAACATAACTTTGCCACTCCAATTATGACATCAGAATGCCATTATCATTAATAAACCACTTTAGGCACTCCAAAAATGACATCACATTGCCATTCCCATTATAATGTCACACAGTTACTTCCATTTTAACATTACTTAGCCACTCCAATTATGACATCACAATTCCAATCTCATTAATAAACCACTTTAGCCACTCCCATTCTGACATCTGTTTTATTAATAAACTACTTTAGGCACTCCCTTTGTGACATCACATTGTCATTCCCATTATGATGTCACACTGTCACTACCATTTTAACACCACTTAGCAACTCCAATTATGACATCACAATACCACTATGATTAATAAAGCACTATAGCCACTCCCATTATGACATCACAAAGCCAATTTCATTAATAAACCATTTTAGCCACTCCCATTATGACATCACAATGTCACTTTTATTAATAAACCACTTTACACACTCCCATTACGATATCACATTGCCATTCCCATAATGTCAAATTGTCTTTACCATTTTAACATCACTTAGCCACTCCCATTATGATATCGCAAAGTCACTTTCATTAATATACTTTAGCCACTCCTATTATGACATCACATTGCCATTCCCATTATGATTTCACACTGTCACTCCCATTTTAACATCATTTTCCCACTCCCATGATGACATCATAATGCCAGTCTCATTAATAAACCATTTATGCCACTACCATTATGACATCGCAATGTCACTTTCATTAATAAATCACTTTAGTCACTATTATGACATCACAATGTCATACGCATTATGACGTCACACTGTCACTCCTATTTAACTTCATTTTACAACTCCCATTATGACATCACAATGCCAATCTCATTAATAAACTTAGCCACTCCCATTATGACATCACAATGTAATTTTTATTAATAAACCACTTTAGCCACTTCCATTATGACATCCCATTGTCATTCCCAATATACCGTCACACTTTCTCTCCCATTTATCATTACTTAGCCACTCCAATTATGACATCACAATGCCAATTTCAATAATAAACCACTTTAGCCACTCCCATTATGACATTACAATGTCATTGTCATTAATAAACCACTTTAGCCACTCCCATTATGACATCACAGTCGATTTATTAATAAACCACTTTAGCCACTCCCATTATGACATAACAGTGCCAATGTCATTAGTAAACCACTTTAGGCAATCCCATTATGACATCACATTGTCATTCCCATTATGGTATCACACTGTCTTTCTCGTTTTAACATCACATAGCCACTCCAATTATGAGATCACATTAATAAACCACTGAGGCCACTCCCATGATGACATCACAATTTCATTCCCATTACATTACACTTTCTCTCCCATTTTAACATACTCCCATTATGACATCACAATGCCAGTCTCATTAATAAACCATTTTAGCCTCTCCCATTATGACATCCCATTGTTGTTCCCTTTATGACATCACACTTTATTATTTTAACATTACTTAGCCACTCCCATTATGACATCACAATGCCAATATCATTAATAAACTAATTTAGCCACTCCCATTATGACATCACAAAGTCACTTATTAATAAACCACTTTAGCCACTCCAATTATGACATCACAAAGTCCCTTATATTAATAAACCACTTTAGGCACTCCTATTATGACATCACATTGTCACTCCCATTATGACATCACTGTCATTCCTATTCAACTTTACTTTGCCACTCCCATTATGACATCACAATGTCAGTGTCATTAATAAACCACTTTAGCCACTCCCATTATAACAGTCAGTTTAATTAATAAACCACTTTAGCCACTCCTATTATGACATCACATTGTCACTCCCATTATGACATCACACTTTCATTCCAATTTAACATCACTTTGCCACTCCCATTATGACATCACAATGTAATTTTCATTAATAGACCACTTTAGCCACTCCCATTATGACATCCCATTGTCATTCCCATTATGACGATACACTTTCTCTCCTAATTTAACATCACTTAGCTCCAATTATGACATCACAATGCCAGTCTCATTAATGAACCACTTTAGCCACTCCCAATTCTGACATCACAAAGTCACTTTTATTAATAAACCACTTTAGCCACTCCCATTATGACATCACAGTGCCAATGTCATTAATAAACCACTTTAGGCAATCCCATTATGACATCACATTGTCATTCCCATTATGATGTCACACTGTCTCTCCCATTTTAACATCACATAGCCACTCCAATTATGACATCACAATGCCAATCTCTTTAATAAACCACTGAGGCCACTCCCATGATGACATCACAATGCCAATCTCTTTAATAAACCACTGAGGCCACTCCCATTATTTCACAAAGTCACTTATTAATAAACCACTTTAGGCACTCCCATTATAACCTCACATTGTCAATGCCATTATGACATCACTGTCATTCCTATTTAACATCACTTTGCCAATCCCATTATGATATCAAAATGGTAATCTCATTAATAAACCACATTAGCCACTCCTATTATGACATCACAATGTCATAAACATTATGATGTCACACTGTGACTCCCATTTATCATCACTTTGCCACTCCTATTATGACATCACAATGCCAATCTCATTAATAAACTAATTTAGCCTCTCCCTTTATGACATCACAAAGCCACTTATATTAATAAAGCACTTTAGGCACTCCTATTATGACATCCCATTGTCTTTCCCGTTATCACATCACACTTTATAATTTTAACATCACTTAGCCACTCCCATTATGACATCACAATGCCAATATCATTAATAAACTAATTTAGCCACTCCCATAATGACATCACAAAGTCACATATTTATAAACCACTTTAGCCACTCCCATTATGTAATCACAAAGTCACATATTTATAAACCACTTTCGCCACTCCCATTATGACATCACAAAGTCACTTATATTAATAAACCACTTTAGGCATTCCTATTATAACATCACATTGTCACTCCCATTATGACATCACACTGTCATTACTATTTAACTTCACTTTAGCCACTCCCATTATGACCTCACAATTTCATTTTAATTAATAAACCACTTTAGCCACTCCAATTATGACATCCCATTCTCTTTCCCATTATGAAGACACACTTTCTCTCCCATTTTCATCACTTAGCCACTCCAATTATGACATCACAATTCCAATCTCATTTATAAACCACTTTAGCCACTCCCATTCCATCACAGTCACTTTTATTAATAAACTACTTTAGGCACTCCCTTTGTGACATCACATTATCATTCCCATTATGATGTCATATTGTCACTACCATCTTAACATCACTTAGCAACTCCAATTATGACATCACAATACCACTATGATTAATAAAGCACTATAGCCACTCCCATTATGACATCACAATGCCAATTCAATTAATAAACCATTTTAGCCACTCCCATTATGACATCACAATGCCAATTTCATTGATAAACCATTTTATCCACTCCCATTATGACATCACAAAGTCACTTTTATTAATAAACCACTTTACACACTCCCATTACGATATCACATTGCCATTCCCATAATGTCAAATTGTCTTTAACATTTTAACATCACTTAGCCACTCCCATTATGATATCACAAAGTCACTTTCATTAATATACTTTAGCCACTCCTATTATGACATCACATTGCCATTCCCATTATGATTTCACACTGTCTTTCCCATTTTAACATCATTTTGCCACTCCCATGATGACATCACCATGCCAGTCTCATTAATAAACCACTTTAGCCACTCCCATTATGACATCACAATGCCAATGTCATTAATAAACCATTTTAGCCACTACCATTATGACATTGCAATGTCACTTTCATTAATAAACCACTTTAGTCACTATTATGACATCACAATGTCATACGCATTATGACGTCACACTGTCACTCCTATTTAACTTCATTTTACAACTCCCATTATGACATCACAATGCCAATCTCATTAATAAACTTAGCCACTCCCATTATGACATCACAATGCCAATTTCAATAATAAACCACTTTAGCCACTCCCATTATGACATCACAATGTCACTTTTATTAATAAACCACTTTAGGTACTCCCATTATGACATCACATTGTCACTCCCATTATGACATCACTTTCATTCCTATTTATCATCACTTTGCCACTCTCATTATGACATCACAATACCAATCTTATTAATAAACCAGTTTAGCCACTCCCATTATGACATCACAATGTCAGTCATTAATAAACCACTTTAGCCACTCCCATTATGACATTACAGTCGATTTATTAATAAACTACTTTAGCCACTCCCATTATGACATAACAGTGCCATTGTCATTAATAAACCACTTTAGGCAATCCCATTATGACATCACATTGTCATTCCCATTTTAACATCACATAGCCACTCCAATTATGAGATCACATTAATAAACCACTGAGGCCACTCCCATGATGACATCACAATTTCATTCCCATTACATCACACTTTCTCTCCCATTTTAACATACTCCCATTATGACATCACAATGCCAGTCTCATTAATAAACCACTTTAGCCTCTCCCATTATGACATCCCATTGTCGTTCCCTTTATGACATCACACTTTATTATTTTAACATTAGCCACTCCCATTATGACATCACAATGCCAATATCATTAATAAACCACTTTAGCCATTCCCATTATGACTTCACAAAGTCACTTATATTAATAAACCACTTTAGGCACTCCTATTATGACATCACATTGTCACTCCCATTATGACATCACTGTCATTCCTATTTAACTTTACTTTGCCACTCCCATTATGACATCACAATGTCATTGTCATTAATAAACCACTTTAGCCACTCCCATTATGACGACACACTTTCTCTCCCATTCATCACTTAGCCACTCCTATTATGACATCACATTGCCATTATGATTTCACACTGTCTCTCCCATTTTAACATCACTTTGCCACTCCCATTATGACATCACAATGTCAATCTCAGTAATAAATGACTTTAGCCACTCCCATTATGACATCACATTGTCACTTTCATTAATAAACCACTTTAGCCACTATTATGACCTCACAATGTCATACGCATTATGACGTCACACTGTCACTCCTATTTAACTTCATTTTGCCACTCCCATTAGGACATCACAATGCCAATCTCATTAATAAACCACTTTAGCCACTGCCATTATGACATCCCATTGTCATTCCCAATATACCGTCACACTTTCTCTCCCATTTGTCGTTACTTAGCCACTCCAATTATGACATCACAATGCCAATTTCAATAATAAACCACTTTAGCCACTCCCATTATGACATCACAATATCACTTTTATTAATAAACCACTTTAGGCACTCCCATTATGACATCACATTGTCATTCACATAATGACATCACACTGTCATTCCTATTTATCATCACTTTGCCACTACAATTATGATATCACAATGTCACTTTCATTAATAAACTACTTTAGCCACTCCTATTATGACATTACATTGCCATTCCCATTATGATTTCACACTGTCTCTCCCATTTTAACATCACTTTGCCACTCCTATTATGACATCACAATGCAAATCTCATTAATAAACCACTTTAGCCACTCCTATTACGACATCACATTGTCATACCCATTATGACGTCACACTGTCACTCCCATTTATCATCACTTTCCCACTCCCATTATGACTACACAATGCCAATCTCATTAATAAACCACTTTAGCCACTCCCATTATGACATAACAATGCCAATGTCATTAATAAACCTCTTTAGCCACTCCCATTATGACATCACAAACAGGGGAGTATCTACCCATTGCTCAGGATGGCACTTGCCAGGGGCGCCGGCCAAGGGGGGGCACTATCCGGCAGTGCCACACATGGCCAAGGGATAGGTTAGGTCTGGTGACCTGGCCTGACCTGCCTTCATTGGTGTTGTCTCCTCCCCCCCTCTGTGCCATGCTGCCATTGACTGCTACCTGGTGGGTGGGGATCATGCAGATGCGGTGGTATTGGCTGGGCCATTTGCTACTGCTGGTCTCCATGGTTACGCCCTCCTGCAGGTGACACGCTGCAACCTCCGCGGGCTCCACATCCCGCCGCACGCCCAAAGTATGGCACCCCGGCTGCTGCACGGCAGGCTGCGATTTCCGCGGGCTCCACATCACGCCACACGCCCGCAGTATGGCACCCCGGCTGCTTCACGGCAGGCTGCGATCTCCGCGGGCTCCACACCACGCCGCACGCCCACAGTATGGCACCCCGGCTGCATGGCAGGCTGAGATCTCCATAGGGCTCCTCATCACGCCACACACCTGCAGCATGGTGGCCCGGCTGCTGCACAGCTCGACTCGCCAGGAGCTTCCCCGGGACCCTGCATCCATCGTCGGCGCTGAGCAATTGAACTCGCATGGCTGAAAGGTATAACCCGGGGGGGGGAAAGACACTCAGCTGCTGCAGAACCTCTTCCAGTGGGTGGGGCTCAGCTGATGCAGAAACTTTTCCCGGTGGGGAGACACATCAAGTACTTTCAGAATATTGAAGGCTTGTTTATAATATTTATGACTGGCATTGAATGGATGTTGTTTCCTACTGTCTATCCTTTGTTTTCCTGTGTCTGTCCCCTCAGTCTCTCTCCTGCCCTTCAGTCTCTCTCTCCTGCCCTTCAGTCTCTCTCTCCTGCCCCTCAGTGTCTTACTCTCCTGCCCCTGAACGTCTTACTCTCCTGCCCCTGAACGTCTTACTCTCCTGCCCCTGAACGTCTTACTCTCCTGCCCCTGAACGTCTTACTCTCCTGCCCCTGAACGTCTTACTCTCCTGCCCCTGAACGTCTTACTCTCCTGCCCCTGAACGTCTTACTCTCCTGCCCCTGAACGTCTTACTCTCCTGCCCCTGAGCGTCTTACTCTCCTGCCCCTGAGCGTCTTACTCTCCTGCCCCTCAGCGTCTTACTCTCCTGCCCCTGAGCGTCTTACTCTCCTGCCCCTGAGCGTCTTAATCTCCTGTCCCTTAGTCTATCTCTCTCTTGTCCCTCAGGGGGATGGCTATGGAGACAAAATGTAAGTATTCAGAAAATACTAAGGGAGGGGGGCGCCAGTCCATCACTTTGCCAGGGGTGCTCAGACCCCTAGATACACCCCTGATCACAAAGTTACTTATATTAATAAACCACTTTAGGCACTCCTATTATGACATCACATTGTCATTTCTATTTAACATCATTTTGCCACTCCCATTATGACATCACAATGTAATTTTTATTAATAAACCACTTTAGCCACTCCCATTATGACATCCCATTGTCATTCCCAATATAACGTCACACTTTCTCTCCCATTTATCATTACTTAGCCACTCCAATTATGACATCACAATGCCAATTTCAATAATAAACCACTTTAGCCACTCCCATTATGACATCACACTGTCATTCCTATTTAACATCACTTTGCCAATCCCATTATGATATCAAAATGGTAATCTCATTAATAAACCACATTAGCCACTCCTATTATGACATCACAATGTCATAAACATTATGATGTCACACTGTGACTCCCATTTATCATCACTTTGCCACTCCTATTATGACATCACAATGCCAATCTCATTAATAAACTAATTTAGCCTCTCCCTTTATGACATCACAAAGCCACTTATATTAATAAAGCACTTTAGGCACTCCTATTATGACATCCCATTGTCTTTCCCGTTATCACATCACACTTTATAATTTTATCACTTAGCCACTCCCATTATGACATCACAATGCCAATATCATTAATAAACTAATTTAGCCACTCCCATAATGACATCACAAAGTCACATATTTATAAACCACTTTAGCCACTCCCATTATGACATCACAAAGTAACATATTTATAAACCACTTTAGCCACTCCCATTATGACATCACAAAGTCACTTATATTAAAAAACCACTTTAGGCATTCCTATTATAACATCACATTGTCACTCCCATTATGACATCACACTGTCATTACTATTTAACTTCACTTTAGCCACTCCCATTATGACATCACAATTTCATTTTAATTAGTAAACCACTTTAGCCACTCCAATTATGACATCCCATTGTCTTTCCCATTATGAAGACACACTTTCTCTCCCATTTTCATCACTTAGCCACTCCAATTATGACATCACAATTCCAATCTCATTAATAAACCACTTTAGCCACTCCCATTCCATCACAGTCACTTTTATTAATAAACTACTTTAGGCACTCCCTTTGTGACATCACATTATCATTCCCATTATGATGTCATATTGTCACTACCATCTTAACATCACTTAGCAACTCCAATTATGACATCACAATACCACTATGATTAATAAAGCACTATAGCCACTCCCATTATGACATCACAATGCCAATTTAATTAATAAACCATTTCAGCCACTCCCATTATGACATCACAATGCCAATTTCATTAATAAACCATTTTATCCACTCCCATTATGACATCACAATGTCACTTTTATTAATAAACCACTTTACACACTCCCATTACGATATCACATTGCCATTCCCATAATGTCAAATTGTCTTTACCATTTTAACATCACTTAGCCACTCCCATTATGATATCACAAAGTCACTTTCATTAATATACTTTAGCCACTCCTATTATGACATCACATTGCCATTCCCATTATGATTTCACACTGTCTCTCCCATTTTAACATCATTTTGCCACTCCCATGATGACATCACAATGCCAGTCTCATTAATAAACCACTTTAGCCACTCCCATTATGATATCACAATGCCAATGTCATTAATAAACCATTTTAGCCACTACCATTATGACATTGCAATGTCACTTTCATTAATAAACCACTTTAGTCACTATTATGACATCACCATTATGAGATGTCATAATGAGAGTGGCAAAGTGATGATAAATAGGAATGAAAGTGATGTCATAATGGGAGTGACAATGTGATGTCATAATGGGAGTACCTAAAGTGGTTTATTAATAAAAGTGACATTGTGATGTCATAATGGGAGTGGATAAAATGGTTTATTAATGAAATTGGCATTGTGATGTCATAATGGGAGTGGCTAAAATGGTTTATTAATTAAATTGGCATTGTGATGTCATAATGGGAGTGGCTATAGTGCTTTATTAATCATAGTGGTATTGTGATGTCATAATTGGAGTTGCTAAGTGATGTTAAGATGGTAGTGACAATATGACATCATAATGGGAATGATAATGTGATGTCACAAAGGGAGTGCCTAAAGTAGTTTATTAATAAAAGTGACTGTGATGGAATGGGAGTGGCTAAAGTGGTTTATTAATGAGATTGGCATTGTGATGTCATAATGGGAGTTGTAAAATGAAGTTAAATAGGAGTGACAGTGTGACGTCATAATGTGTATCTTATTAATAAACCAGTTTAGCCACTCCCATTATGACATCACAATGTCAGTCATTAATAAACCACTTTAGCCACTCCCATTATGACATTACAGTCGATTTATTAATAAACCACTTTAGCCACTCCCATTATGACATCACATTGTCATTCCCATTTTAACATCACATAGCCACTCCAATTATGAGATCACATTAATAAACCACTGAGGCCACTCCCATGATGACATCACAATTTCATTCCCATTACATCACACTTTCTCTCCCATTTTAACATACTCCAATTATGACATCACAATGCCAGTCTCATTAATAAACCACTTTAGCCTCTCCCATTATGACATCCCATTGTCGTTCCCTTTATGACATCACACTTTATTATTTTAACATTAGACACTCCCATTATGACATCACAATGCCAATATCATTAATAAACCACTTTAGCCATTCCCATTATGACTTCACAAAAGTCACTTATATTAATAAACCACTTTAGGCACTCCTATTATGACATCACATTGTCACTCCCATTATGACATCACTGTCATTCCTATTTAACTTTACTTTGCCACTCCCATTATGACATCACAATGTCATTGTCATTAATAAACCACTTTAGCCACTCCCATTATGACACACTTTCTCTCCCATTCATCATCACTTAGCCACTCCTATTATGACATCACAATTCCAATCTCATTAATAAACCACTTCAACCACTCCCATTCGGACATCCCTTTTATTAATAAACTACTTTAGGCACTCCCTTTGTGACATCACATTGTCATTCCCATTATGATGTCGCACTGTCACTACCATCTTAACATCACTTAGCCACTCCAATTATATCACAATGCCAATTTCAATAATAAACCACTTTAGTCACTCCCATTATGATATCACAAAGTCACTTTTATTAATAAACCACTTTAGGCACTCCAAAAATGACATCACATTGTCATTCCCATTATAATGTCAAATTGTCTTTGCCATTTTATCACTTAGCCACTCCCATTATGATATCACAAAGTCACTTTTATGAATAAACCACTTTAGGCACTCCCATTATGACATCACATTGTCATTCACATAATGACATCACACTGTCATTCCTATTTATCATCACTTTGCCACTACAATGATATCACAATGTCACTTTCATTAATAAACTACTTTAGCCACTCCTATTATGATATCACATTGCCATTCCCATTATGATTTCACACTGTCTCTCCCATTTTAACATCACTTTGCCACTCCCATTATGACATCACAATGTCAATCTCAGTAATAAATGACTTTAGCCACTCCCATTATGACATCACAATGTCACTTTCATTAATAAACCACTTTAGCCACTCCTATTGCGACATCACATTGTCATACCCATTATGACGTCACACTGTCACTCCCATTTATCATCACTTTCCCACTCCTATTATGACATCACAATGCCATTGTCATTAATAAACCATTTTAGCCACTACCATTATGACATCGCAATGTCACTTTCATTAATAAACCACTTTAGCCACTATTATGACCTCACAATGTCATACGCATTATCACGTCACACTGTCACTCCTATTTAACTTCATTTTGCCACTCCCATTAGGACATCACAATGCCAATCTCATTAATAAACCACTTTAGCCACTCCCATTATGACATCCCATTGTCATTCCCAATATACCGTCACACTTTCTCTCCCATTTGTCATTACTTAGCCACTCCAATTATGACATCACAATGCCAATTTCAATAATAAACCAGTTTAGCCACTCCCATTATGACATCACAATATTACTTTTATTAATAAACCACTTTAGGCACTCCCATTATGACATCACATTGTCATTCACATAATGACATCACACTGTCATTCCTATTTATCATCACTTTGCCACTACAATTATGATATCACAATGTCACTTTCATTAATAAACTACTTTAGCCACTCCTATTATGACATTACATTGCCATTCCCATTATGATTTCACACTGTCTCTCCCATTTTAACATCAATTTGCCACTCCTATTATGACATCACAATGCAAATCTCATTAATACTGCTGGTCTCCATGGTTACGCCCTCCTGCAGGTGACACGCTGCAACCTCCGCGGGCTCCACATCCCGCCGCACGCCCACAGTATGGCACCCCGGCTGCTGCACGGCAGGCTGCGATTTCCGCGGGCTCCACATCACGCCACACGCCCGCAGTATTGCACCCCGGCTGCTGCACGGCAGGCTGCGATCTCCGCGGGCTCCACACCACGCCGCACGCCCACAGTATGGCACCCCGGCTGCATGGCAGGCTGAGATCTCCATAGGGCTCCTCATCACGCCACACACCTGCAGCATGGTGGCCCGGCTGCTGCACAGCTCGACTCGCCAGGAGCTTCCCCGGGACCCTGCATCCATCGTCGGCGCTGAGCAATTGACCTCGCATGGCTGAAAGGTATAACCCGGGGGGGGGGGAAGACTCTCAGCTGCTGCAGAACCTCTTCCAGTGGGTGGGGCTCAGCTGATGCAGAACTTTTCCCGGTGGGGACACACATCAAGTACTTTCAGAATATTGAAGGCTTGTTTATAATATTTATGACTGGCATTGAATGGATGTTGTTTCCTACTGTCTATCCTTTGTTTTCCTGTGTCTGTCCCCTCAGTCTCTCTCCTGCCCTTCAGTGTTACTCTCCTGCCCCTAAGTCTCTCTCCTGCCCCTCAGTCTCTCTCTCCTGCCCTTCATTCTCTCTCTCCTGCCCTTCAGTGTTTCTCTCCTGCCCCTGAACGTCTTACTCTCCTGCCCCTGAACGTCTTACTCTCCTGCCCCTGAACGTCTTACTCTCCTGCCCCTGAACGTCTTACTCTCCTGCCCCTGAACGTCTTACTCTCCTGCCCCTGAACGTCTTACTCTCCTGCCCCTGAGCGTCTTACTCTCCTGCCCCTGAGCGTCTTACTCTCCTGCCCCTGAGCGTCTTACTCTCCTGCCCCTGAACGTCTTACTCTCCTGCCCCTCAGCGTCTTACTCTCCTGCCCCTCAGCGTCTTACTCTCCTGCCCCTCAGCGTCTTACTCTCCTGCCCCTCAGCGTCTTACTCTCCTGCCCCTCAGCGTCTTACTCTCCTGCTCCTCAGCGTCTTACTCTCCTGCCCCTCAGTCCCTTTCTCTCCTGCCCCTCAGTCCCTTTCTCTCCTGCCCCTCAGTCCCTTTCTCTCCTGCCCCTCAGTGGCTTAATCTCCTGTCCCTTAGTCTATCTCTCTCTTGTCCCTCAGGGGGATGGCTATGGAGACAAAATGTAAGTATTCAGAAAATACTAAGGGAGGGGGGCGCCAGTCCATCACTTTGCCAGGGGTGCTCAGACCCCTAGATACACCCCTGATCACAAAGTTACTTATATTAATAAACCACTTTAGGCACTCCTATTATGACATCACATTGTCATTCCTATTTAACATCATTTTGCCACTCCCATTATGACATCACAATGCCAATCCCATTTATAAACCACTTAGCCACTCCCATTATGACATCACAATGTAATTTTTATTAATAAACCACTTTAGCCACTCCCATTATGACATCCCATTGTCATTCCCAATATAACGTCACACTTTCTCTCCCATTTATCATTACTTAGCCACTCCAATTATGACATCACAATGCCAATTTCAATAATAAACCACTTTAGCCACTCCCATTATGACACCACAATGTCACTTTTATTAATAAACCACTTTAGCCACTCCCATTATGACACCACAATGTCACTTTCATTAATAAACTACTGTAGCCACTCCTATTATGAAATCACATTGCCATTCCCATTATGATTTCACACTGTCTCTCCCATTTTAGCATCAGTCACTCCCATTATGACATCACAATACCACTACCATTAATAAACCACTTTAGCCACTCCCATTATGACATCACTGTCACTTTCATTAAAAAACTACTTAAGCCACTACTATTATGAAATCACATTGTCGTTCCCGTTATCACATCACACTATCATTTTAACATTACTTTGCCACTCCAATTATGACATAACTATGTCACTTTCATTAATAAACCACTTTAGGCACTCCCATTATGACATCACATTGTCACTCCCATTATGGTGTCACACTGTCATTCCTATTTAACATCACTTTGCCACTCCCATTATCACATCACAAAGCCAATCTCATTATTAAACCACTTTAGCAACTCCCACTATGACATCACAATATAATTTTCAATAATAATAAACCACTTTAGCCACTCCCATTATGACATCACAGTCAATTTTATTAATAAATCACTTTAGCCACTCCCATTATGACATCACAATGTCACTTTTTAATAAACCATTTTAGCCACTCCCATTATGACATCACAGTGCCAGTCATTAATAAACCACTTTAGGCAATCCCATTATGACATTGGATTGTCATTCCCATTATGACATCACACTTTATTATTTTAACATTACTTAGCCACTCCCATTATGACATCACAATGCCAATATCATTAATAAACTAATTTAGCCACTCCCATTATGACATCACAAAGTCACTTATAATAATAAACCGCTTTAGGCACTCCTATTATGACATCACATTGTCACTCCCATTATGACATCACTGTCATTCCTATTTAACTTTACTTTGCCTCTCCCATAATGACATCACAATGCCAATCTCATTAATAAACCACTTTAGCCACTCCCATTATGACATCACAATGTCATTGTCATTAATAAACCACTATAGCCACTCCCATTATGACATCCCATTGTCTTTCATTTTATGACAACACACTTTCTCTCCCAATTATCATCACTTAGCCACTCCTATTATGACATCACAATTCCAATCTCAATAATAAACCACTTTAGCTAATCCCATTCTGACATCACTGTCACTTTTATTAATAAACTACTTTAGGCACTCCCTTTGTGACATCACATTGTCATTCCCATTATGATGTCACACTGTCACTACCATCTTAACATCACTTAGCCACTCCAATTATGACATCACAATACCACTATCATTAATAAATCACTTTAGCCACTCCCATTATGACATCACAATGCCAATTTCAATAATAAACCACTTTAGCCACTCCCATTATGACATCACAATGTCACTTTTACTAATAAACCATTTTAGGCACTCCCATTATAACCTCACATTGTCAATCCCATTATGAAACCACACTGTCATTCCTATTTAACATCACTTTGCCAATACCATTATGACATCATAATGCTAATCTCATTAATAAACCACTTAAGCCACTCCCGTTATGACATCACAATTCCAATGTCATTAATAAACCACTTTAGCAACTCCCATTCTATTCACTTTTATTAATAAACCACTTTAGACACTCCAATTATGACATCACAATATCACTATCATTACTAAACCACTTTAGCCTTTCCTATTATGACATCCCATTGTCGTTCCCGTTATGACATCACAATTTCTCTACCATTTTAACATCACTTAGCATCTCCAATTATGACATCACAATGCCAGTCTCATTAATAAACCACTTTAGCCACTCCCATTCTGACATCACAAAGTCACTTTTATTAATAAACCACTTTAGGCACTCCAAAAATGACATCACATTGTCATTCCCATTATAATGTCACAGTTACTTCCATTTTAACATTACTTAGCCACTCCAATTATGACATCACAATTCCAATCTCATTAATAAACCACTTTAGCCACTCCCATTATGAAATCACAATGTCAATTTCATTAATAAACCTTTTTAGCCACTCCGATTATGACTTCTCAATGTCACTTTTACTAATAAACCATTTTAGGCACTCCCATTATAACCTCACATTGTCAATCCCATTATGAAACCACACTGTCATTCCTATTTAACATCACTTTGCCAATACCATTATGACATCATAATGCTAATCTCATTAATAAACCACTTAAGCCACTCCCGTTATGACATCACAATTCCAATGTCATTAATAAACCACTTTAGCAACTCCCATTCTATTCACTTTTATTAATAAACCACTTTAGACACTCCAATTATGACATCACAATATCACTATCATTACTAAACCACTTTAGCCTTTCCTATTATGACATCCCATTGTCGTTCCCGTTATGACATCACAATTTCTCTACCATTTTAACATCACTTAGCATCTCCAATTATGACATCACAATGCCAGTCTCATTAATTAACCACTTTAGCCACTCCCATTCTGACATCACAAAGTCACTTTTATTAATAAACCACTTTAGGCACTCCAAAAATGACATCACATTGTCATTCCCATTATAATGTCACAGTTACTTCCATTTTAACATTACTTAGCCACTCCAATTATGACATCACAATTCCAATCTCATTAATAAACCACTTTAGCCACTCCCATTATGAAATCACAATGTCAATTTCATTAATAAACCTTTTTAGCCACTCCGATTATGACTTCTCAATGTCACTTCTATTAATAAACCACTTTAGGCCTCCCATTATGACATCACATTGTCAATACCATTATGATGTCAAATTGTCTTTCCCATTTTAACATCACTTAGCCACTCCCATTATGATATCACAAGGTCACTTATATTAATACAGCACTTTAGGCACTCCTATTATGACATCACATTGTCACTCCCATTATGACATCACACTGTCATTCCTATTTAACATCATTTTGCCACTCCCATTATGACATCACAATGCCAAACTCATTAAACCACTTTAGCCACTCCAATTATGACATCACAATATCACTTTCATTAATAAACCACTTTATCCACTCCCATTGTGACATCACAAAGTCACTTTTATTAATAAACCACTTTAGGCACTCCCATTATAACATCACATTGTCATTCCCATTATTATGTCACACTGTCTCTCCCACTTTAGCATCACATAGCCACTCCAATTATGACATCACAATGCCAAACTCATTAATAAACTACTTTAGCCACTCCCATTATGACATCACAATGTCATTTTCATTAATAAACCACTTTAGCCTCTCCCATTATGACATCCCATTGTCATTCCAATTATAACGTCACACTTTCTCTCTCATTTTAACATCACTTAGCCACTCAAATTATGACATCACAAAGTCACTTTTGTTAATAAACCAATTTAGGCACTCCCATTATGACATCACATTGTTATTCACATGATGACATCACACCGTCATTCCTATATAACACCACTTTGCCACTCCCACTATAACATCACAATGCCAATCTCATTAATAAACCACTTTAGCCTCTCCATTTATGACATCACAATGCCAATGTCATAAATAAACCACTTTAGCTACTCCCATGATGACATCACATTGCCAATCCCAATATGATGTCACACTGTCTCTCCCAATTTAACATCACTTAGCCACTTCAATGACATAAAAATGTCAGTTTCATTAATAAACCACTTTAGACACTCTCATTCTGACATCACATTGTCATTCCCATTATGATCTCACACTGTCACTCCCATTTAACATCACTTTGCCATTCCCATTAAGACATCACAATGCCAATCTCATTAATAAACCACTTTAGCCACTCCCATTCTGACATTACAAAGTCACTTTTATTAATAACCCACTTTAGGCACTCCCTTTATGACATCACATTGTCATTCACAGTTTGACATCACACTGTCATTCCTATTTAACATCACATTACCACTCCAATTATGACATCACATTTTCAGACCCATAATGATGTTGCACTCTCTCCCATTTTAACATCACTTAGCCACTGAAATTATGAAATCACAATGCCACTATCATTTATAAAGCATTTTAGCTACTCACATTATGACATCACAAAGCCAATTTCATTAATAAACCACTCTAGCCATTCCCATTATGACAACACAATGCCAATGTCATTAATAAACCACTTGAGCCACTCCCATTATGACATCATAATGTCATTCTCATTATTTAACAATTTAGTACTCCCATTATGACATCCCATTGTTGTTCCCGTTATGACATCACACTGTCACTCCCATTTATCATCACATTGCCTCTCCCGTTATGACATCACCATGCCAATCTCATTAATAAACCACTTTAGCCACTCCCATTCTGACAATACAAAGTCACTTTTATTAATAACCCACTTTAGGCACTCCCTTTATGACATCACATTGTCATTCACATTTAACATCACATTACCACTCCAATTATGACATCACAATGCCAATGTCATTAATAAACCTCTGAGGCCACTCCCATGATGACATCACAATGTCATTGCCATTACGACATCACACTTTCACTCCCATTTTAACATCACTTAGCTGCTCCAATTATGACATCACAATGTCATTCTCATTTAACAATTTAGTACTCCCATTATGACATCACATTGTCATTCCCATTATGACATCACACTATCACTTCCATTTAAAAATCACTTTGCCACTCCCATTAAGACATCACAATGCCAATGGCATTAATAAACCACTTTAGCCACTCCCATTATGACATCCCATTGCCAATTCCAATATGATGTCACACTATCTCTCCCATTTCAACATCACCAAGCCAATCCATTTATATCACATTGCCAATCTCATTAATAAACCACTTTAGCCACTCCTATTATGACATCACAATGCCAATCTCATTAATAGACCACTTTAGCCACTCCCATTATGACATCAGTGTCACTTCATTAATAAATGTCTTCAGCCACTCCCATTATGACATCCAATTGTCATTCCCATTATGACGTCACACTGTCTCTCCCATTTTAACATCACGTAGCCACTCCCATTATGACATCACAAAGCCAATCTCATTATTATCACTGTCACTCCCATTATGACATCACAATGTCAATCTCATTAATAAACCACTTTAGTCACTCCCATTATGACATCACATTGCCACTCCCATTATGACATCACAATGTTACTTTCATTAATAAACTACTTCAGCCACTCCCATTATGACATCACACTGTCCCACCCATTTTTAAGCCACATCGCAACTCCTATTATGACATCACAATGTCACTCATTAATAAACCACTTTAGCCACTCCCATTATGTCACATCTGCCGACACTTGAAACTCCTTGAGGGAGGCAGGCCTGCTAGGCACAATAAACTGGGACGGTCTTAGGAATGACCTCTCCATGAAACTCAGTAGCACAGGATAAAAGTAAAATAGAATTTATTCACATAAGCATTATAAACAGCAAGGTCTCAAAATAAAGTCTCAAACAGCACAGAGGTTCACATATGCAATAATATGTATAGGAGAGAATCCCCAAATATATATAAGCAGTCTTTATATAAGACCTAACGTGGTAGGGAACCCCGAGTCAAGAATGAGGCTAACACCTCAGGATGACATTAAGGACCTTTGCCAGGATAGAACCCTGTAGTAATGGAAATCCGGAGCAGAGCGGACCCTGCAGAATAGTATAGTTCCGGGACAGGGCCGTGCCCTGCGGTGCAGTGAGAGATGAAGCAAACTTGAGCCTTGTGGAGTAGTGAAGTCGGAGTATGATTAAGCCCTGTAAGACGATGAGATTCCAGAACAGGGTTGAGCCCTGCGGTGTGGCTAGAGTTTGGAGCAGGGTTGAGCCCCGTGATGCTGAGAGGATTGTAGCGGTGTTGAGCCCCATGATGCGGAGAAGATTGTAGTGGGGTTGAGCCCCGTGACGCGGAGAAGATTGTAGCGGGGTTGAGCCCCGGAATGCAGAGAAGATTGTAGCGGGGTTGAGTCCCATGATGCGGAGAAGATTGTAGCGGGGTTGAGCCCTGTGGTGTGGCTAGGGTTCGGAGCGGGGTTGAGACCCGTGATGCGGAGAAGATTGTAGCAGGGTTGAGCCCTGTGGTGTGGCTAGAGTACGGAGCGAGGTTGAGCCCCGTGATGCGGAGATGACACTGTAACGGTGCAGTTGACAACTGTAACAAGGATGAGTTCAATATCCACAGGAACAAAAAGACAACAGGTAAAGTGCAGCAAAATGATGAGAGCACAATGATGAAGCAAAAAGCAATACTTAGACAATAGGAATGCTGGGCTCTGTAGTGCAGCGGATAACTGCTATATTCCAGATGAACTTCTGATGCCAAAGTCCACAGCAATTCACAGGCACAGCGGGGATCTGGCAGGAGTCCAAGAAAAGACCTGAAAGCAACCTTGCACAGACACTGAGCCACAGTTAGTAACAGGCTTTACAGTATACTAGAGGTCTGTGATCCATAGGAAGTTTCAGAACATGTGATCCAGAATCAGAATCAAGTTTGAAATAATGAGCAATCTAGGAATCCCACAACCTGATGACACCTGGGAAACAGATCACTTTAACACTCTATCCCGTGAATGAGAGCATGCCAGCAAGCAGGATAGCTCCTCCAGCGACCACAATGGAACTTTGGCAAAAGTAGTCTATCTTTGTGTACTGAAATAGTCACAGTCCTGACAGTAACCCCCCACCGCCTCCTTTTTGGGTGGTCGCCAAACACCCACCAGGTTTTAAAGGGAATGTAGCATGAAAATTACGTATCAGCTTAGGAGGATGGACATCAGAATCTTTAATCCAAGATCTCTCTTCTGGGCCATAACCCTTCCAGTCTACAAGATATTGCAATTGATTTTGATGCTTACGTGAATCCAGAATCTTATCAATCTCAAACTCCAGACCTCGAGCAGTTGTTATGGGAGGTACCTTAGGCAAGCTGTCATGAAATCAATTAAGAATAAATGGTCTAAGCAAAGAGACATGAAAGGAGTTAGGTACACACATGGTTGGAGGTAACTGGAACTTACATGCCACTGGGTTGATAATTTTTATAATACAAAAAGGACCAATATACCGGGGAGCAAACTTCATGGTAGGTACCTTAAGTCGCAGATTTCTAGTAGACAACCAGACACAATCCACAACAGAATATTTAGGAACAGTCGAACGTTTTCTATCAGCAAAGGTTTTATAATAATCAGAGGCTTTCCTAAGACACTTATGTACCTGTCTCCAAATTCCAGAAAAATATTGGAGGGTAGTTTTAGCTGCTGGAACGTCCACAGTAGGAATTGACTGAAGCTCAGGAACTCAGGATGTCGACCAGTATTGGCAAAAAAAGGACTTACACCTGTAGCAGACGAATAATGAAAGTTATGAGCAGACTCAGCCCAAGGCAAAAAATCCATCCAATCATCTTGGGAGGAAGAAATGTACATTCTTAAGAAGGTCTCCAACTCCTGGTTCACTCTTTCAGTTTGTCCATTTGACTGAGGATGATATGCAGAAGAAAACTGTCATTTCATTTGCAATGATGAACATAAAGCCCTCCAAAACCGAGCAACAAACTGGACACCCCGATCAGACACTATCTTAGAAGGAAGTCCATGAAGACAAAATATCTCCTTGATAAATATTTGTGCTAATTTGGGGGCTGATGGAATTCGAGCCAAATGACAAAAATGAGCCATCTTGGTAAAACGATCCAACATTACCCAAATAACTACACACTCAGGAAGATCTGTAATAAAATCCCTGGAAAGATGGGTCCATGGCTGGGTGGGAATGGGTAGTGGATGGAGAGGACCAACTGGAGACTGCCGGGAGGACTTATGTTGTACACACTTAGAACAAGAACGTATAAACTCTTGGACCTTTTTTCATGGAAGACAACCAATAGGAACGTTGCAAAAAAGAGCACATTTTATGAACCCCTCGATGTCCAGAGAAATGAGAATTATGAGCCCAGGAAAGAAGTTCATCTCGTAACTCAGGTGCCACAAATATCTTCCCAGGAGGAGGATCGGGAGAGATGGAAATTGAAGAAAAGGCCAGAGGGTTTAATATAGGGTACCTTTGATCCTCATTTTGTTCTCTTCCAACATTGAGCGTGAGAGAGCATCTGCCTTTTTATTCAAAGAACCTGGACGATACCGGAAGACAAAATCAAAACGAGAAAAGAGTGCCCAACGAGCTTGTCGTGGGTTCAGACAATGGGCTGTCTTCAAATACTATTTTTACAGACCATAAAAATTTGTTGTAACAGGATGTTTTCTGCGTTCTAATAAATATCTCCACTCCTCCAAAGCTAACTTAATAGCTAACAATTCTTGGTGCCCGATGGAGTAATTACTCTCAGCACTAGAAAACGTTAGTGAAAAAAATCCCCAAGACACTGTTCTCCCATCCGCAGCCACTTGAGACAAAATAGCCCCAACTCCATAAGTGGAAACATCCACTTCTAGCATAAATGGTTTCTCAATGTCAGGTTGAACTAGAATGAGGGCCGCAGAAAATGCATCTTTAAGAGTCTGAAAGGCATTCAATGCCTCTGGGGACCATACTTTGGGATTAGCCCCTTTTTTTGTCATAGCAGTAATTGGGGCTACAATCGTTGAAAACGCTTTGATAAACTTTCTGTAATAATTGGCAAAGCCTAAAATCTCTGATTAGACTTTAATGAAGTGGGCAAAACCCAATCTTGAATAGCCTTTAACAGTATTGTCTCTTTGTTGGCGCACATAGAGGATAATTTTATATAAAATATAACTTTTATTAGATAATTAAAAAGAATTTGTCACCTTATTAGTGAAATATTCCAACAAAAAATATAATAAAAACATTGAAACAAATGTGTGTCATCAATTATTATTAAATTATTAATAATTCATTTGTATCTGTGTCTTTTTAAGTTGTGTTTCTGAGTGAGAATTCTATTAAATGTTGTTGTCTCCAGTGTCATTAATCATAAAATGTGAATTATATAAATTCATATACTTAATGATACTGGAGTTCAATTAACCCTGCATCTGCTGCCTGTAGTTGTAATAAAATGTGCTATATTGAAGCTAAACCAAGATATAAATTCCATTAATGATTTTATGCTGCCATCTATTGATTATGGTATGCCATTACACCACATTAATTGTTAAATATAGAAAAGCAGGTTGATCCAATATATGCTATAATTTGCACAACATTCTCTATAGTAGCCATATATTTGTATTCATGGAATATTGTCACATGGGAACATGTATCCAGTTCCTGATACAAATCTTAGTGCCCCCTATTGGGTTGAGACACAATCAGCTGCAGCAACCAGATAAATTAGTAGGTTTCATAGTCTCTAAGAAGTATTACGTTGAGAGGTGTTAGTAACACATCACTCAGAAAATATATTAACACTTGGGCTAAATGGTGTGCACTGCATATTAAACTTCAATTTATATGGTAAGTATGTTATAGCTCCATTGTGGTGTCTCCCATAAGGGTTATAAAGGTGCTATTTATATTGTAGTAACTCCTCTTATGGGGCTGCAGAATACCTCCATGAGTTATAATGCTTTATCACCCAATATATAGACCATCAGTAATTGAAAGGAAGCTATAAAAACTGGTATATTGCACAGTTAGCTTAACTAATAAGGATTGTATCTTACAGCTTCCCCTATTGGTTTCTATTAAATAGCATCACACTTGGTTAGTTGAAATTAGTTATTATAGCTCCCCTATTGGATTACTTCGCACTTTGCTGATGCATCATAATTTACTAATAGACATTTGGTGATGTTTAAACTGCTTAGTATGCAGACATCTTAGTGCCCAAATTGATATTAATGATTACTTAACCCAAATATAAGGGTTCCCCCTGTATGACTGCAGGGTTGGTTCATGCAGTATGAAGTTGTATTTGGTTTTTGCTCAGAGTGTATCACCCCCTGTTGGTTTTAATTATACCTAATACAATACAGTGCCATTGTTGTAGCTCCCTATATGGGGCTGCAAAATAGGTTAATAAACTATTACTCACTCAGACTAACATTACTGAGTGTATGATTTAGATTCCTCATGCAGGGCTGCAAGGTTTAATCACAAGTAGTGGTATTAAAGTAAATTATATACACTCCCACTGTTCACTCAGAGTAACACTGTAACATAGTATAAATGCTAGATAAGCATGGTAATGTATGCCATTTTCTTCACTGTGTTAATCCCATTCTCTTATACACACAGTGGAGGCAATGCTTTCAAGTGCTGACACAACATAGGACAAGATCAGCGGCAGGAGCCGCAAGCGCCGTCGTACGTTTCACACAAAGTTATGTTTTTTCAAGGCAACCTGATCGCCTCATCCAGTGAAGCTTTATTCCGGTCGGGAGCCAATCGGAATGCAGTATTAAGGTCACATGGTCTGCTGGACCAATCAGCAGCCAGCTTAGTATTAGTCTCAACATGTGGGCTGCTGAGCCAATCAGGAGGTCACTTTTATATTAGGGCAGTGTAGATTTTTATTTCATCTTTTCCATTATTAACAGGACTGACCAATCCTGGACAAGGATCCACAACACACCCATCAATTGTAAACAACTCCACGATCTCTATTATAAATAAGCTTTTCAGCCACATCACAAAGTTCATTATTAGAAAGATTAAAATCAATAGGAAATTTAGATCAGGTAAGTGTATAGGTTATACAGATTATTAATATCCAAAGCAATATTACCTAGCAACTAGATTGCAATATACAGGCTATAAATTGCAGGATATTTTTATGCCCTTGCAAGTCATAATCAGTGTCATATCCATTAACAGATATATATCAATCTATGTATCTATTATCCATATTAAAAAGTGTCACAATTTTTTTATACATTACTAAATTGTTATTGTCTATTCAAAATATTAATTGATGAATGTAAAGTGAAAATGAATGATTAAAACCGTGAAAAAAATGCTCTGTGTGTATAAAAGGAATAATTATGAAATTTATATATATATTAGTGATAAAACACCTTATTAAAAATAATTATAATATTTACGTGTGTTGGTGATGAGACAAGAATTAAATAAGTTCACACCTTGGTGATAAGTGTGGTCATAGTGAATACGAATGGATCATGTTATGAAATTATATGCGTGTGTGGTGAATAAAAAATGTGATGAACAATTATATAAATATAAGGGTGTGCAATAAAGTGATAAAATAAATCGTGACTAAAGAACAAATTATCGTTAAATGATCCTAATGATAGTTCTCATTATCAATACTACTACAAAAATAAGTGGTATATAGATTTAAAAAAATCGATCCTAATTATTAATCAGTCATAAGTGATGAAAATGCAGCTCTATTGAGTGCACTCGTGGTATCATTACATTTATAATAAATTGTTAACAAAATTCCATATTTTGACATCAAAATATGTGTATATATTAATAACAATAAATATAATTTAAAATGATCATAGAGCGTGATCCTTCTGAGGACACAGTAAAAAATCTAAAGATATATCAGATGCGTTCAAAAAAGGCTTAATTTATAAAAATGGAGAGTAACGGATACTCTAATTTAATCCAAAACGATGCAGACTGTTCATCAAGATCATTCTTGTTTCAAATTGGAGTAATTCCATGTCAATATCTCCACCTCTGATATTTAATTGTATTTGTTTCATACCAAATGCTTTTAGATCTTTGGGATTACAATCATGACATTGTAAAAAGTGATTTGCTACTGATGTTAATGGTTTGAATCTGGCCTTATCTCGTTTAGCATTTCTTATGTTGCCTATATGTTCTAGCAATCTCACTTTTAATGGTCTCTTGGTTTTACCAATATAATGTAGCCCGCATGGGCACTCTAATTGGTAGACCACACCAGCTGTATTACAGTTAATGTAACGGTCAATAGTCCTTTTTTTGTTCTAATGATCTTCAAAATGTTTTCTGGAGATCATACATTGGCAAGCTTTACATTGCTTACAGCTGTAGGAGCCCTTTACAGGGTAACATGATTTTTTCATAGCGGATAGATGGCTTTTTACCAAGCTATCTTTCACATTTGGCGAGCGTTCCAACTTGTTTGTACACTTGTGGGAAGCATACTCCTCAGATCATGGTCCGTCTGTAAGACTGACCATTGCTTTTGTAAAATGGCATTGATCTCCCTCCATTCATTATTAAAAGTCCCAATAAATCTTACTGGTTCTTCCTTAAATGTTTTGGAATTAATAAAGAATCTCTGTATTTTTTGACATTGTGTTAGGCATTCTTAATGATCCTGTTACTATATCCCCTCTGAGTCTTGTACACAATTGCTGTTCTCTTTCCTGATAAGTCACATTATCTGAACAATTACGTTTTGTACGCAATAATTCTCCTTTGGGGATTGCTTTAATAGTGGATGGTAGGTGTGCACTGTTGGAATGTAAGATACTATTGGTGGCCGTTTTTTTACGAAAATTGTCCATAGAAATCCGACCATTCACTTCTATCTTGATCTTTAAGTCCAGGAAATTCACAGTTTCTGGGCTAATATCTTCTGAAAGTTTTAGATTAAAATTGTTATTGTTCAGAATCATTATAAACTCTTCAAGGAGATCCTTGGTACCCTCCCAAAGTATTAGTATGTCATCTATATACCTTAGGTACAGAAGGATGCAGTGTATTTTTCATATTCCTCTTTAAAAACATGTTCTTTCTCCCACCACCCCAGGTAGAGGTTGGCATAAGTGGGGGCACACGCTGTCCCCATTGCCGTCCCTCTAACCTGGAGGTAGAATGTCTCATCACATGTAAAATAGTTTTTGGTTAATATAAATTCTAATAGTGAGAGCAGGAAGGAGTTTGTTTCGTAGTATCTACCCATGTCCAGGAAATATTTGACTGCCTGGATTCCTCTGATGTGATTGATGCTGGTATACAGACTCTCTACATCGTATGTTGCCAATAGAGTCCTGGGATTAACTACTAGATCTTGTAATTTGTTGAGGACATCCATTGTATCCCTTACGTATGAAGGTAATGTAAGTACAAAGTGACGTAAAAATTGATCCACATATATACTTGCCTTTTCTGTTAGGCTGCCCACACCGGAGACTATAGGTCTTCCTGGTTGGGTAGTGTCATTTTTATGAACTTTAGGAAGCAAATATAATGTGGGAACTTTGGGATTATCTGTTCTAAGAAAATCCAGATCTTTTTTATTGATCACACCATCTGTGTGTGCTTTAGTAATCAAGTTGGTATACATTACTTGAAATTCCAGTGGGATTGAATGTCAATATTTTATAGCACTGTCGGTCTCCGAGTTGTTTATGTAATTCTTCAAGATACATTGTACGGGGCCAAAGAACAATATTGCTCCCTTTATCAGAGGGCTTAATAATTGTGTCTTTCCACTGTGATATTTGTTGTAAAGCAAATCTTTCGTTGTCAGATTATCTCCTTGAGGTTTGGATGGTTTTGAAAATAGAGTATCTAAGTCTCTGGACACTAAGTCCTGAAAGACCTTTACTGGGGGACATATTTTGTAGTCCGGGAAGAAAGATGATTTAGGTTTAATTTTGCAAGCATCAAATGGTATAAAGCTTTTGTCGGTCAATGTCTTCACTCTCCATTACCAAATCTTCCAATATTTGTAGGATTTGATAATCCTCCACTGATAAAATAGGGTTAGGTGTATAATTTAGAGTTTGGAAGATATTATTTTGTTACATAAAGACATTTTTTAGAAGAATCTTTTTCGTGAAGAGATGAAGATCTTTTTGACACTCAAACCTATTTGGTTTTTGTGTGGGAGAAAAGGATAATCCCTTGCTCAATAGGGTGATTTGGTCTTTGGTGAGGATTTTATTGGTAAGATTGATAATTTTAAGTTGGTCGTTGTTTATTTCCTGTTTTGTTAAATTCTCTCGGATCTTCCCTCCATCCACGTGTCTCTCTCTTTCTTCGTACTCCTCCTCCCCTTGCCTTCTGAACTTTGGTTTTCCATCCCTAAACCTGTTCTGATGTATTTCAGACTGCCATCTAAAAAACGTTGCTTATTCCAGTCTCTCCCAAATAGATTAGAGGATCCTTCTCCATCTGAAGATTCTGCTTCAGAGGTTGTGTAATGGGTTGGTTTGGGTTTCTTTTGACGTTGTACGTTATTCCTCCATCTGTATACCTTATCTTCTGCAAAGTCTTGCTTTTCTCTATGGAATTTACGACATTTCCTGTCAATAATACCCTGCTCAAAGTCATCTCTCTCTTTCTTGTATTTATTATATAAAATTTGAAATTTATCTAAAGACTCATACTTCTTTAATTTTTCACTCAAAGTGGAAATATCATTGGCATATTGATTTAGTAGAATCTCGTGTTTAATTAGTATTTTAATTAGATCTTTGGAACATTGTGTCAATGTTCTCTCCCATTCTTTTCTAAGATCTTCATTAGCCAGCTCAAAAGTGGGGAAAATGTTGTGTCTAAACCCTCTTGGTGTAATGTCGTTCTTGACATAGTTATTAAATGTTGTTCTATTCCACCATGTTTTGCTTTGTTTAATGAGTCTGTTTAAGTTGGTATAAATCATACAACATTGAAAAAACATAACTTTGTGTGAAATGTCGGCACTTGAAAGCATTGCCTCCACTGTGTGTATAAGAGAATGGGATTAACACAGTGAAGAAAATGGCATACATTACCATGCTTATCTAGCATTTATACTATGTTACAGTGTTACTCTGAGTGAACAGTGGGAATGTATATAATTTACGTTAATACCACTACTTGTGATTAAACCTTGCAGCCCTGCATGAGGAATCTAAATCATACACTCAGTAATGTTGGTCTGAGTAATAGTTTATTAACCTATTTTGCAGCCCCATATAGGGAGCTACAACAATGGCACTGTATTGTATTAAGTATAATTAAAACCAACAGGGGGTGCTACACTCTGAGCAAAAACCAAATACAACTTCATACTGCATGAACCAACCCTGCAGTCATACAGGGGGAACCCTTATATTTGGGTTAAGTAATCTTTAATATCAATTTGGGCACTAAGATGTCTGCATACTAATCAGTTTAGACATCACCAAATGTCTATTAGTAAATTATGATGCAATCCAATAGGGGGAGCTATAATAAATAAATTCTATCAGCAAAGTGCGATGTAATCCAATAGGGGGAGCTATAAGTAATTTCTACTAACCATGTGTGATGCTATTTAATAGAACCCAATAGGGGGAGCTGCAAGCTACAATCCTTATTAGTTAAGCTAACTGTGCAATATACCAGATATTATAGCTTCCTTTCAAATACTGATGGTCTATATATTGGGTGATAAAGCATTATAACTCATGAAGGTATTCTGCAGCCCCATAAGAGGAGTTAATACAATATAAATAGCACCTTTATAACCCTTATGGGAGACACCACAATGGAGCTATAACATACTTACCATATAAATTGAAGTTTAATATGCAGTGCACACCATTTAGCCCAAGTGTTAATATATTTTTTGAGTGATGTGTTACTAACACCTCTCAACGTAATACTTCTTAGAGACTATCAAACCTACTAATTTATCTGGTTGCTGCAGCTGATTGTTTGTGTCTCAACCCAATAGGGGGCACTAAGATTAGTATCAGGAACTGGAAACATGTTCCCATGTGACAATATTCCATGAATACAAATATATGGCTACTATAGAGAATGTTGTGCAAATTATAGCATATATTGGATCAACCTGCTTTTTTATATTTAACAATTAATGTGGTGTAATGGCATACCATAATCAATAGATGGCAGCATAACATCATTAATGGAATTTATATCTTGGTTTAGCTTCAATATAGCACATTTTATTACAACTACAGGCAGCAGATGCAGGGTTAATTGAACTCCAGTATCATTAAGTATATGAATTTATATACGGTAATTCACATATTATGATTAATGACACTGGAGACAACAACATTTAATAGAATTCTCACTCAGAAACACAACTTAAAGGGACACAGACAAATTAATTATTAATAATTTAATAATAATTGATGACACGTTTGTTTCAATGTTTTTATTATATTTTTTGTTGGAATATTTCACTAATAAGGCGACAAATTCTTTTTAATAATTTATCTAATAAATGTTATATTTTATATAAAATTATAATCTATGTGCGCCAACAAAGAGACAATACTCTTCTCTTTTCTCTTCTTGTAAACTATTATATGTTGTCCTTGGCAGCACCCCGACAGAATGATTTCATATGTACTACAAATTGTCTAATTGGGGTTACTATGTAAGTATATACATTTCTCTTAACCTAAACCTAGTGCAGAGGTGTTTCTCCAGCCCCCTACCCTTAGTTTAATAACTTCTCAGGGTCCATCTGAAGCTCAGAACCGGAGATGATATACCCCAAAAAGGGTATAACTGGAACTTTAAAAACACACTTGGAGATCTTACCATAAAGCTTATTAGCTCGAAGACGACTTAATACCTCTTTAACATGGGTACGATGATCAGAAAGATTCCTGGAAAAATCAAATCATCATCAAGATAAACAATAACAAACTGGTAAAGTATATCTTGGAAAATTTAATTCACAAACTCCTGGAACACCACAGGAGCATTACATAAACCAAAAGGCATGACGAGGTACTCATAATGGCCATCTTGCATATTAAACGCGGTTTTCCACTCATCAGCCTCTTTAACTCTGATCAAGTTATAAGCTCCTTTTAGATCAAGTTTAGTAAATAGTTGAGAACCCATAACTCTATCAAACAGTTCCGTAATGAGAGGTAAAGGATATTTATTTTTTACGGTAATCTCATTTAGATGTCTGTAGACCGCCTTCTTTTTTCTTTACAAAAAAGAAGCCCGCTCCAGCGGGAGATGAAGAAGGCCTGATAAACCCCTTTCGTAGGTTATCTCGCACATACTCTGACATGACTTGAGTCTCAGGAACAGAGAGAGGGTATACTCGACCTTTAGGTGGCATTTTACCAGGGATAAGTTCAATAGAACAATCCCAGGGACGATGCGGTGGAAGTTCGTCTGTCGCCTGCTCAATAAAGACATCAGCAAATTCATGATAAGGCTGTGGGAGAGAAGGTGGAACATCTACTTTCACTTCAGCCAATCGTACCACAGGAATCAAACAATTTAATTTGCATTTGGGACTCCAAGAAAGAATTTTAGAACAAGTTCAATCAATATCAGGGTTATGAAGAGTAAACCAAGAACTATATCATACATAGAAATAGGTAATACCAAAACTCTATAAACTTTCTTCATGCAAAGCTCCTACCCTCAACTTCAGACTTTGGGCCTGATTCAGAGCTGAACGCTCTGACCAGAGCACTCGCTCTGAATCAGTGCCCTCCTACCTGAAAATGGAGCGGCCTCCTGGCCGCTCGCATAGCTGTGGGTGACCACCCATAGCATATGCGAGCGGCCAAAAAGATGGGCGCGATGGTCTTTGACCATCGCGACCATCGGGCTTGCGACGAGACCCTGCGGTAGGGTCTCGCTGCCGCAAGCCCAGGAGTGAATGTGGCTCTATCAGAGCCAAAATCACTCCCACTGACATCATTACTGATGTCAGTGGGGCCGGCTTCAGACGGTAGGCGTTCCAATGGGAACGTCTCCGTCTGGCAGCCACGCCCCTGGCACGCCCACCAAAGGGGGCGTGTTGTCAATCAACATCGACAGCACGCCCCCTTTGGTGCGAGACCCGGAGCGACGGAGAGCCCATCGCTATCCGGGTCACGCGCATGACGGAGCTCCCTCCGTCGTGCGCATGCGCAATGGGGCAACATCGACCCGCTTGTGAGCGTCCTTTGCTCGCGAGCGGGTCTGAATGACCCCCTTTGTTTGATGTGTAACATATCCATTAGAAATTCTAGTCCCATTTACTGCAGAAAGGGAAAAAGAACGGGTTAATTTGACAACAGGAATTTTCAACTTTTGAACCAAAGACAATGAAATAAAATTGCCAGCTGCTCTAGAATCTAGCAATGCAGAAAACTCTCGACATGAAGAACCAGAGTCAGGAATGCTCACAGAAATTAAACAATCTTTTTGGGGGAAACTTTAGAGAGTACCCCTAGTTTGACTTCCCCTCCATCAACTAGGGACGACAGTTTCCCGGCCTTATTGGACATTTAGCAAAAAAATGTTCTGAGGATGCACAATACAAGCACAGATTAGAACGCCTTCTACATTGCTTCTCCACTTCAGACAATTTGGCTTTATTAATTTGCATAGGTTCATCAGATGTACCATGAACAGAGCGAGACTTGGGAAGAGAATTTTTAAAACACTCAGTGCGATTCCTCTGAACCCCTCGTTCTCGCATACGCAGAGCAATTTTAATAGGTCAATGAAATTAACTCATCCAAACTCTCAGGAAGATCCCGAGTCACCATATCATCTTTAAGTCTCTCAGAGAGACCATTCCAATATGCTGCTCTTAATGCCTCATTGTTCCACTTAAGTTCTGCGGCTATAGTTTGAAAACGAACCACATACTGACCAACTGGAGTTGCTCCCTGCTTTACTCGTAAAATGTCCACAGAAGCAGCCACTGATCTTTCAGGTTCAACAAATATCCTTTTAAAAGTAGAAACAACGGTGCAGTTGACAACTGTAACAAGGATGAGTTCAATATCCACAGGAACGAAAAGACATCAGGTAAAGTGCAGCAAAATTATGAAAGCACAGTGATAGAGTAAAAAACAATACTTAGACAATAGGAATGCTGGGCTCTGTAGTGCAGTGGATAACTGGCATCAGAAGTTCATCTGGAATATAACAAAGTTCACAGTAATCCACATGCACAGCGGGGATCTGGCAGGAGTCCAAGAAAAGACCTGAAAGCAACGTTGCACAGACACTGAGACATGGGCCCTCATTCAGAGCCACTCGCTAGCGGCAGTACGCTCGTTCCGAGCGATGTTCGCACATCTGCGCATGCGTACGGTTTTTAGTACGCATGCGCGTACCAGTCAGTGCGGCCGAAAATCGTTTGTACGCAATATAGCGAGTGCCTGCTATTTTGAGTGACAGAATGAGGCGTATGTGGGTGGTAACAGGGGAAGGTGCTTGAAAACGGGGAGTGGAGATCCGAACGCAGGCGTGCTTAAAGGTCAAAACGGGCGTTTTATGGGTGTGCATAATTAATATAGAAGCGTCAATGACCACGTCATTTGTTTTTTTTTAACTCAGAACTGCTCGCAAAATAGCGGTTGAAAAAAACAACCACAAGAATAGCGAGCAGTTCATATCCTGTTCGATGTACTCGATTAATCTAATAAATAGCGGACATGACGTATGGTGCGAGCGGCCAGGGGACGTTTTTTAAGAAATAAAAGAGCGTATGTTTTGCTCGCTCGTTCAGACTTAGAGGTGTGAACAGACTGCAATGTGCGAACGGATCATTTGAATAGCCACCCCTTGTTTTTGAACGAACGAACGCAAATAGCGAACGGCTCTGAATCAGGCCCATAGTTAGTAACAGGCTTTATACTAGAGGTCTGTGATCAATAGGAAGTTTCAGAACATGTGATCCAAATAGAATCAGGTTTGAAATAAGGAGCAATGTAGGAATCCCACAACCTGACGACACCTGGGAAACAGATGATCACTTTAACACTCTATCCCCTGAATGAGAAGCATGCCAGCAAGCAGGATAGCTCCTCCAGCAGCCACAATGGAACTTTGGCAAGTTTATCTTTGTGTACTGAAATAGTCGCATTCCTGACACATTATGATATCACATTGCCATTCCCATTATGATGTCACACTGTCTCTCCCATTTTTAAGCCACATTGACACTCCCATTATGACATCACAATGTAATTCTCATTATTAAACCACTTTAGTACTCCCATTATGGCATCACATTGTCACTCCCATTATGATGTCACTGTCGGCCCATTTCTAAGCCACATCACCGCTCCCATTATGACATCACAATGTCACTCATTATTAAACCACTTTAGTACTCCCATTGTGACATCATTTTGTATTTTAATACTCCCATTATGACATAATTTTGTCACTCCCATTATGACGTCACATAATCACTTCCATTTTTACATCACATCAACACTCCCATTATGACATCACATTGTCACACCCATTATGTCAGTCACTCCCATTTTTACATCACATTGCCACTCCCATTATGACATCACAATGCCACTATCATTAATAAACATTAGTACTCCCATTATGGCATCAAAGTTTCACTCCGTTTTAACTCACATTGACACTCCCATGACATGACTATGTCACTCTCATTATTAACCCTTTTTAGTACTCCTGTTATGACAGTTTTGTCACTCCTATGTCACACTGTCACTCCCAATTTTACATCTTATTGTCACTCCCATTATGATATCACAATGTCATTCTCATTATTAAACCACTTTAGTAATCCCATTATGGCATCACATTGTCACTCCCATTATGATGTCACTGCCCTGCCCATTTTTAAGCCACATCACCACTCCCATTATGACATCACAATGTCACTCATTATTAAACCACTTTAGTACTCCCATTGTGACATAATTTTGTAACTCCCATTATGACATCACACTACTGCCGATTTTTACATCACATCGACACTCCCATTGTGACATCATAATGTCTTTTTCATTAGTAAACCACTTCAGTACTCCCATTATGACATTATTTTGTCTCTCCCATTATGACGTCACACAATCACTTCCATTTTTACATCACATTGACACTCCCATTATGACATCACAATGTTACTATCATTATTAAACCACTTTAGTACTCCTATTATGTCACACTGTCACTCACATTTCTATATTTTATTGTCACTCCCATTATGACATCACAATGTCATTCTCATTATTAAACCACTTTAGTACTCCCAGTATGGCATCACATTATCACTCCCATTATGAAGTCACACTGTCACTCCCAATTTTACATCACATCCACACTCCCATTATGACATCACAATGTCATTCTTATTAAACCACTTCAGTACTCCCATTATGACATCATTTTGTCACTCCCATGATGACATCACACTGTAACTCCCATTTTTACATCATATCGCTATTCCCATAATGACATCACAATGTCATTCTCATTAGTAAACCACTTTAGTACTCCCATTATGACATCATTTTGTCACTCCCATTATGTCTTCTCCTATAAACAAAACTGTTAACAAAACTGAAGGCCTGTGGCTAGGGTGTATATGGAGGAGGAGCCAAGGCATCCTGGGAGCTGAAAGCTTTAACTGTTTGGTGCCTGGATCTCTCAAACCACATTTTACCCATGGTATCCCTGTAGACCTCGAAGAAACGGAGTGATCAAGGTAAGTCCACCATAACTGTCATTTTCCACATCACATTGACACACACTAGGGTTAATTTATTTGTCAGCAGTCAATTAACCTACCAGTACGTTTTTGGTGTGGGGAAGAAACCCGGAGCACTTGGAGTAAACCCACTCAATGAGTACATACAAACTCAACAACAATCATCCTTGACCAGGAATAGAACTCATGACTTCTGCTGTGAGTCAGTAATGCTAACCACTAAGCCAACTATCCTGCCAAAGTGCTACTTTCTATTAAGAAAAAAAAATGTGGCGTTAAGTCTACTTCCATCTTCCTTGCTACATTAATTCCCTAGTAAATGTAATTTTTTGGGCTTCACATCTGTGAAATATCGAAAAATGTATATCACTTGCAGGAAACGATGACTGGGGAGGAGCAACAGCAGTTCGTCCAGTAGAAAGTGTTACCACCTCCCAGTTTAATACATGTCTTGTTTGATGCTGAAAACTTCCCCCCTTACTGCCTGTGTATTTAAAATAAAATAAAAAAATACAAACAACAAATGTAATAAAGCAAATGTTTATTCTCCAGTTTCTTTTGATTAAGAAAAGCCCCATTTCCGCAAGTATTGGAAGAAATCAAAAGGATCAGCTGGTGCAGATGCTATTTACATCCTCTGTACAGGTTTTAGACCCAGAATATCGAAGCCCTTGGCCATCACAGCAGCTGTAGCGTCACACAGCAACATCCTGGCCATGTTCACCTTGACAATCTGACCTGCACAACACAAAACACACACCTTACAGTCTAGAACAAGAACAATGAATATAAGGAGAGTCAGCCTAATATCCATGAACTGCTTTTCAGTGTAATTGTAAATACCATTAATTGTATATTGGAACCTTAACATCATTCTGTGGGAAAAAATTGCTGTCAGGAGAAAGAAGAGCATGGCTAAGTTCCATCCATAAGAGTTGTAGTACATACGTGCCATTAATCTCCAATAGTGTGTGTTATTAAATGAGGACCATTTAACAAAACATGAAACCTGAAGTGTGTAGAGAAGACACCTAATAATACATAGCTAGAAGAAAAAATGCTGACACAACCCATTTTCACTAGAGATTTAAGAAGAAAACCGCTTTGGTGTATTACCATAAAACATGGATTCATTTAGATAATATTTAATTCAAGTGCAATCACAAATAAAAAGCAGTAAAAAGCTTATCTGCAATTATGATCCAGAAAAAGGTTTTACCGATCAGATAACTGTACTCTACAATCCAAATCACCAGCAGGTTTGTAAAAGCTGCCATAATTTATTTTTTATTTTTTTTCACATCAATAATATTTTATTGAAAAAAACTTTTTCTCTTTTAGTGAGGGTACAGAAATAAAAAAATGAAGGGGAGGGCAAATTGGGGAAAGGTACAAAACACAACAAAAACAATGTACATAATAAAAATCGAACAAACAATATACTGATCCAGACTAATCAATAAGGGGATTTTTGGTTACTAACCGTTGCATCCTTTTTTCTGAATCAGGCTGGGGGACACTTGACCATGGGGTTGTAGATGGGACTACAAGGAGCTGGCACTTAACAAAACTCTAACTTTTAACCCAAGCCCCTCCCCTCTGCAACCCCATGACTGCAGTACAAACTTCAAAAGTGCCTGGTAAGGAGAAGCAGTAACTCCATGAAACTGTTATAACAATAACCAAAATTATTGGCACCGCAGGGACTAACTTTGTCAAAAATACCACGCAACACAACTGAGCGTGAGGGAGGGAATGCAGTGTCCCCCAGCCTGATTCAGAGAAAAGGATTCAATGGTAAGTAACCAAAAATCCCCTTTTCTCGATCTTCAAGGCTGGGGGATACTGGACCATGGGACATTCAAAAGCCGCCCCAAGGGGCGGGAAACCTCAGGTTGCCTGACCTGAGAACTATACGCCCAAAGTGGAACATGAAACCTGTAAAAGTGCGCAAATGTGCGGACAGAGGACCAGGTAGCTGTACGATAGACCTGTTCAGCAGAGGCCGCATGGCACGCTGCGCCGGAGGTAGTCGCCGCCCGAGTAGCATGAGTCGACACTTGATGCCGGTCGCCCTGCATCAGAATAAGCCAGAGTGGAGAGAGTGGATGACAGAGCGGATCCATCTTGCAATGGTCTGCTTCGTGGCTGGCCAGCCCCGTTTCTGAGCATCTTAGAGAACCAGTAGGGAGTCCGTATGACGTACGGCAGAAGTTCTGTCTAAGTAGATCGGCAGGGCCCGGACAAAGTCCAACAGTGTCAGATTGTCCCTGTCCGGGGGTAAGTCTCCAATGGGGAAAACAGAGTAAAGACAATTTCCTGGCTTAAGTGGAAAGCCGAAACAACCTTCAGTTGGAACGAAGGAACTGTTCAGAGAACAGCCCGATCGTCATGGAAAATGAGGAACGGTAATTTGCAAGACAAGGCCCCCAACTCAAAGACCCGCCGAGCAGAGGCAATGGCCATAAGGAAAACCAAAATTTCCACGTGACAAATCTAAGGTCCACAGAATCCAAAGGCTGAAAGGGAGACTGCTTGAGAGCAGAGAGGACCAGGGTCAGATCCCACAGAGCCACTGGCAGCTGAAACGGAGGTTGAACCTGCAACACTCCCTGCAAAAAAGTCCAAACCTCTGGCAGGAGGGCCACACACGCCTGAAAATAAAAATCGACAGAGCAGAAATCTGTACTTTCAATGAACGAAGCCGCAAGCTGGCTTCCAGACCTCCCTGAAGGAAAGCGAATAGCCTCGAAAGGCGAAACTGGGATGTATGAACATCGCGCCATTCACGCCACAAGATGTAGGTCTTTCAGACCCTATGATAGTTGCGAGACGAAACCGGTTTCCAAGCCCACAACATAGTACGGACAACAGAAGGGGAAAACCCCTTAGCTGTTAAGAGATTGGTTTCAACAACCAGGCCGTTAAAGACAAATTCGAGGAAGGTCCTCGTGCTGAAACAGACCCTGCAGGAGCAGATCTGGTCGCTGCAGGAGGCGCAAACCGTGACCTATGGCCAGCTTGAGGACCGCAAAAAACCACAACCTGCGCAGCCAGTTTAGAGCCACGAGGATCACCGGAACCTGTTGCTCCCTGACCCGCCGGAGTACCCGAGGCAACATGGGAATCGGAGGAAAAATATATGCCAGATGGAAGTTCCAGGGAACGGTCATGGCATCCACTGCGAAGGCGATTGGATCCTGGGATCTCGCACAAAATCAGGGGACCTTGGAGTTGTGCAGAGACGCCATCGGGTCCACCTCCAGAAGGCCCCACTTCCATACCAACTGCTGGAAGACCTCTGGATGGAGAGACCACTCCCCTGGAAGGAAAATGGTCCTGCTGAGGAAGCCCACTTCCCAATTTCCCACGCCCGGAATATACACCTTGCCTCTGCCATGACAACCACACTCCTGGTGCCGCTCTGATGGTTCACATACGCCACAAGCGTGGCATTGTCAGACTGAATCCTCACTGGGCGGCCAGTCAGGATGGACTGGGCTCCCAACAGAGCTAGATAGATGGCCCAAAGCTCCAGCACATTTATCGGTAGAACAATCTCCGATGACAACCAAAGACCCTGAAGACAAAGATTCGACATCACTGCTCCCCAACCGCTGAGACTTGGGTCTGTAGCTTGGAGACTCCAGCTTGGAGTGACCAAGGAGTGACCTTGGAGCAGGTGATCGGACATCAGCCACAATCGTAGAGATGGTAGAGTGTTGTACCACAGAACCAGAAGCTGAGAGGAGAGGTTCCCCGTGCGACCCAAACAATTCCGGCTAATCTCCCACTGGAAGTTTCGCGAATGGAAGCGGGCGTGCTGGATGGTCTCGAAGGTAGAGACCATCGTACCCAGCAGCTTCATGCACAGCCAGATGAGGCGAGGCACCGACAGTACCTTCGTGACCAAATCCTGGAGGGCCTGGGCTAAAGCAGGAAGACTCTTTGGAGAGACATATCGAAGATCACACCCTGAAACAACAGGCACTGGCAAGGCTCAGGATTCGACCGTGATCCAGAAGCACCTGCACCGTGCGGTCCAGATGGACCTGCAACTGGGACGCCGAATCTGCTTTCACTAGCAGATCATCCAAATAGGGAATGACCGTTATCCCTCAGCGTGCAGCAGGCTGGCCAGTCGCCATGATCTTCGTGAAGACACGTGGGGCTGTTGCCAAGCCAAATAGCAGGGCCTGGAACTAGCAGTGTGCCTGTCCAACTGTGTGAGAGTGGTGCCCTGGCCAAATAGGATTGTGGAGGTACGCATCTCTGACGTCGAGTGCAGCCAAAATGTGTTGCCCGACATTCCCTGGATCACTGAACGGAGAGATTCCATGCGGAACCAGGACTGTCTCACCGCAGTAATGAGGTCCTCCACACCTTGGCCCAAAGGGGGCTCTGTACCCTCCTGTTCAGGAAGAACCTCCTCCTCTGGAAGTTCTCCCTACTCCTCCTCAAAATCCAGAATGTCTAAATGGTCCCCTGGATGAAGGAAGACGCTTATGATCAGTGCGGAGCTTAGTATCCTCAAAGAACCATTCCATATAAAACTTCTTGAATCCCGCTGCTGAGTGCTCCATGGTACGAAGTCAAGGTAGATCGGGCACCAGGTGGGTGACCACCCCGGCTGCGGGTGGCGAATGCATGAAAGGGACAGGCGCAGCAGCCACCTGAGCCTGTTATTCCCTCTGACGAACCCTGAGTTTCACCAAGTCGGAGAGCGACAGACCTATAGTCTGAGTCCACGCCAGTTCATCCGAGGCTAATGCGGCACCACCTGACGCCTGCGCACAACTAGGCCCCGCCTGATAGTTCACTCACAGCGTCCCGGAGTCCAACTGTCCACATGGAAATTCTACATGACATTGGGAACACGTAAAATTATCACCATAGTAGAGGTTTGGACCTTGGCAGGCTTCGATTTGTCAGTCATATCTGCCACGCAGTTGCGCTAACCTGTGGACGTAGGTAGTCCAACAAAAAAAAAAAATGCACTGTCAAATTCCCAGACAGGCAAGAACAATAAATACTTCCTTGGGGGCTAAATCCAGAAGAGGAGAGGAGCTTGTGGCTTGTGAGCATTGTCCCTGGGCCCAGGCAGTCTCTGATGAGACCGGAGTGCTATGGGGGATGCCGCTGGTTAGCGCACCCCCTACTCTGCTGCGGCGCCGCGCAAGATGCGGCTCCCGCAGCCGCTGTACTTTAACTGTGCGCTGCTTTAAACAGCGCACAGTACCCAAGTACATTTTTTTTCAAAATTACAAATAAAATAAAATAAGCCTTATGCTAGAAAAGGGCTGCTCAGCAGCCCTCCTAAAAACGTGCCTTACTCCTCAGGCACTTAAACTACACTGCAGTCATGGGGTTGCAGAGGGGAGGAGTTTTGATTAAAAGTTATTATTGTTAAGTGAAAATAAAAATAAAATTGAACAGCACTATAGATGCTAAAAATGGAATGGATTAAGTGCAAATACACATTTATTATAAATATAACAAATAATATAAATTAGGAACATGTAAATACATAAAAGCCTCTCTATATTTGGCAAATTGCAGATTAGTGGCACATGGATTGTACAGGTGATAGTCAACTGTACAATCCATGTGGCACTAGTCTGCAATTTGCCAAATATAGAGAGGCTGTTATAGGAAAAGGTGTTTTCTTTAATATAATCCCCAGATGCTGACGGATTTATCATTTCTATTATGAAACTGTTACTAATACTCATGCTGATATAGAGAGATACTTTAGGCTCCCACTGAGGAATGATTTTATGAAATTTTAAGTCTCTTTCTATATCAACATGAGTATTAGTAACAGTTTCATAATAGAAATGATAAATCCGTCAGCATCTGGGGTTTATATTAATAATAAAGAAAACACCTTTCCTATAACAGCCTCTCTATATTTGGCAAATTGCAGACTAGTGCCACATGGATTGTACAGTTGACTATCACCTGTACAATCCATGTGCCACTAATCTGCAATTTGCCAAATATAGAGAGGCTTTTATGTATTTACATGTTCCTAATTTATATTATTTGTTATATTTATAATAAATGTGTATTTGCACTTGATCCATTACATTCTTAACATCTAAAGTGCTGTTCAATTTTATTTTTATTTTCATATATGTAATGTGAGGTCTGACTAGCCTCAACCACTTCAGCTGCTTCAGAATCACTGCCCTTAGCAGCGCCTGTGTCAGAACCACTTGTTAGTTCTATACCTTTGCTGAGTTTTGTTAAGTGCCAGCTCCTTGCAGTCCCATCTACAACCCCATAGTCCAGTGTCCCCCAGCCTTGATGAAGAAAAATAAAAATAAATACATATAACAGATTGACATAACATCCAAAACCAAACTAACTAGAAATGGAAGGTTCACTCAGAAATTGTAAAGAGTCCGACAAAGACTGTTTGGACAGAAAAACAGCAGCCTCTCCATCAGTTACGCATTCATGCAGAGCCATGCACTTCATTATCAGAGAGGAAGCAGAAGTAGAGTATGGCATGGATTCCGTTTCCATCAAAAAATTTAAATGGACCTTATAGAGCACCTTAAAATTGGAGGAGGAAGAGGCTGTTTCCAGCATTGGTCAAGCGCAGGGCAGCTGCAATACAAATATGCCCAAGTATATATAGTTTGTGCGATGGAATGGAGGCAGAGTATATAAGTAATAGAGCCAAGGTCGGGGAGGGAGATGGAGATAACCCTAGAACCTTCTAAATTAAAGAAAATACATCTAGCCAATAAGTACGTGTAGGAGAGGACAAGTCCAAAATACATGATAACTATGGCCCACTTCACCACAATTACGCCAACAGAATTTCGAAGATGAGCACCAACAACAATGCAGTTTATCTGGTGTTAAATAAAGTCTATTTAAAAACTTGACTTGCATTTCAGTATGGTTCAAGCACCGGGACATTCGGAAAGTAGTAGAATAGATAAATTCCCATTGAGAAAGAGAAATGGGGTGGGCTAAATCTGTCTCCCATCATAACTGTGCTGCGGATTTATCAGAAGGGCACAGCCCAATAAGAAATTTATACCAAAATGAAACTCCACCTCTAGACCTGCCCCTATGCAATTGAGAAAAAAGCGTTTTGGGGAGGAGCGCGAATCGAGCCACCCGAACCAGACATTTTCTGGTACCAATGGCGGATCTGCATATAGAGGAATAACTCTGTCGCAGGCAAGGAAAACAGGATTGCAGATGGGACAACGAAAGGAATAAACTACCCTCCACAAGATCTCTCAATTTAACCAAACCGAAACAGTAAGATTAGGAATACATTTTGCTATTGCTTTGATAGAAAATACCGGGGACGGGAGTGAAAGATCAGGTATCCGAGCAGTTAATTTGTCCCAAATAAATAATGAGGCTTTTATATATGGCAAAAATTAAGAACCAGGTGGGCAAGCTGTTTTAAAAAGGCAATAGAAATAAATGCTAAACCAAACCGGTTTAGCATTTAATTATATTGCCATTTTAAAGCGATCAGCCAAAGCAGACAATGATTGGTGGTTTTGACAACTCGCTTCTTAGTAAATATACATTACCCCAATGACTCGTCCAAAAAAAAAAATCACTGAAGATTCACACAATGCAAACTTTGATCCATGTTTTATGGAAATACCCAGAGTGGGTCCCTGGCATTCAGTTTGCAGATGGTTGACCATTTGATAATACAGCTTGTAGTTTTAAAGAATCGGTTTTCATGGTTTGATGTGACTAAAGCTGGGTACACGCTTGATCAACGGGTATTCGTTCCGACATCGGAACGAACGCTCTTGAACGGAGATTGCCTGTACACACTAGAATAAGTTAATGAACGATGGAACTATCACTGTTCCGTCCTTACTACAGCGTAATCACTAGGTTTGATGTGCAGCATATCAAACCTAGCAACCGTCGCTAGCGATCAGGGGAGATTGCAATCGTCTGTACACATTAAGCGATGTAGGCGTTTTTTCGTTACGGCAAATCGGTCTGACATCTCTCCATTGTATGCCCAGCTTAGGGCCATATTCAATTAGGCTGGGAAAAGCCTAAATTGAATAAAAAACTTTTTCGCCGATGACGTCATTTTCGCATTTTCTCACTTATCCCCATATTCAATTGTAGCGTATTTTCGCTGGTTTGAAAATGCAATGCAATGTAATAGGTGAAAAAGTTTTGCCTATGATTACCCGGCGGAAAAAAGTGCAGAATAGCGGTTTTGGGGTGCAGAAACCACTCTGCACCCTTTGTACACCCCCGAAAAAGTTCAAAGTGGGGGTACAAATTCAAAAACTAGCGAAATAGCCTTTGGGGGGGTCTGCAAGTATGGGGGAGGTGTTTTTTTGATGTAAGGTGAATGCTGAAGGTGCGTGTTTTAATGCTTGACTTTAGCGATTTTTAAATATGCTTCGACTCATTTTCATGTACCCTAAATTTGATGGAACTACTTATTTTTCAAAAAAAACAGTGGTAAATGCTATACTTCACCACTTTCTCAAAGACCCTAAAAACCAGCTATTGAGACCTTTTAAAGCCCCCAAATACCTTCAGCAGGGCTATTCGGGGGTACCCATAGTGAACCCCCATGTCAGAGCATCTTTTGGGAGGTGTCAGGCTGATTTCACCAAAAATGACAGCACTTTTCGCTTATTTCGATTTCGTCGGGTCCCGTTTTCGCCGATTTGGAATTGAATACGGGGATACGCGGGAACGAGCGTGATAAGTTTTCGACCTGAAAACCTCCGATGACGCCGAAAAGTCTGGCAACGGACTTTTCGCTTCAAATTGAATATGGCCCTTAATGTAGATAAACTGAATTTGGCTTTTTAATCCAAAGTGCTATTGTATTTGATGACATACTGCCCCATGAGCCCTCTCTATTATTATTTTTATATTCATGTCATCTGTGACTAGTGCAGAATTGAGAGGGCTGAGCTGCTACTGATTCTGCACAACACAAATTATTGTGCCTCAAGGTGGCGCTGGATATACATTATATTATAAGAACCATTTTACTTCAAAATCTTGGTTCAGACCGCCAGTTTTATATTTACATATGATTATCAGTTCCTTCCTGGCGATAGTTGCCGTACTGTTATTAGATCTAATTACACGGAAGGCCCGCGCTGTGCCCGCCTTGGTGATTACCAGAGGTCGCGTGGTCGCGGCACGGAGGTTCCAAGAGTGTGCTGCGGCGAGCGCCCATGTGGGACACAGCGGGGAAGAATTCACGTGTAGAACCGGAAAATGCTATTCCCGGAGGAGTTAGTGCCGGGAGTGGCTACAGGAAACAGGAAATCAGCTCACAAGATCTCACCCCGGAATGTGGATTATAAGAACTTTATTCCATTTACATATGATACTGTATATTTGTATACATTGGACAGGTTTGTCAATTAGGTTAATATCTTAATTAATGACACAGGGTATTTAAAGTGCCAAAATGTGTGTTGTTCCCTATACCTTGAAAAAGATCTGCAGAAGGAGATCGAAACGCGTTGGTCACAGGGAACCTTTGCTTTTGGACAGTATTGACAGGTATATTTCCTGCATGAGGCAGTGGATTCCGGGCTCCACTGATTCTTCTACATCAGGTTATCACCCTCTTTATTACTACTACCTGGAAAATCCTTTATGTGCTGCAGTTTGTTTTATATTTGTTCATTAAAAATTATCATCAGTCATACATTCTACTCCTTTTGTATGAGGATGAATCATGCATGGTGATAACCTAAAAGAACACTGAGACACATAAAGAAACCTTTATGAGCAGCTACAGCGTACACCAAATGTGAGTTGGGTACGCAATATTTCACTCTCTTTTATAACCCTGTATTCACTAAGTGTATTCACTCTTTTATAACCCTGTATTCACTAAGTGTATTCACTCTCTTTTATAACCCTGTATTCACTAAGTGTATTCACTCTTTTATAACCCTGTATTCACTAAGTGTATTCACTCTCTTTTATAACCCTGTATTCACTAAGTGTATTCACTCTCTTTTATAACCCTGTATTCACTAAGTGTATTCACTCTCTTTTATAACCCTGTATTCACTAAGTGTATTCACTCTCTTTTATAACCCTGTATTCACTAAGTGTATTCACTCTCTTTTATAACCCTGTATTCACTAAGTGTATTCACTAAGTGTATTCACTCTCTTTTATAACCCTGTATTCACTAAGTGTATTCACTCTTTTATAACCCTGTATTCACTAAGTGTATACACTCTCTTTTATAACCCTGTATTCACTAAGTGTATACACTCTCTTTTATAACCCTGTATTCACTAAGTGTATTCACTCTCTTTTATAACCCTGTATTCACTAAGTGTATTCACTCTTTTATAACCCTGTATTCACTAAGTGTATTCACTCTCTTTTATAACCCTGTATTCACTAAGTGTATTCACTCTCTTTTATAACCCTGTATTCACTAAGTGTATTCACTCTTTTATAACCCTGTATTCACTAAGTGTATTCACTCTCTTTTATAACCCTGTATTCACTAAGTGTATTCACTCTTTTATAACCCTGTATTCACTAAGTGTATTCACTCTCTTTTATAACCCTGTATTCACTAAGTGTATTCACTCTCTTTTATAACCCTGTATTCACTAAGTGAATACAGGGTTAAGTGGGAACCTAAAGGGTGGAAATATAAAGATACCTAGATAAGAATAATCTCACACAATAGCATGTGAGTTCGGGTATGGCTTCATTGTATACGTCAAACTTGCAAGAACATCTTATCATCGTTTTACCATAGGACTGTTATCAAATATTGTTTATAGTATTATTAAGGAATCCTTTCTGTGTTATATATTTTTCTTGTATGTATCACATGGCGATCGTCAGGAATTGTTGAAACTCTGAAAAGGGGTGATGGTCAGAATTTGCTTCTATACAAAGGACTAAGTACCCCTTTTTTTGCCTTAATACGTTGATTTAAATACTGTCTATGTATTTCCAGCGCCACCTTGAGGCACAATAATTTGTGTTGTGTTGAATATTAAGAGTTTAGGGAGACTCTATATTTTGTGCCATACAAGGGGCTGCAGGTTTTGAACACCAATCATATAGCCTCTTTTCTATATATTGCTACTAAATCTGGACTTTTCTAGGTTATTTCATTAAATGGGTCTTTCTATGGTAACTCACATTGCAAAGTGACATAGCAGGTACCGTATATGCATGCAGTAAAAGGAATTTATGTGAAATTAATTTTATTTACTGAGAAAATAATAAGTATATCCCTCAAATTGGCACAAGGTAGGTATACAATAAGGTCCTTACATCAAACAAAGGAATTTCCGTTTAAGATTTCTTATGTGTTTCCCTTCTCCAGCGTTAAGATGAGGATTTTTCAGCCAATAGGAGTTCAGATTTCCTCCTCCCAAATGTGTACCTCAATCATTCAGACAGAGAACAGAGAAACATAGTGCAATATTGCCAGAAAAAGGACAACATTTATTAACACATTGCACTCACATAGAAATAAAGATAAAAAGCATATCACCACAAAGGGTAAATACAGGGGCCTTGGGTTGCTCCTCCGTCAGATGGATTTCCCAAATCGATTAGAGGCTGGAAACATCTGCAAACCTCCAGCCTCTAATCGATTTGGGAAATCCATCTGACGGAGGAGCAACCCAAGGCCCCTGTATTTACCCTTTGTGGTGATATGCTTTTTATCTTTATTTTTATGTGAGTGCAATGTGTTAATAAATGTTGTCCTTTTTCTGGCAATATTGTTTCTCTGTTCTCTGTCTGAATGATTGAGGTACACATTTGGGAGGAGGAAATCTGAACTCCTATTGGCTGAAAAATACTCATCTTAACGCTGGAGAAGGGAAACACATAAGAAATCTTAAAAGGAAATTCCTTTGATGTAAGGACCTTATTGTCTACCTACCTTGCGCCAATTTGAGGGATACATTTATTTTGAGTATATCGATATTTAGAGGATTTGTGGAGAGTCTTCTTTTCCCTCAAAGGCTGCATGGTCTAGATTACACAGAAATATTGTTATTTTGAGAAAATAATAAGACTGGTCATGCTTTAAAAAACTGTATACATGAAATGCTAAGTGTTGATATGTCACTTTGTAATGTGAGTTACCATGGAATGACCCTTGTGCGCTTTCTAGTGAGATTTGTAATATTTATTTATTCTGAAATAAAGTATTATCAATACTTGGCTTTGAAATGCCTTAACTAATCACTGCATATAGTACTTTGGTAATCAGATAGAGAACTGTATGCTCCTGTTTCCATCTCATACAGTCACGTAGTGTGAGTTGTATATGGAGTCAAATGTGTTCGATACTCTTTAAAGCTTCACTACACTTTTAATTAGACAAGTACACTAATATTGTTTTCACAATTATAAAGAAATGATTCTATGTTTTTCCCACAATGGGTCCATACTGGGCAATTTGGGAAGAAAACTTTGTCTAGTTTAAATGTGTTTCAAGTTAATATGGTACAGGTAGACTCTGGAATATTTTCTATAATTTTATAATAGATTCCAATCATGTACTAACCAGTCTGTCTGTCCTTCTCAACGCAGTAGCAGTTATCATAAAACTCTGTGAAGGTGGTAGATAGTTCATAGAGGTAATCACATAATGTGTGTAGCAGGAGGTCATCTAGGATCTTCAACAGAATCTCAGGGAATCTCAGGATGCATTTGCCCAGTTTCCACTCCTTCTCGTGCTGCAAAGTGATCTCTGTTTCCTGAGCAGCCTTTTGCAGAACCTCTTCGCTGATGTTTGCCAGCCTTGCTATAGACCTAGCAAAAAATAATGTTGCATATTAACTGAATCGAATATGTCTTACTACATACAGTCTAGTAAGACCCCCCCCCAATATACTTAACCTTCCTGGCGCAGAGCGAGGAGGTCCTCCGGCTGAGGACTGTCCTGTTGCACTGCAGTATATATCTCATAGTAAGATTCTTAATCTATATGTGCACTACAGATGTGTCCTTATACATCTTTGTTGCAGTCGCGCTAGAAAGCCCCTTTCGGCGCGCCAGATCCAGTGAGATTCTGCTAGCGCCGGGGATCTTTTAGCACAGTCTGTTGGTACGTCTTATTCACATCGCATCTTAGACACATTATTGGCAAAAAAGAGTAGCACGGGACCTGGCGGCTAACTCACGCCAGGCAAGTCGTGCTGCGTGGTGTATTCAGGCTAGATGCATGAGGACACATCTGTAGCCAACTTTAAGCTCTGAATGAAATAGAACACAGTGTAAATTATATCTGCACCATCTATGTAAATATGTTGGGTATAAGTTTCACAGATATGAAAGGCAGTACTGTATTTCATCATTTGCCTCATGCATCAGGTACCTTATTCTGGTAAAGGCATACAGAAGATAAGCTGCTGTGTTTCCCCGATCATCCAACATTTTGTCAAATGAGAAGATATAGTCATTCATCCTGTTGTGGGACAAGTCTGCATATTTAATACATCCAAAAGCAACAGCTCTCTGGGCAGCTACCAACTCCTCGGGAGTCAGGACCTTGAGTAGGTAGGGAAACAAAAAAACAGGAAACATGTAACAGATATATAGCAGTAATCTGTCAGGATAAGCTCCTTTAGTTACAATCAGAGCTGGGGTACACACGAGGATACTATACTACAACCTGTATGTCTCACATCTCCTGATATTAGCATCTGGTGCACAGTGAGACTAGCTACACACCACATCAGATATTGATTCTTTTCAGACACTGATTTCAAAAATTAAACCAACTTCAAAAGCGAACAGTTCCCAATCTGTCTACTCTATCAGCACGAGGTTTTGAGTAGACAAAAATAAGCTACAGCTATTTAAAATGTGTTTGAATAAAAAAAATCTCTATTTTTACTTTTCATGATCTTCTTCTGAACTGTTTGGCCTAAAAGTCTTATTTTATTTAGTGTTGTTAAGGTTATATGTATATTTAAAGAGGAGAGCCATACTTCCAGCTCTACCAATGCTGCCAAGTGGTTTGTTAGGTACAAATCTGCGACTCACTTATCCATGTATTTGTTTGCTGGCGACAGCTCCAGTGGAGGTTTATGTACACATGCCATACAATGCTGCTCAGTTTCCGTTCATGGATTCTACATTAGGTCCATGTCCAATGGGGTCTGCATGTGCAGAGATCAGCTGCAACAGGGGGGACTGACTATCAGTTTCCCCTGCACCACGCTCTGCAACAAAGAAGTGAGGGGGTGGGGACATCTACTGGCACTTGGGGGGAGGGGGGGACATGATGAACATTAAAATATTTTTTTTTGTCTGGGTTCTCCCACAGGGACATTTTACAACTAGGAGGGTGGGTGTTAATATTGCTGGGGATTTTTTTACACTGTGGGGGCTATTTTTGATGAGAGGTGGGAAATGTAATTTCAGTGGAGGCCTATGGACAGAGGGGTTGAGGGGGGGGGTGCATAATGTACCACTAGGAGTGTGTAATAAATATATATATATTTTTTTATTTATTTTTTTTTAAATAAAATATTTAAAAATATAACTTTAAAAATACTATTTAAACTTAATTTAAAAAAATAAAAATAAAAAAGACGACAATTTCTTTGCGGTTTTGACAAAAAAAAATAAAATGAGTCAGTTAAGTGGTTAATTGGAAAATGTATTCCTTTTAAAAGTGTTACTACAATCTCTCTCTGAGCATTAATCCTCCAGCAATAGTTATAGTAGACTTCCCTAGATAACTCATTTTCTTCAAGGTCCATAGGGATATTTATGGTTTGAGAACAGGCACGAAACAGTTAAAGCTTGAGCTCCCAGGATGCCCTGGGTCCTCCTCCATATATACCCCACCCCTAGCCATAGGACTTCAGTTTAGTTAACAAGCCTCAAGGTATGAGAAATAAAGAGGAAAAGGAAGAGCAATCGTACATCAGAAACACTCTTACATAAAATGAGGGAATCTGTGCCAGAAAGAAAAAACTTACCCATGCAGCCAGTTGTGTCAGGGTGGGTGATCTGTGGACCCTATGGACCTCAAAGAAAAGAAGTTATCTAGGCAAGTCTACCGTAACTCTAAATTTCTTCTTCGGGGACCATAGGGATACCATGGGGATGTCCTAAAGCAGTACCCCTAGGGTGAGGGAGGCTCCTGAGCAGAAAGGAGAACTCCTCGCCCAAAAGGTAGCAACCTGAGAGGCAAAAGGTATAGAACCTAAGAGAAGTGTGGAAAGAAGACCACGTGGCTGCCTTGCACAATTGTTCAGCAGAGGCAACGCAATGAAATACCCACGATGGCCCTACAGACTGAGTAGAATGTGCTGTCACCGTGCTTGGGACAGGGAGATCAGTCTGTGGGTATACCTGAGAGAGCAATCCATAGCAATCGCGCCAGAGTCTGCTTGTTAGCTGCCCATTGTTTGTGAAAACCATATAATACAAAAAGAGCATCTGATTTTACTAACTGAGTTTGTGCGCTCCACATAGATACGGAGAGCACGAACTACATCCAGGGAGGCTTCACCTACAGAAAGAACAAGAACCTGAAAAGCTGGAACTGCAAATCTTAATTTACATGAAAACTGGACACTACCTTAGTAAGGTAACCCTCCTTTGTAGGAAAACAGCTTTATCCTGGTGAAAAATCAAAAATGGAGAGCGACAAGAAAGCACTGCCAAATCAGAGACTCTACGAGCAGAAGAGATAGCAAGAAGAAAAAGTGCATTTGCTGTCAACCACTTCAAATCTACAGAGTCTAGAGGTTCAACTGGGTAAGCTTGTAGCCCCTTAAGAACCAAAGACAAATCCCACGGTGCTACCGGTGGAACAAAAGGAGGCTGAACTCGCAGAACTCCTTGGCAAAAATTCTAACATCTGGTAATGAGGCAATCTTCCTCTGAAACCAGACTGTCAGTGCACTCTCAAAGTAGCCAGGCGGATACCATAGTCTAAACCCACCTGGAGAAAAGCCAGTACCCTTGAAATCCCAAATACCTTAGGATTATACTTTCTGTGGGAACAACATTGGCCAAAAGAATGCCAAACTCTGTAATAGATGCGGACAGAGGCAGGCTTCCGTGCCCACAGCATTGTCTGAATTACAGAATTGGAAAAACCTTATGCTTTTAGGATGGAAGATTCAAGAGCCACGCCATCAAAGTAAATCCGAATGCAGTCAGGGGCCTTGCGTTAGCAGATCCTGCCATAGAGTTAGAGGATACGGACTGTTAATTGACAGATTCTGTATGTCTGTGAACCAATGACGTCTAGGCCAAGCCGGAGCCACCAGTATTATTGTTCTGCCTTCCTGCTTGAATTTCCTGAGAACTCTCGGAAGGAGGGAGATCAGATGAAATCTATACACCAGCTTCAAGTCCCATCTTACTGTCAGTGCGTCCACGAAGGTTGCTGACGGGTCTCTGGACCCGTATCTGGGGACTTTGTGGTAGTGACGTGACGCCATGAGATATCTCTCTGGTAGACCCAATTTGTCTACCAGGAGTTGAAACACTCCCAGATGGAGAGACCACTCTCTGGCATGTATGTCCTGGCGACTTGGGAAGTCCGCTTCCAATTGAGTACTCCCGCTATGAATATTGCCGAGATGGCTGGAAGATGACGTTCTGCCCAAATCAAAACCTTTATCACTTCTTTCATGGCTGGGTAACTTCTTGTGCCTCCCTGATGATTGAGGTAGGCCACTGTTGTCGCACTGGATCTGGACTGGCTAGCCCTGGAGCAGGTCTTGTGCCATGACAAGTGCTTTGTATACTGCTCGCAGTTCCAGAATGTTTATTGGCAGGTGACTTTCTTGATCTGTCCATCTTACCTGAAAGGTGTGATGACCTGTCACTGCCCCCCAATTGCGAAGACTGGCATCTGTGGTGAGCAGCACCCAATTTGGAAACCAGGATGGGCGCCCTTTGTTCAGATGATCCTTTCTCAGCCACCACAGGAGGGAGTGACAAACTTCTGGAGCAAGAAGGATCCTCTGGGACTTTACTCAATGATACTGCCCGTTACACTTGGAGAGGATCAATCTTTGCAGAGGCCTGGAATGGAACTGAGCATACCCCACCATGTTGAATGTGGATACCATTGATCACTTTGAAGCAGCTTGCGTATTCGCAGTAATAGTGCTACAATCGTGCTCTCTGGCAGAAACACCATCTGTGCCTGAGAATCCAGAAGAGCTCCCAGATGTACCATCTGCTGTGTTGGAGAAAGTGATGATCCAGCCGTGCTTTTGTAAGCATGCTATGGTCAGTTGAAGATGGTTTTGTAAAAACAACCGGAGTCTGTGCCATTATCAGAAGGTCATCCAGATATGGCAAAATTCTGACCCCTGACGCCTGAGATAGGCCACCATGACTGTCATTATATTGGCAAATACATGGGGAGCTGTAGATAGGCCATAGGGTAGAGCCTGAAATTGTTAATGTTGCTGAAGGACAGCAAACCGTAAAAATTGCTGGTGGGATGGTATAATAGGAACATGCATATATGCATCCTGAATGTCCAGGGAAACCATGTAATCCCGCGGCTCCATTGCCAAAATAATTGACTGGAGAGTTTCCAAACAAAACTTGGGTACATGGATAAACCTGTTGAGGGTTTTTAGATTTAGTATAGGGCGATAAACCCCATTCGGTTTCTGAACCAGAAATAGAATGGAAGAATAACCCCTTCCCTGTTGCAACACAGGAACCGGGACTATTACCATTGCCTGCAGCAGAGAGTGAATGGAAGCTGAGGCCCTGACCACATCTGATGGGGGGGGGGGATCTGTGCAAAAAAAACTTCTGGGGAGGATGCCTTCTGAAAGGGAGGACATGCTCCTGGAGAGACCACTTCTCAGACCCAGGCATCTGTTGTTGTTTGACGCTAACAATTCGCAAACTGAAGTCGACCTCCCACCCTGGTATCCCACAGGAGGAGGCTCCCCCCCATCAGGCAGAAGGTTTGTTGTCTAGCTTAGAAGCTGGACGTCTTGCCGGGCCAGACCTCTTAGTTTGTCGCCTTAATATTTTGCGAAAACTAGACATCTTAGAGGAAGACTGTTCCCTTGCTCGTCCGAGAACCGAAGGACCTAAAAGAAACCAGCCTAGACTTTATAGTCACCATAGATGGCAGACCTGCTGATTTTGAAGCCGCCAGAGTAGCTATTATTTTATCCAGCACTGCTCCAAAAAGTACTTTTCCATAGAAAGGTAAAACTTCCAATGCCTTCTTTGATCCTGTATCAGCTTTCCAGGATATTAACCTAAGGGCCCTGCGTGCCACTATTGAAGCTTCTGATGGTCTAGAAGCTAACATATCAGCATCTACAGCAGCTCCTCCCAGATAGGAAGCCGCTTTCCCGTATATGGGAGATATGCATTATCTGTTCTCTGGTAGCATTTGGTAAAGAATTTTTCAATGCTCCTATCCAGTCTTCAACCGCTTTGGCTACCCAGGCTCCAGCCATACCTGGACGAGTAACAGCTCCATATGATGAAAAAATCGTTTTAAGACACACTTCAATCCTTTTATCCGTGGAATCCTTCGGGGACGATGCCAACGGAATAGGCAATGTAGCATTTCTGATTACATGTGTCACATGAGCATCCACAGTAGGAGGTACCTCCCGCTTAGTACATACAGAAGGCGGACACAAGGGTCTGTCAGGGTTTCCCCATGCCTCATCCATAAGCTCAGTAAGCTGTTCAGATTCAGGGAACTCCGTTTTCACCACCTTCCGGTGGTGCTTAAACACTGGAGCCTTCTTACTATGAGCTGGTTCATCATCCTGAATATCTAAGATTGATTTAACCTCTTTTACCAAAGAAGAAACATCCACTGTGGACAGCTGGTCCTCCTCCCCCGAGCTAGACTCTGTAGAGGAACATTGCGCATCATCTGAATCCTCTGATGATGCGTCTGAATCCATCTGTTGAGCAGACTCACAAAAAATTAACTTGCACTTATGTGCCTTAGTAACTACCGGTCTTCTATCAACATTAGATGTTGCCATACTCTGACTAGAATGGCCATAAACATCCAAGAAGGATGCATAGAAGGTGCAAACATAGCATACTGTGGACACCGCATCAAAGGAGGCAATGTGGGAGCAGTCATACGATCCACCGCCTGCTTCATTACCTGAGACAAAGAGGAAACCCAAGATTGCTCTTATCCAGAGTCAGGTAAAGTGGACTGGTGAGGTGGCTCTTTATAACAGACAACACACAAACCATCCCTTACGTCCTGAGTGGATACATAGGCCATACATGATTTACATGAAACCAACACAGGTGGCTCCCCCTCCTGTTTCCCTTTATCTTTTGACATGGTCAATAAAGGCAATAATTGCAATGCTATGTGACAGCCTTCACAAAATCTTAAAATTAATAAAGTACTCAGAAGAAACCTCCACCCAAAAAGGATGGAGTGAAAAAACAGTGATAGTTATAATTGATTTTCAGAAATAAAAGACAGTGTCAATACAGCAGCTAGCAAACAGTCAAATACAATGCATATGTATTATAATTACAATAGACTCTAAATCAACTACACAAGCACAAAGGAATGGTAGGATATAGAGCACTATATACCTTAACCAAGGGAGAGGTATATAGGGAGACTGAGCCAAACCCTCCTGAGACCAACAGCTACAGGGCGCACTGAGCGTGGACCATGAGCGTCTCATATAGGCGGAGAACCCAGACGCACAAAACCTTACTGAACAATGCGTCTGGGTCGGAGGTGCTGGGGGCGTGTCTACCTCCCCTAAGCTTCGTTAACCATCCGGGTACGCTGGCCTCGTGGCAGCAGAAGCGCCTGCTGCCGATCCCAGTCGTCAGACGATAAGGCCCCAGTGGTGTAGTGAGGATGCGGACAATCCCAGGCCCTGACAGCAGCGGCTTCTGGTGCGTCTCTAACACCAGAAGCAAGGACTGCCGCGACCAATTCCCCGTAAGTGAGGAGTCGTCTTACCTGACAGCTACGTGCGTCCGTTTGCAGTCCGGGCCACAGCATTGCTGCTAGCAAGCTCAGCCGTGACACAAGGAAATCAGCAGCACAGTTACTGATGTTGCGGCCCGGCGGAGGTAGATGGAGCTGCATTATCTACGTCTTAATACAGACGGTGAGTACTCTGGACTCAAACAAAATAAAACATAAAATAAAAGCATAGGACTACCAGAGCAGTCCCGTTACAAAGGTGCTTCTTGATCCTGCCGCACCAAACGAACAACTGAAGTCCTATGGCTAGAGGCGGGGTATATATGGAGGAGGAACCGGGGCATACTGGGAGCTGAAGCTTTAACTGTTTGGTGCCTGGTCTCCAACCATAATATGCCATGGTATCCCTGTGGATCCCTATGGACCCCGAAGATGAAAATGTGGTATAGTCATGAAGCGGCCGACCACTGGGTGCCTGCTGGATGCGACAGTACAATGAGACACATATGAGATATAACAAATCTACCACATAATAAAACATACATATATAAAATAGTGTCCCTTGGACTTAAATCGGTCCTCGTATAAAACAATGTAAAATATGAAACCAGGTAACTTGAGTATAAATCCTCACTGTTTACAGCGGCTGGTGCGGTATCAAAGCACTGATCGCACCGGGTCCTCCCAGTGGTGATCACTTGCCTGCCCCACTTGTGATCCCCGTGGGGATCACAGACCACAAACTGCATAGGGCAATCCAGATATACCTGCTCTGTCACATTGTGTGGACCTGTACTATTTGGAGGACTTTATTTTTACCAAGGTCTATCTTGACAGATGACAGAAATTAGGTAATATACTGTATGGCAGCTGTTATATGAAACCTTAAGTTTTGCAAGCCACCACAATAAGGACTAAGGGGAGTATCCAATTAGCCACGCTAACGATAAGTTTTTCTACAGAGAAAACTTTGCACCTATCGCCCGAATTTGCCGCTTATCGCATGTATGCACTTATCACTTAGCATTTATCGTGCTATCCTATTGTAAAACCGGAGATAACCAATTTGCGCGATAATTCTTGCATGGATGATAGGCGACAAGCACAGGTGAAAATGGGGAAATCATTCCTGAACCCCCAAAAAAGCTAAACTAAGGTAGGTTAATGGCATAGGAGTGTGTTAGTGGCCATAATCCAAGGGTTTGGGGTTATTAAATTGTGTCCAATGGCTGTTGTTATGTGCATTTTTCTCTAACAGTGAAAAAATGATAGAAAGCAATATTTTTTGGCCAAAATAAATGCAGTAGTTAAATTAGGGGTACATCTTTGTCGTCATAAGACATTTAATTTTTAATTTTTTCTTTAAAACACACCTGTCACTTGCACCTGTAATGTTTAAAACACATGTCCCATCAATACAGCACCCCCATATACCTGCCCCACTACATTAAACCCATTTTCCAACACACTTTACTTTTTCACCCCAAAAATGACATGTTATTATTGCCCAAATTAAGCTAATTAATGACTAATTAGGCAACAAAAAAAAAATTAAGGAGGGTGTCCCAGTGATTCTGCAAGAAGGGCCTGTTTCAGACTTGGCAATAGAGAGAGATATCTCTCTCAACTGATCATCTTGGTGAAACCATGCTGCACTGCAGGTGGGGCAGATTTAACATGTGCAGGGAGATTTAGATTTGGGAGGAGTGTGTCCAAACTAACATCTAAATTGTAGAGTAATAATAAAGCTGTGCAGTATTTCTGGGCTACATGCAAAAGCAGCCAGTATTTACCCCACATGTAAACAAATGTATGTATTTACACCGCTTGCATTGCAATATGGTTTGTTCAGGTTCACAGTTGAGAGAGATCTCTCTCTCTATTCCCAAGTCTGAATCAGGCCCCAAGTCCCGACATTTTTAGCCAAAACTTATCACCTGCTCAGAGGTGAGTGGTGAAAAGAAATTTACGATAATTCCTATACCACTTTTCGCATGTGCCAATACCGCGGCTGGTGAAAACCTTTTGTAGAATATGGGTTATCGTGGCTAATTGGATACCCCCCACAGAGGTCGATTTACTAAGCCTTGGAGAGAGATAATGTGGACGAAGTTAAAGTACCAACCGTTCAGCTCCTGTCATGTCACAGGCTGTGTTTGAAAAATGACAATTAGAAGCAGATTGGTTGGTACTTTAGCTCCGTCCACTTTCTCTCTAAGTGACCTCCTTAAAAGTCAGTTTGAACGTTCCACCCATCGAAGTAGTTGTTTAGCATCATAATTGCAGAGTATGGAACGCAGAGGTGTATATCGTATATTATACATATATATGTATACAGTATATATATATATATATATATATATTGTGATAGGATCACTGGTAAAGTGGTCTGTGACAGGGACATTTATCCCAGATTCCTGTCTTATGTGTTTTAAATCCCCAGGAGAAAGTCTGCAGTGTAGCAGGCTTGAGTTTCGGCTTTTTGAAAAGCCGGTTTGGGACCTGGGGGTTGTGGGTGAGAGGAGAGGGAGGGCTCCACCCACGGCCACTCCAGGTTTTGGTTCTCGCAGCCTGGTAACAGGTTTGTTAGGGTTTCCACCTGAGAGTGGCCAATATAAGCCTAGTGTGTTGAGGGCTGATTGGCTCACCTGGGAGAGCAGACAGGGAGTTTGCTCAGAGACACTGGAAAACCCTAAAGCTGGCCACACACTAGAACAACTTACATCCAACCAGCCAACTTGTTGATTGGTTGGAATGAAAATCTGGTAGCGTATGGGAGTAACTGATGATCAGCAATTTGCTTCTAAATGCCAGAAAACAGATGAAAATGGCGTCAGACAAGTTTGTTAAATGTTTGATCTAAACAATTTGTTCAAACAACAGTTTTGGTCCATTTTCCAGCGTTTGGGAGCAAATTGCTAATTGTATTCCTTACCAGATTTTCATTGTAACCAATCTACTAGTTGGCTGGTTGGACAGATAATCTTTAGATGTGTGGCCAGCTTAACTGTAAGTGTTGTGCTGTGCTTTTGTTGCTGGTGAGGGCATTAGGCCCTGCCAGGTTCTGGTAGTGAGGGAACTACCTGTGAAGTTAGTGCCCCGACAGGGCTAGGATTTATGTTTTCTTTATGTTATTTCTGACATTGTACAATAAAGACTGGCGCCGACCAGCTTGTACTTGCATCCAGACTGGTGTGCTGCTTCCCTGCTGCTGTGGGTGTGTGTAAGAAAGGAGTCCTTCTACCCAGGAGAGGTAACCCCTAATCTGACTGTGTCACAATATATATATATATATATATATATATATAAATATATATATACTAGGGATGTGCAGGCTCGGTTCTACTCGGTTCCGTTCGTTTTTTTTTACCGAATCTTATTGGGTATCAGCTGTCACGAGTTTTGGATAGCCAATAAGATTCGGTAAAAAAAACCGAATGGAACCGAGCCTGCACATCCCTAATATATACACACTGTATATATACCACAGCGGTCCTGCTTCTTGATAAAGCCGTGCAGCACGGGGAAACGCGTCGGAGCAAAAGGTGCCTTTCCATTAGTAGTTCACCCACCAATTGCAGCATACCCGGTTTATCCTTGGCAAGCTTGCTGGAATAAGAGCTTTTATTCAGGCAGAGACTCTGCTTTTGGAGATTTAGATGCGGCATGTCATCAGCAGCCAGACGAGTAAGACTACCTGGAGCTGCCTCCCTGGGTTACCCGCTTTGAGCCAGACTGCTGCAGACACACACAGTGCCACAGGCTCGGCGGCTCATACCCTCAGACTGGAGTCTGTCACAGGGAACTATCCCACAGTTTCTACGGTCTTTATTTTCAGACTGGAGTCTGACAGAGGACATTAACGGAGTGAGTATCAAGAGTCTCTTGCTCACAAAATCTCCCCTCTATAAATATACATTTCCCTTACTAAAAGGATTACAGCCTATGTCGGCATTGCGGGACTTACATATTATTTAAGAATTTCTACTATGCTCCTAATAACTACTGGAACTCTCACTTCTAAATTGTGATTGATATCTATCCATCAGTTATACAGATCAGTCAATTTTGTGTTTTATGTGCATTAGATTCATTTTTATTAACCTTTCATTATCATTAGGCTTTTATGATTTATATGTGAGATTATCTATGTACTCCCGGGAGTTATTCATTATTACATGTTTAATAAATATTGTTTAAAATTTTAATTGTTTGGTCTGATACCATGCTCACATGGTTATAGCGCCTTTGCAGTATTTCCCTGCCTCTATGAGGTACCTGTATTCTTCTAAAATGACCTGACTCCTTATGTGGATAAAGCACTACCTGCACAATACATTTTAGCTGTTTCCGGTTACAGTGTCCTACTTGAATGCAACAGGCAGCCTACGTTTAGCCATGCACTTATACTGCAGTCTGTGGGCCTGATTTATCAATAAGTTTTATCACTCACAACGAGTGATAAAACTCGTTGCGTATGATAAATGGTGCTCCAACCAATCAGCTCCCAACTGTCATTTTTCAAACATTTGGGAGCTAATTGGCTGGAGCACCATTATCATATGGAACAAGTTTTATCACTCATTGCGAGTGGCCCTGTATACTATACTTTGTAAGGAGGGCTGCAGATGTATTTATGTCATTACTATTCTGGCCATGGTACTGTATGTCTGTCAGCAGAAGTTTAAAATAGCTAGTAGTATATGTAAAGAAAACCCTATAGCTCTGTCCCCAGAGAGAGCCCACTAACAGCGCTGTCTGCTCCTCCTCCTCCTCAGCGCCACTCCGATGCCTTGTGCAGCACTCTCAGCTCCCCACTCCTCTATTAAGCCTCTGTTTCTACCTCCGCTTCAAGGGAGTAGGACTCTGCTTCGCTCCCCCACTCAACTGCAACAACTTATCACTCCTCTTCATCCAATCTGGCTGCCGTCCATGAAACAAATCTGCGGTCTGTCACCAGACTCCTCACACTAGAGAGCACAGGCTTCGTCTCTGGTACTTGTCCCTGACTCAATGCCTCCTCTCGCAGCTGTTACCTCACGGCCAACCCAGCTCTAACTGACCCGTCTCTCCAACGGTAACTTTATCTTCAGTGTTGGTGTACACAGTCTGCAGGACTCTCCCTAACCAGTTTTAGGCAGCCAGAACCTTCTGGGCTTGTGCCACTGTAGTTCAGTACATTTCTAGTTACCAAGGAAGCATTGCATATCTGTCCCACATAATATCATACTATATGTGAGAACCGCACCTCTACAATATACACACATTGAAATAACAAAGTACATTTATATTATACACATATGCTACTCTCCCTTCAACGCTACATTTTTCCCATCTCCATACGCAATAGTAATGAAGGTTACACAGTGGTTCTCAATCTCAACCCTCAAGTTTTCCTAAAAGGTCATGTTTTGAGGATTTCTGTCTGTGGAAGCAGGTGGGATACTTACTGAGCCAGACAAATAGAATACCTCACCTGTGTAGTATCAAAAAATTCCATAAAACATGACTTGTTGGGGGCACTTGAAGACTAGAGTTGAGAACCTCTGAAATAAAGAATAAGTGATACAAATTTCTGAGGGGAAATATATTTTCAAGGGCGGATTTAGGTAAAATTAGAAGCCATCAACGGCCATCTGCTGTTTAAAATAAAATTACAGCAAAAAAGATACTACAGCACGATAGGTAAAGGAATATGTGCACTAGCTGCAGGGGAATAGTAGTAACTGCACCGAACAAGCCACAGATATGACAAAACTCTTCATTATTTTATGCCCATGAAGTAGTTTACCTTATCCCTCTCCTTATCCTTTAATTTGTCCATCGAGCGTTTGAGCCCTTCTTCCAGCAAGTCAATTAATCTCACTGTGTCACCTGACCTGGTCTTAAATTTTTTTCTGTAATACAGAATAGGTAAGAAATAGCTCATATTAATGAGATATAATAAAAGAGCATAACTGGGTTGTTGATAACTGAAAAGTCAGGATAATATGTAAGGCAGAGCTACGTCCTATATGTGACAGTTACTAAAAACAAATGCACTAATGAAAACTTCATTCTGTGCATAAAACACACTGGCAACTTGTAGGTTCAGAATGTCTATACAGTTTGTATTATACATAACGTGTAAGTGTGCTGTGTCCATTGGCTGATTAAAAGGTAAAAGCATCGTGTGCAATAGTGTGACTATCAAGTGACATTCCTTATAAACAGTTTACACCATTGCCCAATATACTAACATACAAATATTACTTTCAAAATAAATAAAATAATTTATGTAGCTCTTCAGTAACAGTTTTTATTCTAAGTAATAGCAAATGTTACACTGTTATATGTAGTCCGTTTCATTGCTTACTTGTCTTCCCCTAGGACAACACCAAATCCAGCATGTTCCACTCTGGTCACATTTGGATCATACCAACCAATCATCCGACCAGCGGAAAACACATTCTGCAAATGTATGCCCTGTAAAATAATAGATAATGTCAAACAACAATCTTATTACATGGGTTTCTTTGGGGTCCTCCAGCTTACTCCAAAAAGCATACTTGTAAGAATACCTGGCTGCAGACACAAGTGGATGTGTGTGTGGTAGGGAATTATAAGGGTACAGTCGTGTCCCTATATTAAGGCTGCATCCATAGAGAATTCTGGAGGGGGGGGGCAGGGTGTTCAAGGGGCTACACCTCAAAAGCTATTAGAGGTACGGATCTGAAATTTGGCATGGCCGGGTAGAATTGTCACTGGGTGCTGCATGCCAAATTTCATGGCAAAACATAAAACAAATTAGGATTTGGGAGTAATCGAAAACTCCAACTGTCACTTTTTTCTGACATTCCCAATTAGGACTACTTTTCTGCTGTAGTCTACGGGGGGTTTTAGGAAGGCAAAACTCAGAGTAGGGGTGGAATTTAGACTTCGGGTTTGTTTTATTAGGTAGCTATTGTGCCAGGGTACGTGCTTTTTAGGTTCAGGTAAATTAGAAAGTTTCAGTTTCGAAACTTTTACCTCAAGAATGCACCATTATAGAGATAGGACTTTTCAACTTGTTGCACAGCCACAGTACGAGCCTCCAGCAGGTGTAACAACTGTGGCTTCACTTGGGTGCACAAAGATGGCCGTCGTTTGCGGGCTTTAGTGGTGCTGGGCTCCGGGGAAAGAAGCTGGCTTTAGCTGCAGCGGGAGCCAGCAGAAAGGCGCGGTGCGGGCAGCAGTGCAGACGGCGGTGGGGTGGGCACTAGGACCCGGGGGAGGTAGCAGCACACAGAATGCAGGCTCGGATCTGGTAGATCCATGATACCTGCTTCAGTGTTTAATTTAAAAAAAATGGGGTGGCCCCGCCCCCCAGAAAACAACCAGCACCGGGCTTTGGAGCCCCAGTACTGGTTATGCTAAATACAGGGGACAAACGATGTGGGGGTCCCCCTTATTAAGTACAACCAGCATCAGGCTTTTGAGAACCTGTCCTGGTTGCCAGAATACGGGGGACAAATGACTTAGAGGTCCCCCGTATTTAACACAACCAGCACAGGGCTCAGAGCCGGTCCTGTTTCTGGAAATACAGGGGGAAAAAATGCGTAGGATCCCCCTGTATTTACCAGAACCAGCACCGGACTCCTTCTAGCAGGGGGGGTGATGCCACAGCCAGAAGAGCCCTTTCACCGGGACCCCCAGCATCACCCCTGACTGCTAGTCAGCCCAGGCCGGGGATCCCTGGGGACCCCCCCAAAAAGGGGGTCCCCCTCCTCAGGACAACCCAGGCCCAGGCTGAAAGTCCGGGGCTATCCCCTGGACGGTGGGTGCCGGGTTGATTATTTAAAGTGTGGTGCATATGAAAATATAAATAGTGGCTTTTGCTGTGGAACTACAGTTCCCAGCAAGCCTCCCCCGCATGCTGGTACTTGGAGAACCACAAGTATCAGCATGCGGGGCAATACGGGCTTGCTGGTACTTTTAGTTCCACAGCAAAAGCAATATTAAAAAAACACACACCGTAGAAAAGTACAATTTTATTAAAACAGATATGCACACACACATGTACTCACACATGCACACACTATCTCACATACTCACCTAGTATCCCTGAAGCCATTCTATCCTCTTCTCCAGTAAATAATCCAATGGGGAGTACCTGTAATAAAAATTCCATACTCACCTCCTCCTATGCGTGGATCAGGTCCTCTTCACACAATCCAGGGTCTTGGCAGAAAAAAAAAAACGAGATACCTGGACCCTCGCACATTAGTAGTGTTCTCTAAGAACACTACTACCCGAATGACAGCTCCGCCCGGGATTTCAGTACAGAAATCCCGGTGCGGAGCGCTCATTGGCTGAGAGAGGCGAGCCTTCCGTCTCTCAGCCAATGAGCTGTTCTCACCATTGACTTTAATGGTGAGAACCGAGCGTACCCTTTTAAAAACTGGCACGTTAGCGCCATTTTTGAAATTCAAAGATGGCCGCTGCTAGCCAATCACGGCTCGCGACGTCATCGCCCCGCCTCCTCGGCTGGCTTAAATACTGCCAGTGCGAGTTGCTGTGCACTCAGTCGGAGGCGGGCAACCTGCAGAGAAGAGCGGCCGAAGACAGAAGACGCCGCGGAAGCCCTGGATGGGCGACTGCCAGGAAAAAAAGAGCTTAAAGGCCGTCGCCTTCCAGGTGAAGATGCCATAGAAGTCCTGGGCGAGCGGCAGCCATGTAAAAGAGCTTAAGGCTGCCGCCCCCTAGGTGAAGGTCACGCTAAATAAAATATAAATAAAAACGTTGTCTGTCTGTTTTATTTTAATATTTCTTTTGCAGGGGTACTATAGTTACTAGCAGGCCTTTAGTGCCCCGCCTGCTGGTACTTGTGGTTCTCCAAGTGCCAGTATGCGGGGGATGCCTGCTGGGACCTGCAGTACTACTGCAAAAGACAATATTTATATATCCATACACAACACAAATCAACCCAGCGCCCACTGTCCAGGAGTGCTGGGCATAGCCCCGGGCTATCAGCCTGGGCCTGGGATGCCCCAACTCCCCTGGGATCCCCGGCCTGGGCTGACTAGCAGTCAGGGGTGATGCTTCAGCTGGGGGGCCCGGTGAAAGGGCTCCCCTGGCTGTGGCATCACCCCCATGCTAGAAATGGTCTGCTGGTGGTTCTGGGAAATACAGGGGGGCCCTATGCATTTTTTTCCCCCTGTATTTCCAGAACCAGGACCAACTAGTGCTGGTTGTGCTAAATACGAGGGAACCCTACGTCATTTGTCCCTGTATTTTGGCAACCAGGACTGGTTCTCAAAAGCCTGGTGCTGGTTGTGCTTCATACGGGGGACCCCTATGTCATTTGTCCCGTGTATATAGCACTGGGGCTCCAAAGCCCGGTGCTGGTTGTCTTCTAGGGGGCGGGGCTACACTTTTTTTTTTACACAATTTTTAACAGATGCGCAGATGGATCTCACTGCTGCATTCGTACATCTGTGACTAGGTGCATACGCACTACCAGTGAGCCCTCTGTCACCCACTGATGCCCCCTTTGCACTGCACCACGGCTGCTGCCGCTACCCTACACGCCTACAGCCGTCTCGCAATCTGCACCTCCCAAACCAACCTCCTGTGTGCTGTCCCCTTTTCCACCTGCGCTAGTGTACCATTTTGTTGCCCTTCTCCCCTGCAGGTGGCCCGGTTTGCTCATCCAAACCCTGATAGTTAATAAATTTTAAAAAAAGCTATGAAATTCCATAGACAAAAAACCTTACGTGTCACATGTCCCATTAAGGCTGCTTAGACATGAAAATTATGAATAGACTATAAGCCCCACTGGTGCAGGGACTGGTCAGCTCTTCGTACAGAGCTGAGTAATACGTTGGCACTTAATGCTGAGCATTTGTTTCTCAGTGATGGAGGGTTATGTAAATTAGTACATACATCTATCCTCCGTGCGCTACAAGTCGAGCTACACAACGCGGGAGCTCAGTGTGACTCGGTAGCGCAGAGCGTCCTCTCGTGCAACTTTTTCACTTCAAATGCATATTATTCGCACATCGATGTGAATAGGACGCACAAGCAGCTTCTGTTGAAAAAAATTATATACAGCATGCCTATATTCTGTATGCGACTGAAAGGTGTATCTTCATGCGAAACGCTACCTTACAGTGTTACAGCAGCTGACACTAACGTAGCATTTCGCATACAGATACTGTACACCCACAGTCTCTCACAGAATACAGGCATGCTGCATATCATTTTCATCAGCAGAACCTGCTTGTGCTACCTATTCATATTGCTGTGTGAATAAGATGCAATTGAAGGTAAAGAGTTGCACAAAAAGACACTCTGCGCTACCTAGTCATGCCACGGTATGGCGCGACTGGAAGGGCTGTTTAATGTGTAAGGAGGCTAGATATATGAGGACATAGCTGTATGTGTGGTCAATATAGACACGTTTTGTCTTAATGAACATGGACCTCTCTCTAAGTTAGTAACGACATCAACTTGAAGGCGAGGCAGCAAGTGAGGTAGTAAGAACATTTACTCACACGGTATATGGTGTAGGCAGAGCAACAACCAAGTGTTACAAGCAGCATGAGCGGCCACAAGTAAATCAGCCAATGAGAATGTTTCACATTCTTATTGGCTGATTGATTGTGTCCGCCCTTGGGCATCTCCCTGTACTTGTGCTCTTTTTATGTAGCTGGAAGAAGATGGTCCTGAACTAACACACCACAATAAATATGCTACATTTGCTATTAGGCAGGTGCATGTAGTAGGACATACAGGGGTACAGAACTAGTAATCTTTCCGCCTGACATGTGGATGTCAGTTTGCTTTCTAACTGGTGCTTGGGTTCAAAATATAGTTGATTCATTTGATAGAGGCTGGGGAGGATCCGGCAGTCAGAGTACATACCAGTACAAAGTAAAGGTGGATGGGAGTCAGTCATCAAAAGGTTATTTGGTGGTAAACTTAAGCTGGTTCCTAGGATGTAACATAGGAGTCAAGTTCTGCTGTGCTTAGATTTGGTGCAACACAATGTAGTTTGGATATTATATTATTTTGCACTACTCCCTCAATAGTCTAGGGGTATGTTTACTAAAGTGAGAGTTTTTAAAAGTGGAGATGTTGCCCATAGCAACCAGATTCTAACTATTACCTTCTAGAAGGGGCTAGTTAAATGTTAAGTCGAATAGGATTGGTTGCTATGGGCAAAATCTCCATTTTTAAAAACTCTTGCTTTAGTAAATATACCCCCTAGAGTCAAAACAAAGCACCCCTGGAATCAGCACACCTAGCATTCCAATAAAAAGCAGTATTGTGTGCTGCATGCAGTCTTCTGAATGCAAGGGAAAAGCCTGGTGACATTATCTTGAGTCTCTACAGCCTGAGGGAGAGCCCCTGTGTACCGTAACAGCCATCATCACTCTCCATATTACTGTCCTCCAGTTTATAAATGTGAACAATTTCTCAATGAATTTTGAAGGATATAGCAAATTTTGTGAGAATAGGAAGGTAGTGGATACTGAGTGTCTAATGTGGACAGAACAATCCTAACCAAGCCATTGGAAAACTCCTAGAAAAGAATGGTAACGTTGGTGCAGACAGAACTAACCATGTCCCAATCTCAAAATAAGGACTACCAAACGGTAAATTTGAGTCCACTATCCAAAGAGAAGCAGGAGATTTATGCTTAGATGATTAGGTGAGCCACAAGTCTGAAAGCGGTCTTCTTTACCCCATTAAGGTTTGGAGTGAACACGGAGGAAAGATAGCAAGAATTGGAGCAAGCATGGGGACCAACTCTACAGGTAAGGGAGAGAAAGAAAAAGGTTGTCTGGTCCTATTGAAGACCCATTCAGCCCTACAACTTTACAGAGAAAGGCTGGTAGTGCAAATAGGTCCCAAGTGACTCAGGGGCAGATGTATTACTGCCTACATTTTACTCCTGCAAAGCATAACTCGGCAAAAATAAATATTTTTTCGGGGTATGCATCAAACATCCCCTGCAGAGACAGGGGTCTAATAAGAGCCCATGTCTGCTTAGAGAAAAAAATATTATTAATTCAGTCACTTTACTTCTGGCTTCACACCCCACAAAGCTAATGCACATGTGGTCATCGGACCACGCATGCGCAAGTTGTCATTCGGATATCTCACATATAGTAATGCAACTATAAGCTCCAATGGCTAAAGCCACCAAAATATGTCTGTCTCTCTTTTGGGAAAATGCACTTTTCAGAGCTTGTTACAGGTGTGTGAACAAAAAATGAATAAAGTCCAATACGATGGTGGCCCAGAGTGCATGCGCACGACGGAGCCGGCTCCGTCGCGCACATGCGCGAGACCCGGATAGCAAAGGTCCATTCCGTCGCTCCGAGTCTCGCACCAAAGGGAGCGTGCTGTCGATGTTGAGTGACAGCACGCCCGCTTTGGTGGGCGGGCTGGGGGGGTGGCTGCCCAAACGGAGGCGTTCCCATGAGAACGCCTACCATTTGGGGCCGGCCCCACTGACATCACAAGTAATGTCAGTGGAGAGATTCCGGCTCTGTTAGAGACAAAATCTCTCTGGGGCTTGCGGCAACGAGACCCTACCACAAGGGTCTCGTCATGGCCGCTCGCTATAGCTGTGGGTGATCACCGGCTCTGAATCAGCGTCCGGCTCTGAATCAGGGCCTAATTCCACTCTGGATTTGTCACCAATAACTCTCAATCAAATACAGTTTAAAACAAAGCAGGTGTCATTCATATAGATGCTCAAAAAAATGAAAGTGAAAATTAAAAGGGAGAGAAAAATAAGAAAAGGATGAGTTCAGTAATGTTACTTGATCCGTATTCTTCTAATAATCTTTCTTGAAAGCACTCCTGTTATAATACTAGGTAGAACGTCTATCTTGTGTGTTCCAGCATGATTTTTATTCAGTTCCTTCAATATCCCTCTTTTCTGTGATGTGTGACGTGATGTTGCATGCAGACAATAAAACCTGGTGAGAAGTCCTTGTTAGAGTATAATGTACTCCCTACGATGTAACCACAGCTTTGTAATAGAAATTTAGTTTTATGTATTCAGAGATGTACCCTAAACGTGTTCATGTCTGATCTTACAGCATCTCTTCCTGCAGCCAGTGATGTATATACAGCTCCTGTATATACAGTGCATCCGGAAAGTATTCACAGCGCTTCGCTTTTTCCACATTTTGTTATGTTAAAGCCTTATTCCAAAATTTAATAAATTGATTTTTGTCCTCAAAATTCTAGCCAAGACTTGAATCCGATTGAACATCTCTGAAGAGATCTGAAAATGGCTGTGCTCCGACGCTTCCCATCCAACCTGATGGAGCTTGAGAGGTATTGCAAAGAGGAATGGGCAAAACAGCCCAAAGATAAGTGTGCCAAGCTTGTGGCATATCATATTCAAAAATACTTGGAGGCTGTAATTGCTGCCAAAGGTGCATCAACAAATTATTGAGCAAAGGCCGTGAATGCTTATGTACATGTGTTTTCTTAGTTGTTTTTTTTTTTTTTATTAAATTTGCAAAAATCTCCAAAAAATTTTTTACACATTGTCATTATGGGGTATTGTGTGCATAATTTTGAGGACAAAAATGAATTTATTCCATTTTGAAATAACGCTGCAACATAACAAAATGTGGAAAAAGTAAAGCGCTGTGAATACTTTCCGGATGCACTGTACACATCATTTAAGGAACTGAATAAAAATCGTGCTGGAACACGCAAGATAGACGTACTACCTAGTACTATTAATGAAACATTCTTGGATGATAATATACAACACTGGGATGACCCTGTCCTTTTTTGGGAGACGTCCAAGGCAGTGATGCAAGGACACAATTAACTGCGTTTACAAAAAGCAGAGGGAAGAGAGGGCCCGTTATGAGTCCATACGTGATGCTATGGCCTCAGCTTTAGTTTTTATGTTACTCAACCTTGCGACTAATCCTTTTATTCTTATAGGGTGGCCGGTTGCTTGCTTGAATCTTTTGTGTTGTCCCAATCTAAATTAGACCTTATTACTTTCGCTGGGGAAATGAGCCAGGAAAAATCGTTGGCCAACATGTCTAGGGGTTGGAGGAGAAGGAGCTATATACATACTCTCAGGGATCCAATCACTGGTATGATTAAACTAAATCAAAAGGTAATTGCCACCCAATTATAGCAATATTATGAAGTTATATAGAGCCAAATCAGTGAATCATGTTCTTCAGAGCAGGCTCTTGGGCGAAGCTTGTCTCACAAAATTATCTCAGACCCAAAGAGATTTTGGATGAGAATATTTCTATGAAAGAATTATCTGATCTCAGGCCTTCACCGACTTAAGGCCACAGGTGGCTTCACTGGCAAATATTACAAACTATTATGCCATAATATGTCACCCTATTATATTAGACCTTTATTGATCAAATCGACAGGCATTCCCACTTTACCCCTCATTTAATACTGCTCACACCATTTTCTTGCCCAAGCCCAATAAAGACCCCCCAATTGGTGACTTCTTACCACCCAATCACTTTGCTTAATTTGGACTTCAAAATTTTAGCTAAAATAATGGCCAACAGATTATAGTCCACTCTCCCGGACCACAGCAGTTAAGTTTTTTCAAGAGTTAACATTCGGTTAAAGGCATTTGATCAGCCATTTCTGCTACTATAGTTTTTAGTCAGGATTCCTCCTCTTCTAACATGCTCCTCAGTCTCTATTCCCATAAAGCTTTTGACACTATTCTTTGGTTGCACTTGTATGAAATTCTGTCTTGCCGTGCTTTTGGTTAGGATTTAATTGGGTCAATACGCTAATTTTATAACTCACCACTCGCTTCCCTCTTATTGATTGGACTGCGGGGAGGTGACATAACCATGAGCAGAGGTACCTGCCAGGGTTGCCCCTTGTCACCTTTACTAATCTATCGTTAGACCTCCCTCTGCGCTTAATCCAACAACCTTAGGTAATTCATGGTATTTGGATAGGCTGTAGAAATTAAAATGACGGCATATGCAGACAATATTTTGCTTTATCTTTCCCATCTCCATTGCAACACTGTCTTTGCTTCAGAATTTTGGAGCGATATCTGGCCTACGGATCAAAGCAGAAAAATCAGATGCTTTTTATTTGAAATCAGGCTATATTCACCCTAGTTTGGCATGCTACAACTCCTTTTCTATGGCGGAGGAGGAGTCTTACTTATTTGGAAGTGCAAACCCCTCTTTATACTCTTTGAATACTTCTAAGGCCTTATCGTCCTTGATTTAGAATCTTGATGGGTGGCGTCTTCAGCTCTCCTATTTGCGAAGTGCCAGCTTGATTAGAATGGTCTCTCTTCCTAAATTGTACATTCTTCAATCTCTCCCTATGTTACTCAATGTGGCAGATACAAAAAAAAACAAAAAACAACACAACCTTCAGTAATTTAATTTGGAAAAATAAAAGGTGTAAAATTGGTCCTATTCATCTACAACAACCAAAACCCCACGGGGGAATGAATTTTCCGAAATCAGTATGTAATACAGACGTCTGTTTAGCTGGTAAGTTCACAAACCCTCCCTTAGGAGTGCTTAACCCTAAAACTCCCAGGGGTGCCTAAACCTAATCCTCCCCAAGGGTGCTTAACCCTAACCCTCCCCCTAGGGGTGCCTAACCCTAACCATCCCCCCCAAAACCTAACCCCACAACACTCCCTAAACCTAACCCTCCTCCCCCCGCGGCTAACGCTAAAGGACGCCTCAGACTTATCTCATTCGGGCTGTCGTTCTTCTGTGTCGGGATTCAGATAGGCATCTGTATTTTGCCGCCTATCTGAAGTCATCCGTCGAGCTTCTCGTGTCGGGATATAGACCGGCGGCATTTAGTCCGCAGGTCTATAAACTGCATCCCGAATTTTCCTAATATCACCCATTATAATTATGCAACTTTGTTGTGTCACCTTTACGATTGACTGCAGGGTTCTAGTGTTTACACTGAAACGGCACTGGAAGCCAATTTCTTGGATGAATGGAATTTGTGTTCTTTTCTCCATCTCCATGTTGCAGAAATCCCCTTGTAGTTAAAAGAGAATCCGCTCCTCTGTTATACGCTCAGTGTGGCACATATTGTGAATAAATTTGGGTTGAATGCTTATAATACGCTCTCCCTCTTACGCAATCCAGACTTCCAGCGGGGCTTAGCCTCTAACCCCTTCCTTATGAGGTTGGTTAAGGGTATTACCTCTATTGGATGTTTGTCTGGTAAACCCAATAAACGACCACTCACCTTCCATCAGGCGGTGGACAAGTATGAGTTCTTAGCTCCCTACTCCTTTGCATATTTTCAAGTTCATTATTGCGGTAGTCATGTTGGATTGGGAAAATTCCATAGACACTGGTTTCTTCTGTCCTATACCTAGATATAAAGCTATCTCACTTCATTATACTTTCTTACAAGATAATCTACTGTAGATTATACCAAATTTCTGTCAGGCATGCCTGCACAGTTTCCCAAACTTAACAATTGACCAATTGCTCAAAGCCCTTGCTGACTCCTGTTGTCCCAATCCAATGAGCTATTATAGGGAGCTATTTTTAAAAATCTTTCACAGGACATATATTAACCCGCATTAGGCTTTTTTAATGGGTTCTTCCCATTCCCATAGCTGGTCTCTGATCTTGCTCTGTAGTTAGAGCCTTTTGACTTCGGATTTGCAGGTTTGCTTTCGAGCATTTAGTCAGTCAATTTTGTTCCCTTTACTCCTTAATGCGCTATACAGGGGATCCTTCCTCAAGGCCTGCGGGTGTTGTCTGGGAGTTGGAAATACCTGCTTGCTCGGAATACGGTCACTAGAAAGACAATACTACAGGTATGGATTCAGCCAGGAATGCCTCCTTTCTCTTTGTTTAGAGAAAAATTATTTAATTTGTTTATAAAGGATTGGCTGGAGGCTTCTTTGGCTATAAAATCTAGAGTTTCAAAATATTTTAACATCTGGGAGAGTTATATATATACTCCTGTTGCAAATTCAATGGCTGCTCATCCAATGTTTTTCACCGACCTCATGGTACTCATTAAGCCTAGTAGATAAAGAACCTCCTATATCAGTATTGGGGTTTCCTAGTCTGTGTAGCACAGTTATTATGCTCAATTTATGTTTTTTACTGTCTTTATTTTTTGATGCTTATTTCATTTTTTGGATTAGACAGGTGTTTGGCAAATTAAATTTTTTGCCTCGTCACTTACTGACCATGATATATATCTGTAAAATAAACTCGTGCTTTTACTTGTATCTATTACTTCAACTATATAACTTTGCTTTGATCACTTGTTCAAATTGCTTGTGATTCAATAAAACACATTTAAAAAAAAAAATAATAATATGCAGCATGCCTATATTCTGTGTTCAACTGCGGCTGTATATGCATGCGAAATGCTACGTTACAGTGTTACAGCTGCTGACACTAATGGTGCATACACACGTCACATTATTATTCAGATCTGAACGATAACGATTTTAAAAATCGCTCATATCTGAAGGAAAATCTGACATGTGTGCAACGATGAACGATGCACGTTCCCGTTTGTCAGATAACGATATCTGACATCTGATGTGTTTGCAGTCAGTTTTGGACAATTTCCATTCATTTTAATACAGTCAAAAATCGTTCAATCATTTGCAAATCGTTCATCTGACATATCTCACCGTGTGTATGCACCATGCGGATATAACCGCAGGCGCACACAGAATATAGGAATTCCGCTTACTTTAATTAGCAGAACCTGCTTGTGCATCCTATTCCCATCGCATTTTAAGGGAAAAAGCTGCACGAAAAGACGCCCAGCGCTTACAGAGTCGCACACCACTGATGCGCAGTGTAACGCGACTTGTAGCGGGCGGAGGATAGATGTAGACACATCTATACTTTCAGTATTTTTGCAGTCCGTATAGAAATCTATGGAGACTGCACTTATTTATTAACATTTATTTAAGAGGAATGCGATCATAATCCGGAATCCTGCTGCCGGAATCCCGAAGGGAAATACTGTGGTTAAGGTTAGGCACATAAGGAGGGTTAGGTTTAGGCTGCGGGTAAGTAGGATTAGGTTAGGCTTACATACCTGGAGGCGTCGGGATTGTAACCTAAACTACATAAATGGGAAGGATGCCGGCGGTCAGAATCCCAACACCGGCATCCCGTACCCTTCCCATGTATATAGTGCACATATATTCCACAGTGCTTTAGGAAATATTTTAGTCACTCACATCACACCCTGTCCCATTGGAGCTTACACAATCTATATTCTATTTCACATGTAGACACCAACACTCAGGTCAAAAGCCAATTAACCTATTAGCATGTTTTTGGAGTGTGAGAGGAAACTGGAGCACCTGAAGGAAACCCACACAAACACGGTGAGAACACTGCAATCTCCACAAAGATGGGCCTTGACCGGGAATTTAAGTCATGACCTCAGTGCTGTGAGGCATTAATGGCAACCACTATGCCATCTGTGTTGTCCTTGCGATTGAAGCCAGATATTTGCTGTGGTACTCCTAATACATACCCCCCTATGTTTAATTACCACCCAAACTTCAAAAGCCAGACTGAAAGTAGGGGTACTGGAATTAAAGAGCTGGACCATAGAAATAGAGAGGGGTGGCCTGCATTTATTTTGTGCACAAAAAGTCAAATGGTGAGATTTAAATCCTTCTATATACAGTGCATCTGGAAAGTGTTCACAGCGCTTCACTTTTTCCACATTGTTATGTTACAGCCTTATTCCATAATGACAACGTGTAAAAAGTTTTTTGGGGGAATTTTGCAAATAAAAACTAAAAAAAAAACTAATAAATCACATGTACATAAGTATTCACAGCCTTTGCTGAATACTTTGTTGATGCACCTTTGGCAGCAATTGAATATGATGCCACAAGCTTGGCACACTTTGGACAGTTTCGCTCATTCCTCTTTGCTGGATAACTATTTCCCCCCTCCGTACAAGGGGTAGCCGCTGGAGCAGCTATAGACTGGGATCTACGATTCACAAACACTCTCTTTCTGCCAGTGAGGAGCCGCCGGCGCGGTGTTTAAGTAAGGTACTCATTATTAAGGATCCCACTGATAGAAGGGAGACGGGAGATTGTGGATATCACCAGGAGAACCTATTTGGCACATTTTCCATCTTAATCAGTGCCTCACACACCATTTGCCTGGCTATCGGGGATATCAACATTTTGTTTGCTGTTGGCCGTCATTTGTGACTATACACGTTTCATTTACCCTTGCTATATACCCTCACATCCTATAGCGGGATTTAGGAGTATCTCTTACATATATGCACTAGGATATACAAGTCTATCTAAAAGTTGCTTTTTTGGTAACGATTATGTCCTAGAGATTATTTATATGTTATGATTATATATGTTTTTATTGGACTGCAGTTCATTTTTATGTTTAATAAATTTATATGTACAATTATCATACAGTTTTTTATTGTGTATTGACACCTGCGCAGACACCTATTTTTCACTTTTTACTAAGGAGTGGCTTCCGTCTGGCCACTCTACCATACAGGCCTGATTAGTGGATTGCTGCAGAGATGGTTGTCCTTCTGGAAGGTTCTCCTCTCTCCACAGAGGAATGCTGTAGCTCTGACAGAGTGACCATCGGGTTCTTGGTCACCTCCCTGACTAGGGCCCTTCCCCCCCGATCGCTCAGTTTAGACGACTGGCCAACTCTAGGAAGAGTCCTGATGGTTCCGAACTTCTTCCATTTACGGATGATGGAGGCCACTGTGCTCATTGGGACCTTCAAAGCAGCAGATATTTTTCTGTACCCTTCCCCAGATTTGTGCCTCAAAACAATCTTGTCTCGGAGGTCTACAGACAATTCCTTGGACTTCATGCTTGGTTTGTGCTCTGACTTGCACTGTCAAGGGTGGGACCTTATATAGACAGGTGTATGCCTTTCAAAATCATGTCCAATCAACTGAATTTACCACAGGTAGACTCCAATTAAGCTGTAGGAACATCTCAAGGATGATCAGTGGAAACAGGATGCACCTGAGCTCAATTTTGTGCTTCGTGGCAAAGGCTGTGAATACTTATGTACATGTGATTTTATTTTATTTTATTTTTTTTATTAAATTTGCAAAAAATCTAAAAAAAATGTTTTACACGTTGTCATTATGAGGTATTGTTTGTAGAATTTTGAGGCCAAAAATGAATTTATTCCATTTTGGAATAAGGCTGTAACATAACAAAATGTGGAAAAAGTGAAGCGCTGTGAATTCTTTCCGGATGCACTGTATAGTACATTAGATTTACTTGCAAATAGTCCCCAAAATATAAAATATTTTGAAATTAATTTAGAATATACCAATGATCTTTTCATGTTACTTGTTCTCTTATTACAATTACTTGAGATTTAGAGGTATATTTATATATCTCACCTGTCCACTGTCGACAACATAAATAAGAATATCGCCTTTCTCGTCCTTTAGCCTCTGCCTTATGGCTGCCAGATCTGACGTATCATAGGTGAAACCGCCATCAGACTTCTCAATTGTTAAAGGTATGGTGCCTCCAGGAGGGAACACAACTTTTCGTCCTTCATCAACCTGAACAAGACCTAAAAAAAATTAAATAAATTGCACAAAAAAGTATTGAATGGAATTAACAATAAACTTGTATGAATATAGAGTCCATCCACCACTTTACATGGTCTTCATTGTCTGCACACAGCAAACTGAAAATGCGGAGTATGTTCCATAAAATATATATTTTATATTTTTTGGTGCAGCCCCCCCTCCCACTGCCCCAACATAGCTTCAGAGAAAAGGATTTAAAAGAGGGGGTGGAAATTCCTCCCTTCTCCTTCAGCAAAAAAGGGATTTTCCCAAAGCAGCCTGAAAGGAATTGGGAAACGCCTAAGAAAGAACTAAAGGCAGTCCATCTGCAGAGGTGGCTATGTCTACCTTGTAGAACTTAAAAAACCTGGCCTGCAGATGGCCTAGCAATGCAACTCCCAGGAGGGGCCAACCTGGTCAAATGTAGAGGAAACCATTACCCCATTGCAGCATAGACCTGCTGAATAGCTGTCCTAATCCAGTGTGAGAATGACCGAGCCATCCTTATTAGGCCCACCAGTAAGAACAAACAGAGCATGCAATCAATTAAACCATTATTCTGGAAAAGGAAATCTATAGGTAGTGCACCACATCCAGAGAATAGCTGCTAGCTTTGAGATAAACATAGCAAAGATGAGCGTCAGAAGAAAGATTATGTTGCAAGTGAGATAGCACAGGGGGAACATAACTATAGAGATCACATGGAGTACCCTGTAGAGCTTTCAGAACAATGTTGAAGTCTCCATGAAAAACTTCAGAATGAAAGGGTAACCAAACATGACCAAAGTGCAAAGATTGCCCCTAGTTTTTACAGTCCTCAATTTTTCAGGGCAAAAGTACTGCCTACATAAGGTAATGAATAGAATTGGCCACATAAATGTCAGCAGTTGATTCTGAAAAGGGTGCATAAATTCTTATGGGCAGCATCTTTGTCTATGGATTTAACATCTTCCCTGTCCAAAAAAGTGTTTATTGCTGCATAGTCTAGTATGTTGACCAAATGCACAAGCAGGTTAGGAGGTTACCTATACTTTGGGAAGGTCCTTAACCTTCCTACATAGATGAAAACAGATTGAATTCATGGACTTGGCGCAAGAAAAATATTAAGAGCCAACAAAAGACCTGAGACCATAGTGTAATTTGGTGGAAAAGTGAGCTCCATGTTAACCCACAGGTTAATTTGTCACTAAGGTGACAAGCTTTGCTTCCCTCAGTTTAGGTATCCTGAACAAAGTAATGGGATCTTAACAGTATTCTGCTGCTTGCTATACAGTGATAATCTACTAAACTAAAAAAAAGAACTGAAACCAGCCCTCAAGCTATCAGAAAAGGGCTCAGAATAGGTCTAGCAGAGCACAATCATTTCAGGAAAGTGGTTTATTGTAATGATGCTGTTGGTCTGGAAGGAGCAAGAGCTAGCGAGGACTATGGCCCTCATTCAGAGGCGGTCGCAAGAAGCGATCTCTCTCTCTCTGAATGAGGGCGGCCGCTTCATTTTTGAAGTGCGGCCTCCTGGTCGTTAGTTAAGCTGTGGGTTACCACCCACAGCTTAGCGACCGACCAGGGTGATGGTCGTGATGGTCTTGACCATCGCGACCATCGGGGCTTGCGTCGAGACCCTAAGGTTGGGTCTCGGCAACCGCAAGACCCAGGGAGAATTCTACTCTGATCGAGCAGGAAGCTCCGGACTGACATCACTGATGATGTCAGTGCGGCCGCCTCTAAAACGGTAGGCGTACCTTAAGGAACGCCTCCGTTTTGGAAACCATCCCCCCGACCCACTTACAAAACGGGGCGAGCAGTCGATCAACATCGACAGCCGCCCCTTTTGTAGCGAGCTCCGGAGCGCGAGAGTTTCTCTCGCGCTCCAGGGCGTGCGCACACGCAGTGTGGCTGCTGCGCGTACGCAAGGCCACCCATCGACCCGGTTGCGAGCACAGCGGTGCTTGCGACCGGGTCTGAATGAGACTCTATATCCTTTGAGCAGGTTGCACCGCTCAAGAAAGTATGTAATCTGTGCCACACTCTGTGGACTGCTCTGCTGCTAAGTACTCTATCTGCAATGATACACTGCTTGTGCAGGAATAACGAGGGACCTTCTGTGGATCCCTGTTGCTAAATTAATAGCTCAGGACACATGCTGGGTCCAATTGGTTCTTAATTTTCTAGGCCAGAGTCTCCAGGTGCGCTTAGTGAAATACTCCTTCCTCAATGCAGATGCCTTTGGATAACATATTGGATAGGGCATGTGAGAAACATTGCTCCAAGGGAATTTAATTTTAAAATATTTTCCAACTTACTGTTGGGTTGGAGGTAAATGGCACCATGTGGCGCAAGTAAAGTATTAAAAGGGGGCAGCTGGAATTATCCATCCAAGGTGGTTCCAGTACAGCATTACAGGGAGCAGCAGAGTCTGTCGCTCAGTACAGTTGCTATTAGGTACTATGGGCCTGATTAAGAGATGGACACTAATGCGATCGCAGCGGCGATTTCGTACGGAATGCAGCTGCGAAAATATGCTTTTAGCAAAGATGACCCAAGCTAAAAGATGCCCACTGCTGCCTTTTTACCTGCGTGCGACGATGCATACCTGCATAAAATATCGGTAACACACATCGGCGGCCATCTGACCCTTGTGGCAGGTCTGACCTGCCACAGACTTAGATGCTCTTCTGACACACAAGAGCTGCGTATGCAATAGCAGTGGCTAATTTATGCACACCAATGTAACGGCATTCAAACGGATAGGCACGTCTGCGTTTCGTCGACCACCCCCGTCAACACCCTCAAATGCTCACATTCTGTCACACTGCGATGGGTCTCTGTGATCTGCATGTTCGTAGTGCGATCGCAGAGCTGCCTCCGTGCACTAGGATGCATACGCAATGGCAAAAATCACTCGATCTGCATGACAACTGCATTAGGGTCCATCCCTGAATCAGGCCCTATATGTACATTTAAAAGAAAATAAAACTCAGGCCCGAAGCAAGGCACTGGGGGGGAAGCATGGAGCAGGAGAGTTATAGGTGATACAAGGAGTCAAAATTGTTTAAATTGGTCCTGCCACATAATGGTAAAACATATCCCATTGTCTACATTCCATTACTGCTGAAGGAGAAATCAATTAGAATTAATCAGAATGTTACCTTATTGCTTTGTTATGATGCCTTGCCCTCTCCATATGCTGAACAATGTCATGTCATAGCCTGCAGATGTCACTGTTACTACAAACTACCAGTATCCCCAGGCTTTTCTGTCTGTATGAAATGCAGGGTACTTTCTTCTATATTTATGGCAAATGAGCTAATGATGGATGATACCAGTCTGGGTATCCCATGGTAAAAATATACAGCATGCTTTACAATACAAAATAAAGACCTCTCTCTTCAAACTCCTTCACGACCTGGATCATTAGGTCCTGGTAGTAGGACTCTCCTCTGTCGATGATGCGGATATCAAGACAGTCATAAATTTTCTGAAACTCTTAATGTGTAAAAATAAAAAAAAACAGAAAATTAGCTGACAAATCTTTTAATTAACTAAGGGATATTTTTTTCAAATTTTTACAAACAAAATAAAGTGGTTTGATCCTTTGACCATAGTACATCTTGCCTAACAGTTCAGACTACATTTCACTGGAAAAAAAACAAAAACCTCTTATTTCATAGTGTACCCTGGCTTTCTTTTTTTGCTTAGGATAAGTTATCGCATGCAAATTGTGTTCACATACATCTATTCTCTGTGCCCTAGAAGTCGCATTACACAACGCACGAGCGTCTTGGTAGTGCCAAGCGTCTTTTCCCTTATATTGCATCTTATTCGCAAAGCGACGTGAACAGGATGCACAAGCAGCTTATGCTGATTCAAATAATATGCAGCCTGCCGATATTCTGCATGCGACTGCAGCTGTATCTGCATGCAAAATGCTACGTTACAGTGTTACCAGCTGTGACATTGTAACATTTCATGTGCAGATGCATAGCGTGACCTGAAGTGCTGTTTAATGCACAAGGAGGCTAGATGTATATGGACACATCTGTACATGAATATGCAAGATGTGTAATAATCAGGACCTGCAATCATCTGTGTATGTAACCAAACCAATATCCAGTTTATGGAATTGCATCTATGTGAATGACATGTAATTTTGTGTGAACATTTTTGTAATCTATTCTGTGAATATAGTGGAACTATGAATAAAATACTGAATACTGAATTATTTCCACACTTAAGTAAATAGTGCATTCTAAAACTTTATTTTATACTTATGGTACATGTGAGGTGATTGGGATATTCTGCAAACCGATGTCAGCCAGTCAGTGCTGGGGTCGTGGGTCGCATTGCTGGGTACACAGTCATTTAGTGTGTACCCTGCTTCACCGTATAGAGGCTCCTCAGGAGTGAGAGAAGTGTAAAATTCTATATTATATCTCAAACTCCTGCCCCTTATGCTGCAGGAAGTCTGGGTTTTTTTTTTTAACTGACCAAACCTCACAAAACAGAAGATAAGAGCAATAAAAAGTGGAAAGACATTCCAATCATGGAGAAGTAGAATGTGTTTTTACTCCTCTCTCTTCTTGGTTCAGTAAAGTCAAATGGATCTTTTTGCCCCAATATGAAGGTTCAAGATGGATTATTTGAGGTCTGTTATAAACAGCATGAACAAAACGAGTTCATAGTGTTCATATAAAGCAAAGGTGCATACTTGTATAGTATGTTTCGATCCCCTCACTTACCTTAGGTCACGCAATATGTGCATTTCATACTGCAGCAGGTGGTTTAGTAGACTGGGCAACCTGATATCTACCAGCAGTGCTAGTGACTGCCCCCTGGAGTTCATGCCTTAAAGAAACCAGTGCGTGTGGGGGATATGGCAACTGAAGCTACTTTGATAACCCTCTTACCCACCATTAGGAATCCCATTGAAGAACATAATCACAGAATAGCTGCGTCAATTAATGGTTAAGAAAAAAAAAAAAAACCTCCTACTGAGCCTGTACATCCTAAGGCATCCAGTGTGCCCCCAATTTTATGATAGAGAAAGTTTATAATAATGTAAATTAAAATAAGATAATGTGAAAGGTTAAAATTTACTGACAAACTGCAACATGGTTTTGGCTATATTATCCAAGGCATATTTAAGGAAGACAACAGGATGGGTATGAAATACAGGCGGCTCAGTAACCGCCTGTTGAAATCCCGGAAGTGGCAACCCAAACAGTCATAATCCCGCCCGCGGCTGTAAGTATTCTATGCCTACCCCTCTCCCCCACCTAACCCTCCCTTAGTGGTACCTAACCTTAAACCCCCTCCCCCCCCCTTCCCGCACTCTAAACCTCCAGGGAGGGGACGGGGAGGTCTGCCTAAACCCCCACCCTGTGGCTAAGACTTACTGGGCTCTGCTGTCTTACAATCGTGATGCCGGCTGTTGGGATTCCGACGCCGGTATCCTGATCCTTAAGGGGTTTGCGGCGTCGGTATTTTGCCGATATACCGGCGCCTGGCATCCTGTCCACCGGCAATATAACTACATCCCGAAGACAGCATGTTAGCATTTTCATTGCAGATGAAGTACCCCTTTGAAATACATTTTTAACCCGATTTACATTTTTATTTCCTACTATTCCATGAAAACCTCACTGGTGCTTAATATATATCTCCTTCCTAAAAGTTCCAGCACTGATCTATATATCCTTTATTATATCCACCCTCCTTTATTTCTTCATGGACAACTTCCTGCTTAAAGCCCATTTCCCCAAAACAGCAGAAATTTGCTTACTCTCCTTAATACGCTAATTCCCCCCCGTCATTATGCCACTACAACAGAAAATTACATATGAAAGTCTCGGTGCCAATACAGCATTGAGACTGCAAAATGTCTTTATGCCAGTAAGTTTTAGCTGTGTTATGGCACAACCTGATGTGGGCTACTTATCAGGTTGCTCCTGCCTTGACAAGATGCAATTTCATCATGATCTCCCCACACACACACACACACACAATGGGTGGGAAAACACTAACTTTACCCATTTTTGGTATATTTGTGTTTGCAAATGAGTATGCTAGTGCCATACAAATAAATGCTATTAAAAATATAGGTGCGGCCTTAACATTGATGCAATTACAAAGATCTTAATTGTGTGCATTATGTTTTACATCTAAAATCATGTTTACTGTCTAATTTGCAGCAAGCACATCACTGATATCTTGCATGTTGTATGCTAGTACAGTACACAGAAAGCATCAACAGGCACACTGTGTAAGGTTACCATTGCGAGATACATCGCAGATCAGGTTCCATGCTTTGATGATATCCGGCCTTTTGCTTTGCAGTTGTACCACACACTGATACGCCCTTTTTTTAAATTCCTCATCTTCATCAAATCTCTTTTTTGACTCCTAGCAGCATAAATATGACAAACAAATCTTTGTGAGAGGTATATCCTTTGCAACATATGAACACAAATGTTGCATACATTCAAATACCTAAAAGCAACTACAGTAGAGTACAGTAGCAAATTATTTGGGACAGACTGTAGTGTGCATAATTGGACATTTATTAAACAATACAAAATGTGGGGGTACCTCAAGTATGTGGATGGGGCACTGAGGAATTTTGGGCAGGATGGTTGGTGTGACGGCTAGCATTAATACCTCACAGCACTGAGGTCTTGGGTTCGATTCCCAGCATGGCCCTACTTGTGTGAAGTTTGTATATTCTCCACGTGCTTGCATGGGTTCCCTCCGGGTACTCCGGCTTCCTCCCATACGCCAAAAATTTACTGGTATGTTAATTGGCTCCTGATAAAAGTTAACCCTAGTGTGTGTACTTGTGATAGGCAATATAAACTGTAAGCTCCACTGGGGCAGGAACTGATATGAACGGCCAAATATTCTCTATAAATCACTGCAATATATGTATGAGCTATATAAATAACTGGTAATAATAATTTTGTACAACCATGGTTTAGTGTTCTGAGGATATGAAATATTAACATTTATTGAGATACAGTTAGGTGCATAAATATTGGGACATTGACAGAATTTTCATATTTTGCCCTCTATTCACCACCACAATGGCTTTGAAATGAAACAAACAAGATGTACTTTAACTGCAGACTTTCAGATTTAATTTGAGGGTAATTACATCCAAATCAGGTGAACGGTGTAGGAATTACAACGGTTTCTATATGTGCCTCCCACTTTTTAAGGGGCCAAAAGAAATGGGACTATCAACTCAAAAGCTATTTCATGGACAGGTGTGGGCTATTCCCTCGTTATTTCATTATCAATTAAGCAGGTAAAAGATCTGGAGTTGATTCTAGGTGTGACATTTGCATTTGGAATCAGTTGCTGTCGACTCTCAATATGAGATCCAAAGAGCAGTCACTATCAGTGAAGCAAGCGATCATTAGGCTGAAAAATCAAAACAAACCCATCAAAGAGATAGCAAAAACATTAGGTGTGGCCAAATCAACTGTTTGGAACATTCTTAAATAGAAAGAACGCACCGGAGAGCTCAGCAACACCAAAAGACACGGAAGACCACAGAAAACAACTGTGGTGGATGACACAACAGTTGGACAAATCAAGAACACTCTCCAGGAGGTAGGTGTATATGTGTCAAAGTCAACAATCAAGAGAAGACTTCACAAGAGTGAAATAGAGGGTTCACCACAAGATGTAAACCATTGGTGAGCCACAAAAACAGGAAGACCAGATTAGAGTTTGCCAAACAACATCTAAAAAAGCCATTACAGTTCTGGAACAACATCCTATGGACAGATGAGACAAAGATCAACTTGTACCAGAGTGATGGAAAGAGAAGAGTATGGAGAAGGAAAGGAACTGCTCATGATCCAAAACATACCACCTCATCAGTGAAGCATGGTGGTGGTAGTGTCATGGCGTGGGCATGTATGGCTGCCAATGGAACTGGTTCCCTTGTATTTATTGATGATGTGACTGCTGACAAAAGCAGCAGAATGAATTCTGAAGTGTTTCGGGCAATATTATATGCTCATATTCAGTCAAATGCTTCAGAACTCATTGGACGGCGCTTCACAGTGCAGATGGACAATGACCCGAAGCATACTGCAAAAGCAACCAAAGAGTTTTTTAAGGCTAAAAAGTGGAATGATATGCAATGGCCAAGTCAATTCCTGACCTGAATCTGATTGAGCATGCATTTCACTTGATGAAGACAAAACTGAAGGGAAAATACCCCAAGAACAAGCAGGAACTGAAGACATTTACAGTAGAGGCTTGGCAGAGCATCACCAGGGATGGAACCCAGCTTCTGGTGATGTCTATGCATTCCAGACTTCAGGCTGTAATTGCCTACAAAGGATTTGCAACAAAGTATTAAAAAGTGAAAGTTAGATTTAGGATTGTTTAGTTTGTCCCATTACTTTTGTCCCCTTAAAATTTGTGAGGCACATATAGAAACCATTGTAATTCTTACACCGTTCAAATAAAATCTGAAAGTCTGCAGTTAAAGCACATCTTGTTTGTTTAATTTCAAAGCCATTGTGGTGGTGAATAGAGGCCAAAATATGAAAATTCTGTCAATGTCCCAATATTTATGCACCTGACTGTATACTGTATATAATAAACTTGCTTTATTGACAAAAGAACATTAATTTGCTGCCCATTAAAATTTGTTTAATACAGGTTGAGTCTCCCAAAATCCAAAATACCCCTGATCCCAAGCATTTTGGATATGGGAGACTCAACCTGTACTTCTAAATCAACCCAGCTGGGTAAAAACTAAAGCCACTTAGAATTTTCCCCCGTGGGACTGTGCTGCATAGTGTGAAAACTACCTGTTACAATGTACTACAGATTTATAGGTGGTTAATACTCCAGCTGGGTGAAAACTTTGTCCTTGCTTAGTTGCAATAATACATGTAGGACCATAAAAACAATCAATCAATCAATCAATCACTGTCTGTATGGAAGATTCCAGTATTCCTCTTCACTGATACATCTTATGTTACACAGCTGCTTGTAATGTAACGTAGCATTTTGCATGCAGATACATCCACATTTGCACATAGAATATAGGCATGGTGCACACAATTTGAACTGGCACATCACTTTGCGTTATGCGTTCGGCATCCCGGCGGAGGGGATGCCGATGCTTACAATACCGGCATCAGAATACCAGCACCAGCATCCTGACTGTCAAGATGCCAAAGGTAAGTAGTGGGGGGGGGGTTAGGTTTAGGGGTTAGGCACTAGGGGGAAGGTTAGGTTTAGGGTATGGGGTATGGGGAGGTTAGGATTAGGCACTACGGCGGGGGAAGGTTAGGTTCAGGCACCAGGGAGGGAGTGTTAGGGTAGGGAGAGGGTTAGCATACCAACCACCAAGTGTCGGTATGTTAACCCTGTTAGGATCCAGGCGTCGGAATTCTGACTGCCTGGATCCTCTCTGTCGGTATTTCATACCGATTCCCACTTTGCGAATAAAATACATTTTAAGGAAAAAAATTGCATGAAAAGATGCTAGGCGCTACCAATAGTGCAACTAGAAGTGTCGGCATGGCGCAACTAGAAGGGCATGGCACCACTATAGAGGTTGTTTAGCGCGCAAGGAGACTAGATGCACAGTACTGTGCAAAAGTTTTAGGTAGGTGTGGAAAAAATTATGCAAAGTAAGAATGCTTTAAAAAATAGGATAGAAGTGTTCATAGTTTATTGTTTATCAATTAACAAAATGCAAAGTGAATGAACAGAAGAGCAATCTAAATTCAAAATCAATATTTCGTGTGACAACCCTTTGCCTTCAAAACAGCATCAATTCTAGGTACACTTGCACAAATTCAGGGATGTTGTAGGATTATAGTCAGGTGTATGATTAACCAATCATACCAAACAGGTATTAATGATCATCATTTTCATATGTAGGTTGAAAGAGTTATTAACTGAAACAGAAGTAGCTGTGTAGGAGGCTTAGTTAAAACTGGGTGAGGAACATCCAAACTCTGCTACAAAGTTGAGGTTGTGGAATACAGTTTCAGGTCACAAGTCACACACCTTGGCAAGACTGAGCACAGCAACAAGACACAAAGTAGTTATACTGCATAAGCATGGTCTCTCCCAGGCAAAGATTTCAAAGCAGACTGGGGTTTCAAGATGTGCTGTTCAAGCTCTTTTGAAGAAGCACAAAGAAACAGGCAGCATTGAGGACCGTAGACACATTGGTCGGCCAAGGAAACGTTATGCATCAGATGAAACACACATATCATGCTTACTTCCCTTCGAAATCAGATGATGTCCAGCAGTGCCATCAGCACAGAAACCAGTGGAACCCAGGTACACCCATCTACTGTTCGGAGAAGTCTGACCAGAAGTGGTCTTCATCGACGTATTGCGGCCAAAAGGTGGCCAACGTGGAAACAAGACCAATCGACTCAACTATGCATGAAAACATCGGAACTTATGTGCAGAAAAATGGCAGATGGTGCTCTGGAGTCAACTATGAAATACTTGGATGTAACAAAAGTCAGTTTGTTTGCCGAAGGGCTGGAGAGTGGTACAATAAATGTGTCTGCAGGGAACAGTTTCAGCAAATGGAGTTGGGGATTTGGTTAGGATTAATGGTGTCCTCAATGCTGAGAAATGCAGGTATTTATCCATCATGCAATACCATCAGGGAGGCGTCTGACTGGCTCTAAATTTATTCTGCAGCAGAACAACCCCCCCCAACATTTTATGCTTTAAACAGTGCCTACCTCTAACTCTCCAAGATGTTTGGAACAACCTCCCAGCCAAGTTACTTCAAAAACTGTGTGCAAGTGTACCTAGAAGAATTGATGCAGTTTTGAAGGCAAAGGGTGGTCACATGATTTGATTTAGATTTCTCTTCCGTTTCATTCACTTTGCATTTTGTTAATGGATAAACAATAAACTATTAACACTTCTATTTTTGAAAGCATTCTTTCTTTGCAGCATTTTTTCCACACCTGCCTAAAACTTCTGCACAGTACTGTATGTGGACACATCTGTAATAAAACATGCATACTGGACATAGTTTAATGAATGGATGTAGTATGGAGTCCACTGCTAGTGCTTGTATTAAAATGACCAATTCTAGCAGTTCCGCAGACCTTGTGCTTGACCTTATGATTATATTATGATTTGTTTACCTATAAAAACCATCCTGGGTGTACATATGTGTTCACATACATCTTTCCGCCTTGCGCTATAAGTCGCGTTAAACATAGAACAGCAATGTGAATAGGACACACAGACGCATTTGAAGGTAAAAAGTTGTACGAAAAGATGCACGACGCTACTAAGTTGCACATCGCTCACGTGCTATGTGTAACGCGACTTGTAGCTCATGGAGGATAGATGTATGAGGATACGTCTAAGTAATTTTACAATGCCAATTAGTATTTATAGGCTAATAGAGCATTAAATATTATTAAATATTTTTGGTTCCCATACTGTAGATCAGGTCCGGATAATTGGCATTTTACTGTATACTAGGAAATAATAATATTGGATTACAGGAAGAAACCACAGCTTAAATCATAAAAGTCCCGGAGAACCTGTAAGTTCGTGGACAACTTGGAAATGCTAACCATAGGACATCAGGTATCACTACATTACAGCACAGACTTGCATATCTTTATTATCTGAGCAAACCACTTATTAGGCATGCAGGAATTTATTCAACAGCAGGAAGAGAACAATTATGCTAAATAAATCTGCGCATGCGTCCCAACGGTTATCGCTGGGGACACATATTGGAATTGCATAGAGATTTGCTACCACAGCTGCTACTGCACCTCCGTCCACCTTTGACTCATGTCCTGATATACTTAAAAGCCATACAAGTGTGATCAGTGGAGCAATTTGACATGAAAGCACCCAATATGTTTCAGAGGGCCACACCATTCCTGGAAGTGTTGCTCTATATGTGTGCCATTAAAACAAAGGGGATAAAAATAAAAGGGGATAAAAATAATTTGTTGGAATGTCCACAAACTGGTTAATGGTCAGAATCCAAATTCACAAACTGTGAATACTGTATTGTAAGGCAATACAAATAACAAATGCTTTATTAAACATGGTGAACATGTTACTTGCTAAAAAGGTATTTACACTTAAACAGGTTAAACAAACAAAAAAGTTAATCAAAAGAAAAAGCCTGTAGACAGATATAAATGTATGTAGTGCATACACCTGGATATCCTTATCTCCCTGCATACTGTGACATAAGACTAAGGCTCTTTTGATTGGCTGAAATACACCCAACATACTTAACATTAAAACTACCTGCCCAATATTTTGTAGGTACCCCTTTAAAGGTGTCCTGTGGTATCTGGCACCAAGAAATTAGCAGCAGATCCTTTAAGTCCTGTAAGTTGCCTCCATGGCTCCTACTAGTTCTTCCAGCACATCAGACAGATGCTCGTCTGAGATTTAGGCAATTTGGGGGCCAAGTCAACACCTTGAACTCTCTGTCATATTCCTCAAACCATTCCTGAACAATTTTTGCAGTGAGCAGGGCGTATTATACTGATGAAAGAGGCCACTGCTATAAGGGAATACTGTTGCCATGAATTGGTGTACTTGGTCTGCAACAATGTTTAGGTAGGTGGTACATTTCAAAATAACATCCACATGCGAGGACCCAAGGTTTCCCAGCAGAACATTGCCCAAAGCCTCACACTGCCCCCACTGGTTTGTCTTCTTCCCATAGTGCAGTGGTTCCCAAACTGTGCGCCGTGGCACCCTGTGGTGCCTTGAGACACTTGCAGGGGTGCCTCAGGATGGTGGTCCAGCACCAAATCAAATTATTTATGGTCAAAGTAATGTAAATATATGGACAAACAGACGTGCAAACCTGTCCTCCACCACATAACTGAGCCTAAGGATGACAGGTAAGGACAATTTACTTCACTTTACTAATTTACAAAATTTTTCTGAATTTCTCAATAACAAATTTTTGGCTTAGGGGTGCCGTGGAAACAATGCTGATACTCTAGGGTGCCGTGATTCAAAAAAGTTTGGGAACCACTGCCATAGTGCATCCTGGTGCCATCTCTTCTCCAGGTAAATTATGCACACGCACCTGGCTGTCCACATGATGTAAAAGAAAATGTGATTCATCAGACCAGGCCACCTTCTTCTATTAGAAGTGGCACTACGGGTGTATCTCTTTAAAATCTACAAAAATGATGTGCAATAAATAGTTTGGATGATTTTAATAAATTATAATGTAATAGAAAGTTAATTATGCAAACATGATTTAACCAATGTTCTAGAAATTGTATATATAAGACTTTAGTATCCTCCTTATATACAATCGTGTATCAGTCCATAGTATGAATAATACATTCAAAGGCTTAGTGCTGTATCACAGTAAAAGTCAACACTTTTGCCACCTTCTTCCATTGCTTTATGGTGTCCAGTTCTGACGCTCTCATGCCCATGTAGGCACTTTTGGCAGGTGACAGATGTTAGCATGGGCACTTTGACCGGTCTGTGTCTACGCAGCCCCAATAGCAGTAAGCTGTGATACAGTGTTTTCTGAAACCTTTCTATCATAGCCAACTTTAACTTTTTCAACAATTTGTGCTACAGTAGCTTTTCTGTAGGATAGGACCAGCTGGGCTAGCCTTCACTCCCCACGCACATCAATGAGCCCTGGGAACCCATGACCCTTTCCCCAGTACACCAGTTGTCCTTTCTTGGACCACATTTGGTAGGTACTACCCACATACTGGGAACACCCCACAAGACCTGCCATTTTGGAAATGCTCTGTCCCAGTCATCTAGCCATCACAATCTGGTCCTTGTCAAAGTCGCTTAGATACTTACATTTCCCATTTTTCCTGCTCCCGACACAACTTCAAGAACTGTTCACTTGCTGCATAATATATTTCACTTCTTTACAGGTGCCATTGTAACAAGATAATCAATGTTATTCACTTCACCTGTCAGTGATTTTAATGTTATAGGCTGATGGGTGATTGTCATGCAATGATAAGCGCCTAAGCAGAGTATACTTGTAAAAGCACTCTGGCAACCTTAAGTTGGGTACACCTGACAGATATATCTGCAGATCATTATATCTGTAGATTGTTGTTCATACACACTGTACAACCATCAACTGCGGTCCCGGTGGTCAGAGGTCGCGGCTTGCCCCAATCCGTGGCTGCCTCTGCTGCAAGTGTACACGTGGTCAGCTGCCTGCCCATACACACAGCACTATGAGCAGATATATCTGCCATCGGCTGTGCTGCACTGCAGAAGAGATGTCTGTGAATGACGTAGTTCACAGACATATCGTCTGTACACACTGGCTGACAAGCATACGATATATTGGCTTTTCAATTGAATGTCCAATATGTTGGCCAGTGTGTACTCAACATTAGAAACTGTCCACATGCAGACAGGGTTTCCTCTGAATAATATAATGCCCACTGATGAGTATTGACTTGTAACAATGTTATGAACTAGCAAAGAATATGTTGATTTTTTTCAAATCATAGCATGCTGCTGTTGTACCCCCAACACAATAAACCTTATACACAGTCTAAAAAAACATCGGTAAGTTTTCATTCACAGGAAGTAATATGGGCTCCAAATGGAAACCATCTAGCTGCTTAACAGAACTCTCTGATCTGAGTACTCTACATCGTATCGTCAATTCATATGGTACCATCCAAGAGGAAATCACCCTGCGTATACGACTCACCAGGGGGCGTGGTTGTGTATAAGCAGCAGCATTGGTGAAAGGGAAGAAACTGAGGGGTATTCCACAGCGAAGCATCATCACTGTTTTATGCCCCCTTACTTTAGGTGGTGTGTTTAGAGACACAGAGGACAGAAAAGTTTACAGTATAAAACACAATACAGTTAAGAGCTTGTCAAAATAATGTTCAAAACATCACTGCCAAATGCTACTTTAGCTCTGGCATCAAACATAAATGCTGGAGAGTTCATAAAACATCTATTTTAATCACATTTATTTATTTTTTTAAAGTGCTTATGCTAAGTTTAGCTTTTGGGGAACACACTGCAGGGTAATGCGCCAGATACTGAACAGCCAGTGAATACATATACTTATATATCTAACCTTGTAAAATGACTGGAGGTCACCAATTGGTGGTGAGACAGATAGATAATTAGGGAACTTATCTTGAAGGTGAGCAATCAGCATTCCAAACTGAGTACCCCAATCCCCTAAGTGATTTAGCCTGTACATGAAAGAAAGAAAACAAAAACCAAGAGATAAGTGAAAATATGTAACACTATATTCATTTTGCACATAAATTGTTACCTGTTCAAACACAGCACTATACTTTTTCATCATGCCTATGTCATATATCATCACTGGCAAAAGTACTTTAAACTTTTACAACAATCAAAATATAATAAAAAATTGCTTGTAAAGTGAGTGAGTTAAGGTGCCTATACACTGGGCGATTTTTTACACGATATTCCCGTATTCTACAGATCGTAAGGACCAATAATGTAAAAAGTGGCGTTTTCATACACGATTACGCAACCCCTTCGTCGTGTATCGGCATCGTAGATCAAATGCTTTTACAGAAAGATTTCGACCGATCGTGTATGATGTGACACACACAGTACGCACTTTTGCTGAAGTACGATGCGATGTACGATGTCCCTGGACACTCCCCTCCTTCATTTTGTGACAGACGACGTTGGAGAATCAGATGCATCGTGTGTATTTGCTGCATACGATATGTCTTAAACGATTTGCAATCGCTATACGACACATCTGGTCGCATGGTCATTTGTACAATCGTATCTTTTCTAAACACAAATCGTACAGAATGTCAAGGGTAGAATTTTCAAGGAAAATCATATGTGCCATCGGATCTTATACAAATCGCCCCGTGTATGGGCACCTGTAGAACAATATACACATTATCTGCGCAGCTCCCTTTTTTTTCTGTTTATGTTGAATAAATGCTGCCTTTGGGATGGTTTTATGAACAAGGCCCCTTTTTGCTTTGTATCCAGTTGGGCAATAATATAGAATTCCTGGCACACACACACATAATATATATATATATATATATATATATTATATATATAATGTAATATATGTGGAAGGACTAGGGTTCAGATACTATAAAAAATGGGAATTTATTGAGTTTCAAACAAATGATAACATTGTAAATCAATCTAAGTATTTAAAATAAATGCAATAAAATATTGTATGCAATATATTCAAGTCCAATGTGTAAAGTCAGGTGGGCAATTGCTACATAGAATTTGACAGCAGATAAGAACCATTTGGCCCATCTAGGCTGCACATTTAGGGTTAGCTTATTAGGGTTAGGTTTGTGTCAGGGGTTAAGGTATGTTAGGGGGATAGGGTTGTTTGGTTATTAGTGTTAGGGTATTACGGTTAAGGGTTTGTGTTAGGGAGTTAGGGTATTAGGATTAGCGGTGTCTTATGGTTGGGGGTTGATGAGGTTTGGGTATTAGTGTTAGAGTATTGGGGTAAGGGTACGTGGACAGATACTCACGGCCTGGTCATCGAGGTCCAGCTGGGAAGATATCACCACCTCATCAGCAGCATGTTCAGCACAAGCACTGCACAGATCAGTGTGATCTATGCAGTGCCTCTGTGCTATAGGTGTAATAAAGGGTTAAAAAATAGGGGTTTTTTTTGTTTTTAATTGTGCGAGCGCATTCGTAGGGTACCTGTTGGGAACTTCCTGGCTCATTGTAGTGGAAGCTCAAAGGGAACGCTTACAATGGTTTACAATGTTATTATTTGCTTGAAATATAATAAATTGTAATTTTTTTCTATCTGATCGCTAGTCCTTACACACACTAAAGACTAGCGATCAGATAGTAGAAAAAAAATGACAATTTATTATATTTCAAGCAAATGATAACATTCTAGTGTACATAGGAGTGTCATTACCTGCCCAAGGAATACCCTAGTACACCTGATCAGACTACTGCAGCCAGCAAATCATTAAATGCACTCTGAAAGTCCACTACTTTACCCTACTTCCAACTATACTATGAACTGTGGTACAGCCGAGTACTTTCATACTTGCTCCTCTGGTCTCTGCCCTGCTCGACTAGAATGTAATAACAGACAGACCTGTGCTCCCATAGAAAGCAAGAACATAATGATAATGTAGTCTGCAATACTAAAAAATCTGAAGCTCATCATATAATAAAAAGCTGCATCAGACATAGTGGGTATCTTTAACTGTAAATTGCACGACATGGGTGCATATGTCTGACTGCGTTGAATGCAGAGATTCATTTCTGACTAAGCAAGCAATATAATATATAGAATAAGCATATAAAATAAAAACAAACAGTGAAAAAGTTTGTGCAAAAGACATTCCCATTAAGGAAAGAAAGTTCACTGGTCACTGCAGTTTCAGTTCATATGATTGGTGCACTACTGAACCCAGCAAGGGTGTAACTCCGTGGCACATGGTGGCAGGTGAATAAATCCAGTTGAATCATGAATGAGAGTTGATGATATTAAAACAATTTATGTAGTTGAAAAAAAAAATCCAAAGTCACTTACATAGCAGATTAGGATTTAGATGCCATGTACTGAGTTGGCGATTATGATCTGTAGGTCCAGGGTCGCAGTGTTAACACTTATTATCCTCCCACATATTGTACAATACCATTTAAACACACTCAATGGTGTTGATACAATTTGGTGACAGTTGAGTCCTGCAAGCTGTTTTCATGGCAAACTCGCACACCAAATTATATTTGCAATTCAAATTCGCCTTGATTTTTCGGTGGAAATTCTTTTTTTTTTTGGGTGTAGCCCCTGAGCAGATGGAAAAGGTAGGTAAAATCTTTATTTTAAAGTGAGTGTCTGGACATAGTGCAGAACCTCTGGTACAACCAATGAATAATCATGCACTTGGGAGTGATGTAAATAGCATAAAGAAATGTCAGTTTTCGGATGAATTTGTATGAAAAGCTCAATGGGTTAAATGTGGGACAGGTAGAGTATGTGGAGGAGTTCTATAGATGAGAGAGGGAGATAAGTAAAAATGTTTATTCCAACTTTTTACAAACTTGTGTAAAAACACTGAAACATTACTCAAAATGCTGGAAACTTTAATTTGCTGAAAAACACATGATAGCTATCATCTTTCAACCAAGAAAAGTGAAAAATTAGCCATTTGCACCTTTCAAGAACCTCCAGTACTTTCCTTATGGCCATGAACAGCCTTTTCTATATGTGGTCCTGTTATCTTAGTTACAATTTTTTGTGGTCCAGGATAGTTTCCCCGCTTTTTTATGCACTTCTCCCAGATAGCTATTTGTGGAAAAGTCATGCTCCCTCGCAGCGAGTACCACGAATTAGCATTTCGAAACGGATCTCGCGCGTCTTCAAGCGATGTATGCAAGTTACATTATACAAACGAACTTTTGCAAACGCGCTCCTAATTGAATTGACCTCAATGTGCCTGATCAGTGATCTCGCTGAGTGAAAAAAAATGTGGGTCCCAGGGACCACTCACTTTAAATAATTTGGGGTCCTACTCCACAGTTTCTGGGTCCCATCACAATTCATGCCTCACTGCCTGTAGCACATAAATATGCGCTATAGGATATATTTTGCAAAGAGAATGAGATGTGGAGAAAGGAACAGAGGGCACAGGAGTGGGAGGGGAGAACACACAGGAGAGGTAGAAGGGGTATAGACACAGGGGAGAGTACACAGGAGAGCAGAAGGGGCACAGACATAGGGAGAGGGGAATGTAGTACAAGTCACGACCGTACAATATACAGTATTTAATATATTTTTTACAGTAGTTGTTATAATATAAAACAGTGATTCCCAACCTCGGTCCACTAACAGTCCTGGTTTTAGTGATATCCATGGTTGTGCACAGATAGTCAAATCAAAATAACTGAGGTACTAATTAAGTCACTTGTGCTCAAGTATGGCTATCCCTAAAACCTGGACTGTAATTGTGCCTTGAGGAACGTGGTTGGGAACCCCTGATATAAAACATGTGTTACAGTAGCTGTGTAACAACAACAACAACACACCACAGCCTGCCCCCTCGGTATTAGCTAAAGAATACTAGGGTCTGCTTCCTTATATTATAATAACAGGAGCCTAGAGCCTGCCCCACATGTACAAGAGCTTGCTCCACTATTAGTGTAACAGGACTCAAGTCAGTCTCCCCATGTAATCATACTAGTGGGTGCTGCAGCTGTTTTATAACAAGGCATTAGAGAATGCTCCCTTGTAGAACACAATAACATTAGGACACCAGATTCTGCTCCTAATGTGCTATAATAATTATTATTTCCCTGGGTAAGGGAGACCTGGGAGAAGTTAGAAGAAAGCAGGGGAAATCAGGGGGAACGGTTGTAGTGGAACGCACAGCAGCAGCATTTGAATGTGATGGGGCTGGCAGTGATTGGTAGGTGAGCTGCTGCCTGCGGTGATTGGACTAGAAGGTAGCCGGCAGTGATTGCATGTGATGCCGCTGGCGGTGATTGGTAGGTGAGATGCTGTCTGCGGTGATTGGATGAATGCCCCCAGCGGTGATTTCCTGCTGCGGCCGCTGTGAATGCTCCACAGCAACCAGTCACCGCCGGCAGCATCTCTTCTCTCTCCAACCAAGCACCACCAGCCGTGATTGGCTGCTCTGCGGCGCACACACAGCGTGTCCTATGGGACTTAGACCTTTTTAAAAACTGAGTCCCTCACCTCCCGGATCGTGTAAAAACGCGCTATAGCGTGCATTTTGCGATCACTGCCTGATATGGATTTTAAGCTCTGATAAGCACAATGGTATCTCACAAATATATAAAAATATTTAAATTTTTTGTTCATGAGCTCGCACACTATAAATACAAAACAGTCACTTAGCTGCAAACACAAGTATTACAATCTGTCTGATCATCTTCAGTAGATATCTATAGAAGATAACTGCACAGACAGAGTCCCCGAGCAATGAAAACCGCAGCATGTTCTGTTTCTCAGCAAAATAAAGACTTATATTTGCTATAAGAGGAGAGGAAGGAGGTTGTGTTAAAGGGGAAGCAGTCCAAACAGTCACTTCTAGAACTATACTGTTGTATAAAAATGTTATATATAACCCTTAGTACAAAATTCAACACATATAAAATCAGAAGAGAGTTTACTCAGCTAAGAAAAATCAATGAAGAAATTAGGGTCTCAGTGGTTACTATGAAAAAATCATATGTGCATAATTTTCTTGTCTCCAAGCCACTTTATTATGATAAGAATCAAGGCGTACCGGAAAGTGGGGGTGTAGACAAAGTACACCAAAAGCGCTATAGGAGTCCTTCTTGAGAGACAGGAACAAGGGGTCCCAAAACGACCTGCAGTGTCTTTGAAAAGAGCTTCACTTCCTGGATCAGACCTTGAACTGTAACACCAACGCGTTTCAACTATAATTTTAGTCTTTTTCAAGGTGTTTCAAAGACACTGCAGGTAATTTTGGGACCCCTTGTTCCTGTCTCTCAGGAAGGACTCCTATAGCGCTTTTGGTGTACTTTGTCTACACCCCCACTTTCCGGTACGCCTTGATTCTTATCATAATATGGTGGATATTTTTTATGTCTTGTATTTACATGTCTCACTTTAATGAATGGTAATACACTAGGAAGGTCCCTTTCTTTTCCTTTCTTTTATGTGCACGTGAGTGACATGGGAATAAGGAGACCTTCATGAAAAAAGCATCTTGAACATAACAAAGCAACCCTCCTATTGTGACCACGGAGATAGCCCAGAGACTCTTACCACATACTCTTATTGAAGTTTTTGTCACGTTGTAAACGAGCATACAGTGGTAGCATCTACTATTCTGACTCTATGTCCTTGTATCTTGTGCGCTCTGGTGACTATATTGTGTTTTATATATCTTTTTTGGGGTAATTTTAGGGATTACCTTTTGCCATCAGTAGCTGCCTACCGTGAAGCGCAGATCCATATATTCCTATTGTTTATCCAGGGGCAGATGTTCTAAGCTCTGGAAGTGATAAATTGGAGAGTGATAAACTACCAACCAATCAGCTCCTGTCATGTTACATGCTGTGACAGGGAGCTGATTGGTTGGTAGTTTATCACTCTTCAATGTACCACTTTCCAGAGCTTAGTACATCTCCTCCCCGGCGATGAATGTTCTCTCGTATTTTAGGATTAGTGGTTTATTAAAGTCATTCGCTATGCAACAAGAAGAGAGCTTTGTCCTGGATAGATACACATATGAAAAGAGAGTTTGGCATTTTTAATATACAGATAATGGTTTGTGGCTTGTTGGTGTTAGACTTAGAATCATTTTATATACAACTTACCTAAGTACTTTGTGGCCGAGGAACTCAAATAATCGGCATATGCTGTCCCCTATTATGGTGGAGCGCAGATGACCCACATGCATTTCTTTCGCAATGTTCGGAGAAGAAAAATCAACCACAACCTGAAACACAAGTTGTATATAAGTAATTGTGTGCAGTATTAAGTAGCATGTACAGGCATGTCATAATAGGTGAAAATAGCTATCATTAGATATAAAATAAAGGACAGAATTTAATAAAAACCTTCATCAAAAAGCAGCTGAAAATTGTTAATTATATTTGTTGAATTGTTTGATTTGAACTACTGAGGGAACACTACAATTTAAAAAAAATATAAGATCCTGAACATGTAAGGTCTGTGTGGGTACACACAGACGATGTCGGTCACATGCGGTGTCATCCGGTCACCCAACAGGACGATATCGCATGCGGCCCCGTTGCAAGTAATGAAGGACGGAACGAGGCATCATTCAGTCATTCATTACCTCGTTCTAATGTGTACCAAAGGTACGGTATATTGGCCCGTCGGGCCTACATATCGTACCGGTACACATCTCTCAGTGTGTACTTTGGTTTAGCCACAAGTTGCTGCTGACATCAAACCGCGATGATCAGAACTGTTACGTTAGGCTGATTTCTGCTTGCACCACAATGGCTGGAAACAAAGAATCACCCAAAGCAGTGGTATGCATAAAAGTAAAAAAAAAAAAATATATAACAAGTTTACTATTTTACTGAAACAATTATGTATGGTTCTGACTGCTGAGACACAGCAGCCAACAACAGAAAAGTACAACAAATGATTTGTTATTCCAGCACTGCAGTCGGAATCCCAAACACAATTATCAGACCGTGATAGGGGATGTAGTTATGAGACCGGTGGCCGCGATGCTGACAAGGGACTTAAAATGGGCGTCAACGCCAATCTTAATCCCAATGCTGGAACGCCGAAGGTCTGGAGCCCTAACGAAGGTAAGTCCTGGGCGCCCTTAGCGTTAGCCGCGCGGAGGCAGTGGGGGTTTAGGGTTAGGCTCCGCTAGGGGGGAGGGTTAGGCACCCCGGGATATAGTTATGAGATCAGCGGCTGCATGTCTCAATCCCGACAGCAGAATCCCGGGCAAGGGATGTAACATAGGCGTCTATATACACCAACGCCTATTTTAATCCCCACGCTGGAACGCCAGCCCGAAGGTAGGTACGGGGCGCCCTTAGCGTTGCCCGCAGGGGGGAGGGTTAGGATTTGGGAGTCTGGCGGGTTTAGGTTTTTTGGGGGGAGATTAGGGTTAGGCAGCCCTAGGGGGGAGGGTTAGACAACCCCCAGGGAGAGATTAGGGTTAGTCACCCCCCCAGGAGGTTTAGGGTGCGGAAAGAGGGGGTTACAGGGTTAGGCACCACCGGGGGAAGGTTACGCACCACTAAGGGAGGGTTGGGGGGGGGGGGGGGCAGAAGAGGTTTAGGGTACTTACCTGCCCCAGTCGGGATCTCCTCTTGTCGAGCATCCGCTGTCGCCGGTACTTCAATCCCATTCTAGACACCCACGGGGGGAGGTTAAGGTTAGGCACACCCACCCCGGGAGACTTGGGTATCTCCAGGGGGGAGGTTAGGCACCACTAAGGGAGGGTTAGGGATAACGTACTTACCTGCCCTGTCGGGATCATCTCCCTTCGGACTGCCGGGACTTCATATCCATTCACGTGACATTATGTATTATATTGAAAATGTTTATTCTAATTAAAACACAGGACATGTTAGCTGAATAATATGAGATATGGTAAGAACTTACCATTGTTATCTCTATTTCTACGAAGTCCACAGGGTTCCACAGGATACCTTGGGGTATAGGTGATGACGTCAGGCATCGGGCACCATAGAGTTAAGTTTTCAGCCTCCCAGGATGCATCAGGGTCCCCTCCTATACCCCGCCCCCGAGCCAAGGCATCTCAGTTACGTACCAAGCCATAGGCCGGAGGAGGAGAAGGAAGAGAGAAGATCTGGACACACACAAGAATCACATTCTCACCAGAGGGAGACGGAAAAACCGGTGACCAGAGTAAAGCCCATCTGCAGCACAGGTGCGACAGGGCGGGAGTCCTGTGGAACCCTATGGACTTCGTAGAAATAGAGATAACAAAGGTAAGGTCTTACCATATCTCATTTTCTACATCAGGGTCCATAGGGTATCCACAGGATACCTTGGGGATGTCCCAAAGCAGTATCCTTTAAGGGTGGGGACACTCCTGTGCTGAAAGGAGAATCCACCGTCCAAAGAAAGCATCCTGAGAGGCAAAGGTGTCAAACGCGTAATACCTCACAAAGGTATGGACCGAGGACAACGTGGCAGCCTTGCAGATCTGGACAGCAGAGGCACCACGTCGAGCTGCCCACGAAGGACCCACAGACTTAGTGGAATGAGCCCTCACAGAGGATGGAACCGGAAGGCCTTCATGAAGATAAACTTCAGAAATTGCCATACGAATCCAACCTGCCAAAGTCTGCTTTGAAGCAGGCCAAGCCATAAAAGGACAAACAAGGCGCCCGACTTCCTAAACGAAGAAGTGCGGTCAACATAAATCCTTAAGGCCCGCACAACGTCCAAAGTGGCCTCGCCCTGTTCCTATGAAAAATCAGAAAAGGGGGTATAAAGGAGAGAGCCCCTAAGTCAGAAACACGTCTGGTCGAAGCAATGGCAAGAAGGAAAATAGTTTTAGCCGTCAGCCATTTAAGGTCCACTGAGCCCAGTGGTTCAAACGGCGGTCCCTGGAGAACCCTCAGGACCACAGCTAAATCCCAAGGCGCCACTGGTGGAACAAAAGGTGGCTGAATTCGAAGAACACCCTGCATAAAGGTGCGCACATCAGGGATTGCAGCAATCCTACGATGGAACCAGACTGACAGGGCAGACACCTGCACCTTCAGAGACGCAAGGCGAAGCCCATGGTCCAGTCCCGCCTGTAGGAAAGCTAACACTCTAGACAGACAGAACTCCCGAGGGGCATAACCTCTCGGTCGACACCACTGGAAGAACGTATGCCACACACGATGGTATATCCTTGCAGAAGACGGTTTCCGAGCCCTTAGCATAGTTTGCACTACAGAGCTGGAAAACCCCCTGGACCTTAACATGGTCAAAGACAGCCGAGTCAGGTCCGGGTGAAGACAAGGACCCTGTGACAGTAGGTCCGGTCGTAACGGCAACCGCAGAGGAATGTCCACGGACAGCCCCTGGAGGTCTGAGAACCAGTGCCGCCTGGGCCACGCGGGAGCTATCAACAGGAGCGTCCCTCCTTCCTGTTTGAATTTCCGGATTACCCGTGGAAGAAGGGAAAACGGAGGAAATAGATAAGCAAACCGGAACGTCCACTGGACGGACAGAGCATCCACCAGAGACGCCTTTTCGTCTCTTGTGCGAGATCCGTACACCGGCAACTAGTTGTTGTGCCGGGACGCCATGAGGTCGATCTCTGGAAGACCCCACCTGTCCACCAGAAGTTGAAAGACGTCCTGGTGCAGAGATCATTCCCCCGGATGAACGTCCTGGTGACTGAGAAAGTCCGCCTCCCAGTTTAGGACTCCCGGGATGAATACTGCTGATATGGCCGGGAGATTGCACTCCGCCCAAACCAGGATTCGGGACACCTCTACGAGTGCCGCCCGACTTCGGGTTCCTCCTTGCCGATTTATGTAGGCCACAGTGGTGGCGTTGTCCGACTGGACCTGTATGGGGTGACCCTGGAGAACCCAATGTGCCTGCTGGAGAGCATTGAAAACCGCGCGGAGCTCCAAGATGTTTATTGGAAGCTCTGTTTCCGCCTGAGTCCATCTGCCCTGGAACAAGTGTGGACCCGTGACTGCTCCCCAGCCCCGAAGGCTGGCATCCGTTGTCAACAGGACCCAATTCGCCACCCAGAATGGACGGCCCTTGTTGAGATGGGTCGTCTGCAACCACCAGGCTAGGGACAGGCGAACCTCCGGAGTGAGCACCATCGTCTGGGACTTCAGACTCTGAGGCAGTCCATTCCATTTGGACAGGATCAATTGCTGCAGAGGTCTGGAGTGAAACTGGGCATATTCCACTTTGTCGAATACTGACACCATGGAGCCCAGTAACCTCATCGCCGAGTGCAGAGACACACGGCGACTCTGCAGACAACTGCGCACCCTCAACTGTAAGTCAGAGATCTTTTCCCCCGTGACAAAGATCCTTTGCTGTCTGGAGTCCAATAAGGCTCCGAGGTGTAAAATCCTCTGAGACGGGATCAGGGTGGACTTCTGCCAGTTTATTAACCAGCCGTGCCGTTGCAGTACCGCAATCGTCAGGTCCAAGTGGCGTAGAAGGAGCTCTGGAGATCCTGCTACCAACAGAAGGTCGTCTAGGTACGGCAACATGCGGACTCCCTGCAGCCGCAGGGAAGCCGCCATGACCGCCATAACCTTGGTGAACACACGTGGTGCTGTCGCAAGGCCAAAAGGTACCGCCCAGAACTGGTAGTGATAGTTGCGGATTGCAAACCTGAGGAACTGTTGATGGCGTAAAAGAATAGGGACATGCAGGTAAGAGTCCTATATGTCCAACGACACCATGTAATCCCCAGGTTCCAGCGCCAGAATGATGGACCGTAGGGTCTCCATCCGAAACCTGGGCACCCGCAAGGACTTGTTGAGTGCTTTGATGTTGAGGATCGGACGGTACGACCCATTGGGTTTCTGCACCAAAAACAGATTGGAATTGAAACCCTGGCCCCTCTGGGAGAATGGAACAGGCACTATAACTCCAGCCTGGAGCATAGTGTGCAAAACCTTCCGCAGTTCCGTGGTGAAGAATCGGGATGGGGGCCTGTGCCGAAAGGAGAGGGCATACCCGTGAGAAACCACCTTGTGAACCCAATTGTCTGTCGTGGTTACCGACCAACACTGGGCGAACTGCAGTAGGCGGCCTCCCACTCTGGGGTCCCCCAAAGGGAAGCCCGGACCCTCAGGCCGCAGGCTTGTCATCTGACTTAGGGGCCGGACGTCTGGTACTCCAGGCCTGTTTCCGGGGCTTCGCCGATTTTTTGGGGCCAGCCTGTCGGGGTAAAGACTGTGCTTTAGGCCTACCCTGGGCCCTATAAGGCCGAAAGGACGTACCTGAACTGGAAGGAACTGCAGCAGACGGGAGACAGGCAGATTTGGCTGCCGCCAGCGTGGCTACAATTTTGTCTAGATCCGGACCAAATAGGACTTCTCCATTAAAAGGCAAAGCTTCTAAGCCCTTTTTGGAATCAGCGTCCGCCTTCCAAGATCGCAACCATAAGGTGTCACGCGCAGCTACAGCTGCCGAAGAAATCCGAGATGTGAGGATACTGATATCCAAGGCCGCTTCATTGATGTAAGTTGCGGAATCCCGGAGATTGCCTACCAACTCGGCCTGTTCAGCCGAACAGTCGGAATCCAAAGAAGCCGACATAGCCCCTCCGCGTTACCCTCCCCCTCCGCTATAGGTACATTGCACTTAGTACACATAAGCTGGAGGGGAAAATCACTCTCAGACATGATGGAAAGTATGTGACCCCTCTCACTGATACTTATTAGTATAGTGGGAGAAACACCCTGCAATCACCGCACCGCAAGGGCTTTAGCAGAGTAAGAGCAGGGACAGAAAAAAGGCTGACAGTAGAAAATGAAAGTACAGGCACCAGCGCTAGCATTAGTCACATACAACGCAGAAAATCAATTCCCTGCACTATCAGCGCTGATTTCAACTACACAGAGTCTGGTAGGACACAGCGCTGCAAACACTGACCTGTAATCGGAAAAGAGGTATGCAGGGGGGACCCAGACCATGATGCCGCACTCAGCTTCCAGCAGCGTTCACCACCCTACAAAGATGGCCACCGAGGAGCACAGAGAGGGCCGGCCTGGGGGAGGAGCGCTGCCACAAAACCAATCGGCAGCTGTGCAGAGAGGACCGTGTGCAGCAGGGGAGACGCCGGCTGTTAACAGGGAAGGCGCTCCCCTGGCATGCAATTAACCCCCGGGACGCCGTAGCGCTTGCCGCTCAGCCGCGGCCCGCTGTTCCTGGGGTATAGTGGAAGCGCAGGCTGTTTGCCTGGCTCCACGTGCAGCCAGTCCCCAGGGGGCCCCCTGCTTGGGGACTTCTGGACCGTGTACTCAGCGGGGACCCACCGCGGGACCCCGCTGCTTACCTGTCCCCCTTGGATCCGGCCACGGTCCGAAGAATCTGGGGTCACCGCTAGCCGTAACCCCAGATACTTACCAGCATCCCCGGATCAGTACCGGCATTCTGGTACCGACGGGGTGAAGGGGAGACAGCATGGACGTCAGTACTGACTGTCCATGCTGTACTCCCAGATGTGCAGCCGCAGCTGCCGAATTTTGAAGAAAACTTCAGGGGCTTTAAGCCCTCCTCTAGACACGTGCTCCGACTCCGAGCCGGGCACCAACGAAACTGAGATGCCTTGGCTCAGGGGCGGGATATAGGAGGGGACTCTGATGCATCCTGGGAGGCTGAAAACTTAACTCTATGGTGCCCGATGCCTGACGTCATCACCTATATCCCAAGGTATCCTGTGGATACCCTATGGACCATGATGTAGAAATTATCCCTAAGCAATTCAGATATACTGATGCACATATGGCATGATCGGGCAGCACAGATGGTGTAATGATTAGCATTACTGCCTCACAGCACTGATGTCATGGGCTCGATTCCCACCACGGCTCTAACTGTGCAGGGACTGATGTGAATAGCCAAATATTCTCTGTAAAGCACTGCGGAATATGTGTGTGCTGTATAAATAACTGGTAATAAAAAAATAAATGATCAAACTGACAGAGGTACAAATTAAGTCAATTGTGCTAAAGCATGGGTATCTTTAAAACCTGGACTGTTTGGGAATCACTGCTGTATGGGATTCTGACTGCAGACAGTTTCTTACAAATACACTAAACAGAAATCAGCAGAAGGATAGCATTCCATAAAGCCGCAGAAAGCAGTGCCAGTGTCTGCTCGTGACTAATTGAATCTAGCCATAGTCTCATTAAAGACTTTTTTTTTTAAAAGAATACTGAGCAAATGTTGTAAAATTCATTGAGCATCATGTGGTACAGGCCTATTTACTCTTACACTACAACGATATCTGCACGATTTGTCGTCCCATGGGTCGTTCACAATATCTTTTGGTCGGCCATGCTGCACGGGCAAGCAGAAGATATCGTGTATGAGGTGGTGCACTTTAATGAAGGACGGAACAAGATATCGTTCCACCGTTCATTAAATTGCAGTGTGTAATCATCGGAGGTCCGGGATGAAAATAATTCATCCTGACCATCATCCAGATTTCTCCTCGTTGTAGTATGTACCCGGCCTTACAGACATTTATTTACAGTTGTGAAAACTACAAAAGTCGTCCCGTGGTGTAAAAACCTATACATAATTACATTTATGGCCAATAGATTTCTACATTTTGGGAAATTACCTTTTTCCTTTCTCCAATTACAGGTGGCTGAACTCCATTCACCAGCAACTTGGACAGTTGTTTCGATATGAAATCTTTTCGTAAGTGTACATTAATAAAGCCTGTTTAATCAGATGGTTTAGAACATTATAAAGCATGACAGTTTAAAGCAATGTAACTAGATAATTGATAAATACTACCATCAACAAAAATCAATATCTGGAGTATGAACAATAGATTTATGTTAGCTTATATAGCACATAACACATGGTGAGCAAGGACAATGTGACCACTGCTGTCATTCACTGATGTTAGATCTTTTCGTATATGTTGGAATTGATCTATTATACAAAGCTATCAAGCATGTGTCTAACAGCTGTGCAGTAGGGAGTTGAAGGGGGCCCCCACCCCCTCCCCAGACACCACAGCCTCCCATCTCCCACAGCCAGTGGCATCCGCTACCTCCCCAACCACAAGGCTGTCCAACAGTGACTCTGGAGAAAATACCCAACTCCGCTATATGGTGGTGAAATAAATATGTAATTTGGAGTGAGTCTATTAATGTAATACAGGGATATTATTAACCTAAAGTATTGGGGGTCATTAATGTACTGTTGGGGGATTTCATGTAATATAAGAAATGTAGTGGCTGGTTGGAGCTTTAATTGAAAATGTGGTCTGTATTTATTAAAAATGCAGAGGATATTATTGTAATGTGGTGTTGGCGGTGGCTAGTAAAATAATGTAAGGACTAGAAGTGGAATTTATCATGCATTGTTCAAATTGCTTTTCTCAAACATCCGATTTGGGGGACATTGAAGCCATGGGGTATAGAGGGCGCTGTTCAAGGAGCAGGCACAAGTGCAAACAAACTTCAATGCGGGCTGCCTCTACACCCCATAGGGCAGAGGCTCCCAAACGACGCCATTACAGTCCACATTTTAAGGATATCCATGCTTGAGCACAGGTGACTTAATTAGTAGCTCAGTCAATTTGATTTAACCATCTGGACTCAACCATGGATATCCTTAAAACCTGGACTGTAATGGCAAAGTTTGGGAAACTCTGGCAAAGCATATCAGTGTGCACAAAAGAGGTTGGCCAGCGACTAAGCAATTGGTGGCCAGATGTATCACAGCAACCATCCCACACGCGTAGGTTTCAAAACGGTCCCCAGTCTCAAATCGGTGAGTGCCTCTTGGGTGGTGCATCACGGTACCTCTGTGGATCAGTTATGCTTCCCCACCACCACCCCAACTACACCATCCAATTTACACACACCAAGGAGCGCACGTGTACCTCTCTCTTTCCAGTTATGCAAGTTGGCCACCTGGTCCTCAATCCAGTGTTCTCCCCACGCTTTAGGTCTCGAGTATTCCATTCAGCAAATTTCCTGAAGCCCCACAAAGCAACACATCCGAAATTCACACTGCACTGACGTTTCATATGGAAACATCAGACCACCCCTGTGCACATGAAGCAATACTGCATACCAGGTGGCCACAAAGAAATTACAGAGACATTGGCGGCCTATGTGGAGGAAGGAATATTCAGACTGGCCATCAGCCCATTTAATGCCCCTGTGTTCCCAGTGAAGAAACCTGATGGATCATGGAGAATGACTGTGGATTATCAGGCTTTAAATGAAGTCACACAGCCTTTAACTGCAGCAGTTCCTGATATGGTCTCAATTGTACAGAGGATTCAAGATACTTCTTCTTAACGGCATACAGTAATTGATCTGGCTAATGCATTCTTTTCTATGGCTATTGATCCACGCAGTCAAGATCAGTTTGTCTTTTCCTGGGAGGGGAGACAGTATGCTCCTACATTGTTGCCTCAAGGGTGGAAAAACAGTCTATCCATATGCCACAGTCTTGTGTCCAGGGACCTGGAGAGACTGATCGGACAGCTGAAGTGTGAGATATACCACTATATTGATGACACCATGCTGTCCGGGGCAACCGTAGAGGAGGTAACTGAAGATCTACACAAATTGACCACCTACATGGAAGATCGAGGGTGGGCAATTAAACAGAACAAAGTACAAGGTACTGCCCAAACTGTAAAGTTTCTAGGCTTGATGTGGACTGGTCCACAGAGGAAGATTCCAGAGCCTGTATTGGATGCTATTGCTCAACTAAAGACTCCCACCACAATGAAAGAAGCTCTATAAGTGCTGGGGACACTGGGATATTGGGGATCTTTTCTGCCACATCAGAGACTCATTCTCGACCAATCTACAGTGTAACCAGAAAGAAGTCAGTTTGTACGCACCACTGAACAAGAAGACAGATCAGGCATTTTATCTGGATGTAACTGTGACAACTCATGGAATGTCTTTGGGTCTATGGCAGAAGAGAGTGAACAGTGGGGAGAAGAAAATTCCAATAGAGTTCTGGGCTAAACAATATGCCACTGTACAATGCAGATACATGTCTTTGGAGAAGACTGTTAGCGGCTAATACTGCCTTGCAGCATGTGGAGACTACAACCAAGGGTCAGCCAGTAACCATCAGGATAGAGCTACCAGTGGCTGGTTGGTTGAGACAAGAGGGGATAGCCATCGCCAACATGGTGGCTAGAAGTCAACTCTGATGAAATGAAAATTGTATCTGCAGGAGTTGGGTGGTATCAGCAGCCAAAAACCATCACAAGTAGCGATCAACATTGTGGGGTTGGTGAATTTCCAGACTACAGAGGTAGAACTACCAGATTGAAGGTTCCAGCCAACTTGCAGAGCTGAGAGCAGTGGTCATGGTCCTAGAAGAGCAACCAGTTGACCAGCAAGCCACTCTGAAGATGTTGGAAGACCTACAAAAGATATTATGGTGTACCTCAAGAAGTACAATCTGAAGATGGTAATCGCTTCACTGGATGCCAAGTTCGTGCCTGGCTCAGGAGAAGAAGGGAGTGTATTGGGTATACAATATGTCTTATTACCCTCAGGCAGCAGGCCTAATAAAATGCATGAATGACTTACTCAAGAACTTTGTGTGTACACTTTCCAAGAAGCATCATGTGAATTGGGCAGACACTGGAATTGCACAAGTGATACTAATCCTATCTATTTTCCCGCACACAGGATGTATCCAAGAACTACATAGAACACCACCGAGATGCCATATTTCAATCTGCTTGGCCGAAGACCTGATCAAGGTCATCTACTGTGGTGTTGGTGGAAGTGATGTTTACAGTGTGGATGAATGTAAAGGAAATTGACCTATCTCAACATGGAATTTATACAACTACTGGAAAAAAGAAACCAACAAGGGCTCTACATGGAATGACTGATGACTGGAACAATCATTCAGTTGGTTCAGCTACATTAATTTCTGGGAATCCACCCATCTCTTAGTTTGAACCCACCTGAAACAGCCTCTCAGATTCAGAATGTTCTGGTGGGATCCATTGGGTTTCTGGATCAAAAATAGATTGGAATAGCCACCTTTTCTTTGTTGATCCAACGGAACTGGGATTATCATCCCTGAACCCAGCAGAGATCGAATGGCCTGTTGGAGATCTAAGGCCTTGACAGGCTCCAAGGGAGGAGCTGTGCAAAAAAAACCTTTGTGGGGGACTCTTCCAGAAAGTAAGGGCGTACCCCCGAGAGACCACTTCTCGGACCCAAACGTCTGTTGTCTGAACAATATGGTTAAGTGCCTGGAAAGCAGGTGCAGGTTCCAAGAAGGCTCTAGAATCCCTGCCGTTTACGGGAGGCATACTGTTAGACAGATAACAGAATAAGATTGTGGCTACTCTGGCAGCTTCTAAAGCGGCTGGTCTACCATCAACGACTACCCTAGACCTAGACAGTCGTCGTTTCGAGCATTTCTCCCACAAGAAAAAGCGAAAGGTCAATCTTCCTTTAGACAACCAGTTCTCGTTTAGACAACCAGACTAAAAGGTGCCCATCCACTAGCAGACATGAAAACGACTGCACGATTACGACATTGTAATCGTGCAGTCGTTAGTCTGTGATGAGCCTGCACTGAACGAGCAGTCGTTCAGTGCAGGCTCATCAATCATCTGCAAACATACTCAACCTGACGTTATCGTCAGGTTGACCAGCATGTTTGCACGATGATAGATGTCTAAACGATCAGCAAGCACGCGCATCGCTGGTGATTTTAGACATTTTTGAAAACGACTTCTGAACGATTAATCAGACGTTTGGCTTTCAAGTCAGACGACAAACCCTCGGCCTCATGAGGCAGGCCTCCCCCAGGGAAATGCCAGGGTGGGGGGCAGACTTCTTCAGTTTTTGGATAGCTGGCATGCGAGCAACAACTGAGGCAGCTGATACCTTAGAAGCCAGAATACCGGCGTCTAATGCCGCCTCTCCCAAATAAATAGGCGATTATCCTCAGCTGCTCCCTGGATGCCTCTGGAAGAGTATTTTCCAGTGCCCCTGTCCATTCCTCAATGGCCTTAGACACCCAAGCCATGGTCAGGCGGGTAACAGCTCCGTGATCTAAATTAGTAACTCAGTTATTTTGATTTAAGCATCTGTGCTCAAGCAAGGCTATCACTAAAACCAGGACTGTTAGTGTGCCTTGAGAACGGAGGTTGGGAATCACTGGTATAGGCAATGTGGCGCTCTAAACTAGATGTGCCACATGCGCATCCACAGTAGGCAGAACTTCCCATTTAGCACATTCGCCAGGTGGGAGGGAGTATAAAGCTGTAACCTTCTTTGTAACATGGAATCGTCTATCAGGAGAACTCCATGCTTCCCCCAGTTCAGAGACTTGCTCAAATTTGGAAAACTCAGCCCTAATGACAATCTGGCTCTTCACTATCGATGTTTAAAATTGTTTTGACCGCCCTAATCAAGGAGGGAACATCCACTACTGGAAAATGGTCGTCCTCTCCTGAGAGGAGCCTTGTACCTCTTCAAATTGATCTGAAGATGCATCAAAATCTATAGGCTGGCAGGACTGATAGGAAGAAGCCGACCGCCTTCTGGTTTTAGATACTATCGGCCTTGCCTGCTCGCAACATTTGCTGAAATGCAGCAGGGTACGGAGCCATATTCTGGCTTGAGTGGGCATAAACATCTATCCAGGACAGATGCATAGGAAGCATAAACATAGCAGATTGTAGCTGCGGAGGGTACCCCATAGTGGGGGTCGGCATGGGTGTAGATCAACTGTTCACAACCTGCGCCATAATCTGGAAAAAGGAAGACCAGGAGCAGGTAGGCTGGAATGATGCGGCGGCTCCTTATAACAGCGACCACACAATCCATCCTGTATGATATCCTGAGGGGTCAAGCCCGCCTGACAGGCCATACATGAAGTCAGCACAGGGGCCTTAGCCTCCTGCTTCTCCTTATATTTAGACATAACAATACAATACAATGTTATGCAAAGCAGTACAATACAATGTGACAGTGTTCACCCCCAAACCAACACACACCTGTAGCAGAGGGTTATGAGGAGAAAATAGCAGTTAGAGTTATAACTGAGTTATTCAGGGATAAAACAAAGGCAGTATAACACACAGCAGGCTTACATAAGTCACATACAACGCAATGACATACATGCAATAGGCTCTTAGTCAAATATGAAAAGCACAGAAAGCTTAGTAGGATATTGAGCTCTATACAACCTGGCCACCAAAGGAGAGGTATATAGGGAGACTGACCAAACCTCCTGAGATTTGCAGCTACAGTAGAGCACTCAAAGTGGTCTCTGGACATCTCATGACAGGGAGGAAGGGAGGAGCAACCCAGACGCGGGAAACCTAGTCTCTGGCCGAGTGTCTGGACTGGAGGAGGGGCTGAAGGGAAGAGCCTACCTCCCCTAGTCTGTATCAACCCACCAGGCGCACTGGCTTTTTACATGGCCGCCGCCACTGTTCCCGATGCCAGAATTGTATGTCCCAGTGGTCTAGTTGGAGAAGCAGTCGTCTCTAGTTCTCCACAACAGCGGCCTCCGGTAGGTCTCCACTGCCGGAGGTACGGACTGACTGAAGCGGGGTACCACCTTACCTGCATCCCCATGCTCCAGCTGTAGTCCCAGGCCTAGCATTTATTACTCTGGTGGTAGCTGGAACAGCAGCACAGGTGTCCACCCGGACACCTAGCGCTGCTTACTCATATAAAATAAACAAAAAAAAAACAAAGCTTGGGTCTGCCGAAGCAGTCCCCTGTCTACAAGCTGCACTGATCCTGCGCACCAAACAAAAAACTGTAGCCAGGGGCGGGGTATATATGGAGGAGGACCCAGTGCATCCTGGGAGCTAAAGCTTGTAACTGTTTGGTGCCTGGATCACTCCAATCACATACCCTAAGGTAATTCCTGCTGACCCTATGGAACCCAAAGAAGAAAGTAAGATTTTTTGGTACTCACCGTTAATCAATCTGGGGCATAGGTTCCCAAACGCCGTCATTACAGTCCACGTTTAAAAGGATATCCATGTTTGAGTCCAGATGGTTAAATCAAATTGACTGAGGTACTAATTAAATCACATGGATATCCTTAAAACGTGGACTGTAATGAGAACCTCTGACTGGGGGTCACTGCACTCCCTCCTTTTCGGTGTTACAGTCTCTTATGCGAGTGTTTTTCTTATTACGAGTGTTATCTTTATCTCCTATGGGCTAATTAAAGTAAAAATTGAGGTGGTTTGACCTATGGGATGCAGAGGGGGAGGAGGCAGCCCGCAAACAAGTTTAAGTTTGCACTTGTGCTTGCTCCTTGAGCCGCACCCGCTATACCCCTTTATTTCCAGTGCCCCCCAGATGGCTTAAAATATATGGATTTAACGGAGTACAAAAATCCTAGTTTTGGCAATTTTTCAGGTAAGTTAAAAAAGCCAGATTTATTCAATTCAAACTTGCCAAAAATTAATGGAACAATCAAGATTTTCATACACAACGTGCTGTGAATCACGTCCCAAATGTGTTTTAATGTTCTAACTAAAATTGTCAGATTTACTAAGATACAGTTTTGCATGTCGCTACCAGATTATCAGAAAAAGAGGTTCTAATGGCCAAGAGCTCAAATAGCATGCAGTTTGCTCTAACTGCACTGTCAGAACGAACTAAAAAGACACAACCATATGTATTAGGATTGCAATTACTACTACATAAGGGGTCATACTATCAGTAATTTAAATTATGTGGGATTATATTATATTAATTGAGCTATGTTAAGTAATGGAGGCATGTGCATACCAGCACTTGTAATGCCACAAGTGTGCAATATAAATTAACATGTACCCATTAACATAAAAATATTATAGTGACCATTAGTGGATTTACATATAGACTGCCTAGACAAAGCTGCTATCGTCGAAACGCACGTCGGCATACCACGCTGCCGCCGGTTTATCTTTACACACCTATCCTGTAACACTTCACTATCACCTTTTTTCCCCTTTTCGTGTGATGCCCTGGGGATGGTCCTTGGCTGGAATTTTTTGGGGTGCCTTGCTTCTCGGACGTGAACCCCTTAATGTTATGGACGCTGGTATAGAGGAGCCTTGACGTCGGCCCAGCGCTTATTCATATATTTGCAAATGTATGTAAACCAATACCTCTGAATTTCTATTATCATGTAGGATTCAAGTATTTTTGATTTATCTGCAGTGTGCTGGGGGGCAATTTTCTTTTTTCTGTGTTCAGTGTAAACCCCGCCCTTTACAAGCACCTGTAGTATATTAAGCTGATTGAGCAACTACCATATTTTTTGCTTGCGATTTACATATAATATTGGCCCCTAAATTAACAATAATTGTACTTTATTATGCATGGTCTATTTACTTGCAGCTTTGCAATCTCACTGGACAGAGTCATTTTTTGGTATGTATTCCTGACAGTGAGCCAGATCACCGTCAAATTTGGCCCTTCAAAGAAGCCGCAGACCGCAAAAGTAATTACATGTCACATGTGTTACCCTACCATTCTCCCTTTGCCACATGTTCCCCTACCATTCTTTTTTTGTCATATGTTCCTCTACCATTCTCTCCTTGTCACATGTGTTACCCTTGCCACACGTGTTCCTCTACCAGTCTGTCCTTGTCACATATGTTGACCCACCATTCTCCCCTTGTCATATTCCCCTACCATTCTCTTTGGTCAATTATTACCCACACTCTCCCTTCCATATTCAAATATAATATCAATGGGATCTAGGTAGAGAATCAAATGTAATAAGGGGAGAGTTGGGGGGCATGCGTGACAGAGAGAAAGGTTTGGGGATATAAGTGACAAAAATACGATTTTTACTCACCATTCATCTGGGCTATGTATAGTGAGCTGAGTGAGGAGTTGGGCACTAACTAAGACTGGCTCCCACCCCATCCACTAGAACCTCAGTACGTTTAACAAAGCCGGAGAAAGACCCACGGAGGAACTGAGAAAACCAGAAACCAACAGGTAACTAGTCAATTTAAAAGGGGGGGGGGGGTGGCGTAGGATCAATCAACACCAACATAGAATCTGTACTCCTCAAACGCACGTACCACATCCAGTGCTAAGAAAGAAGCTCCACTAGTCACTGAAGCCTTGCGAAAGGCTGGAAGGGCGATATCCTGGTTAATGTGGAAAACCGATACCACTTTCGGGAGAAGGGAAGGTTTAGTGCGTAACACCACCTTATCCTCATGAAAAATAAGCGGAGATTTACAAGAAAGAGCCGCTAACTTAGATATTCTCCTTGCCGCGGCAATGCCCAAAAGAAAAACAACCTTCAAAAGTGGGTATCGCAATTCTACAGATTCCAATGGCTCAAAAAGGTGCCTTTTGAAGTGCCTCCAAAACTAAAATTCAAGTCCCAAGGAGGAACCAGCAGGACATAAGGAGTCTGTATGCGAAGAACCCCCTGCAAGAAGGTTTGAACTTCAGGAATGGTGGCCAATTTCCTTTGAAATACAATCAACAGGGCCGAAAAGGAAAGGCTTTGAAAGAAGACCCAAAAATACCATCCTTTGATATGGAATTAAATTTGACTTGGGAAAATTGATGATCCAGCCGAATTTCTGGAGCATGCCTATGGTAATCTGAAGATGATGTTGCAATAGGGCTATTGAAGGTGCCCTTAGCTACAAATTGTCCAGATAAGCCAAAACATTGACCCTGTGGACAAATCGAATGGTAGAGCCTGGAACTGAAAATGACGGTGCCCCACTACATACTGCAGATGATGTTGATGACCCCTCCATATAGGAATATGGAGGTAGGCATCCTTGATATCTATGGAGGCCAGAGATTCCCCTAACTCCGTGGAACAAATGACTGACCTTTAACCCCTTGAGGTTGAGAATGGGACGAAACGACCAGTCTTGTTTGTCTACTGAGAGAAGACTGGAGTAAAACCCTTGCTGTAGTACCGGAATAATTACTCCGGGCTCGGAGAGTGCAAAAATTGCCTGTATGAGAGCAGCCTTTCTGCAACCATCCACAGGGAGAGGAGTGGAAATTTTTTTCTGGAACAGGACCCACCAGATCTAACATGTAACCCCTCGTTACCAGTCCACTTATTCAACCATCCAGGCTGGATTGAATCCAAGTTTCCCAGAATCTGAGTAAGCGGCCTCCCACCAGAGGTCGGGTCCCAGTCCCGTGACAGTCATGTAGATTGATCTGCTAACTTAGCAGGACGGCGACGGGTGCCGGGTGTTGATACGGGAAGGTAAGGACTTTTACCTCCAGTTAAATGAGAAATAATTTTAATGAATTCTGGACCAAACAGAAAATCTCCTTCGAATGGCAGTGCCTCTAAAGCATGCTTGGACTCTATGAACCGTATAAAATTTGAGCCGAGCCGCGATACTTTTTCGTGGCCGGACTTTTCACCTACTTCGCCTGTTTTGCAGGCGGAAAAGTATTGCGCGTGTGCCCGCTTATCCCCGTATTCAATTTGAAAGTACGCGAAAACGGGACCCGGCGAAACTTAACCAGGCGAAAAGTACTGTCAGAAATGGGGAAATCAGCCTGACTCCCACAAAAGATGGTCTGACATGGGGGTTCACTATGGTACCCCCCGATTTGGCTTGCTAAAGGTATTTGGTGTTTTTAAACAGGCTCAATAGCTGCTAAATAGCGTTTTTCTATACGTGGTGCAGAATAGTATTGTGGAGTATTTTTCCCAGAAAATAACTTATCCCTGCAAATTTGGGGTACTTGAAAATGGGGGTCAGCATATTTAAAAAGTTGCTAAAGTGAAGTTGAAAAAATTGTGAAAAATCCACCTGCCGCAAGCACCTGCAATCAAAAAACACTTGGGGCATACTTGGGGACCCCACCAGGGTCAAGTTCGCTACTTTTTAACTTTGTACCCCAATATTTTTTTTTGCCCCCTTTTCAAAGTCATTTTTTGGGGTGTCCTTAAGTGTTTTTTTAAAAATGTTTACCTTTGTACTGTCTGAAGGCTGCAGGTGGGTTACCGCAAAGTTGCACCCAAAAAGCCCAATTCTGCACTTTTTTCTGCCTGCTATTCATAGGCGAAACCTTTTGCCTGGTACATTGCATTGACTTTCCGCCTAGGCGGAAAGACTTTCAAATTGAATACGGGGTAAAAGTAAAACAGGCGAAAATGACATCATTGGCAAAAAAGTATAGCGGATCCGGACTTTTCGCCTCAAATTGAATACGGGCCTATGTCTGTCTTCCATGTTTTAAGCCAGAGGTGGGGTACCTTTTTTCTGACGAGGGCCATTTTGATATATATAACATTATATGTGGGCCTGGTGCAGGCCACTCCCCCTCCATAAGATGTCATACGGGGGTGGGGGCAGACTCGCCGGTGATTACAGCAATGCCCAGAGCATCCTCAGGATGCTCCGGGGAGCTGTAAAGGCAACAATGTGACCAACTGAAGCATCCTAAGGACGCTCCAGGTTGCACTGCTGCATAGATTCTGGCTGCTGTGTGCCATTCTAGGCACCCTGCTAGCCAAATGAGGCTAGCAGAAAAAAGCTCAGAGGGCCAGACCAAATGATACAGAGGGCCTTATAAGGCCCCCGGGCAGGAGGCCTTATAAGGCATCCCTGTTTTAGGCCATCCCTGTTTTAAGCCATAGAGAACGTCTGGCAGAAATGGCCAAAGCAGAAATATGAGACTCTACGTGAATAGTGTCTATTAAAGCATCACCTATATAGGTCCGAGCCTCTGCAATTTGATCAGCTAAAGAACTAGCTTCAGACAAATCCTCTGATTGAAACCCAGCAATCATCTGGACCATCAAAGAAGTTATAGCCTTTATCACCCAGGCCCTGGCCAGAACAGGCCGCAGCGAGACTCTTGACAAAGGGAATATAGACTTAAGTACAGCCTCATTCTTCCTATCCACAGGCTCTTTAAGTGTTGTGGGGAGAACAGTATTCCTGACCAACCCTAGCAATAGGAGCATCCACCATGGGTGGCATTTCCCAAAGCTTGGCATCCTCTTCCAAAAAAGGATAAAGATACTTACATTTTTTCGGAATCAGGTTTTAACCAGGCTACTTTTAATATTTCTCCAAAATGTGAAAATTCTGGGAAAACAGATACATCTTTCTTCTTCCGTTTAAGGAAAGAAACTGAACTAGTCACTGGTATAACGGTTTCCTGTAGATGCAAAGTCTCCTGGACCGTATCTGCCAGCACAGAAACCCCTGAATAAGAATGGGAGTCATCCTCCCAGTTTGAGGTGTCTTCCCAGTCATAATCCAATTCCCCTTCTTCCTGGGAAGAGGCGGCTGAAGCCTCATCTCCAGGAAAATCCTCAGAGGACTGACCTGAACGTCTCTTAGTGGCTGTGGCCCCTGCTGACGTTACCATTTTATTTAGGGAAGCTGCCATCTCAGCGAGACATCTCCCATATCCTGGGCTTATCTGGGCTCTACCGAGGGACCAGACAAACTAGGAGTTTGAGTACAGGGTAACATATAATTTGCCTGAGAGTGACGTAATGCACCTATGGCCTCAGCCATAGACCTGGCCCAATCAGGCATCACCGACTGTTCAGCCGAACTTCCCCGTAATGAATCTCCCTCTGAACAAACAGCACAGAGCGACCCTGGGTCCGTACAACATTTTAACACATTTTGTACAAGTATATAAAGTGTCTGATCCCTGTTTTTTGGAACCCGTGTCGGTCTTCTCCATACTGAGAGAGAAAGACAACTCTAACCAATACAGAAAGCTACTTAAATTCTTCTGGGAAAAGTGTAACTGTTTGAATAGAAAAAAAAAACAAAGGTTTTTTTTTTTACCCAGAATAACCACCACTGCTTCTGAAATGACAGCAAAAGTGATAAGTATTAATAAGACTCTAAAATCACCTGTTTAAATGCAAACAAATAAAACCGGACTCCTGTCCACATTCACTTGCACAAAAAATAAAGTTAAATGAAGAATCTTGAGTACAAAACCATGTATGTTACAGCCTAAATTCCTAAAGTAGTGCAGTAAAGTTAATTTTAGTTAGTAAAGTTAGATTTAGGATTGTTTAGTTTGTCCCATTACTTTTGGCCCCTTAAAAAGTGGGAGGCACATATAGAAACTGTTGTAATTCCTACACCGTTCACCTGATTTGGATGTAATTACCCTCAAATTAAATCTGAAAGTCTGCAGTTAGAGCACATCTTGTTTGTTTCATTTCAAAGCCATTGTGGTGAATAGAGGCAAAATATGAAAATTCTGTCAATCTCCCAATATTTATGCACCTGACTGTATATATACATATATATATATATATTTATTACATATATACACACACACATAACATTGCTATAAGACCATACATCACCAGGTTAACTATCAAAAGTAATAATCCCAATTTAACTGCTTATCTGATAAGAGACAGCCACCCCCCTGTAATTTGCAGTGAGTCTCAGCAAAGAAGGAATTCAGCAGTGCTCAAACACCTGCCAAAATAGTGTTTGGGGCGTGGCCTATGAAGCCCCGTAAGTCTGCTGTCACTCAAATGCATGGGGGCGTGATCAGACACGCCGTCGGCATCCTGCTTCAATCCGGATGCCTCATGTCATAATAGGCTTTCCCTAGCCGCCAGCGCTTCCTTCTCCAGAGATCAACAGGGCTTGCCTGATGTACAGCGCTCTTAGTAATGACGTCATAGGCGGCACACCTGCAGGTGCAGCGGCGCTGCGCCATGGGAGCGTGGCCAACGAGCTAACCTCTCCCAAAAGCCGGCAGCATGCTCTGTAACATCTACAGCTGCTGCCAAGTGAGTAGTAACCTGCCCGGCCACTCTGCTAAAGCGGCGTGCCGGGAAGCAGTAATACAGCAAACAAAGGCCCTCATTCAGACCCACTCGCGATCGGCTGTCCACTCGCAAGTGGGTCGATGGTCCCCACTGCGCATGCGCACGACGGAGGGAGCTCCGTCGTGCGCATGCGCGAGGCCCGACGGGCGAAGGACTTTCCTTCGCTCGGAGTGTCTCATCAAAGGGGGCGTGCTGTCGATGGTGACTGACAGCACGCCCCCTTTGGTGGGCGTGCCTGCCAGACGGAGGCGTTCCCAAGGGAACGCCTACCGTCTGAAGCCGGCCCCACTGACATCACTAGTGATGTCAGTGGGAGTGATTTTGGCTCTGATAGAGCCAAAATCACTCCTGGCCTTGCAGTTGAAAAACCCAACCGCAGGCTTTTGCTCGCAGTTTCGATGGTCAAGACCATCGTGACCATCATCCTGCACGCTCGTATATGCTGTGGGTGGTGACCCACTGCTATACGAGCGTCCAGGAGGACGCTCCATATTAATGGAGGTGGGCCCTGATTCAGAGCGAGCCCTCTGGTCAGAGCGTCCGGCTCTGAATCAGGGCCAAGGTTTTTACATGTACCAAGCTTACCTTTTTGTCAGCGGCCCCCCTCAAATGTGTGTCTGGTATGGACTTTGGTGATTCTCCCAGAGGCAGTCTTTAGAGTGGGATACAGGGTTCACACAAAACCTCTATTTCTACCAACTCCCACTGTGCTAGTGCTTGTCGCCTTTTGCCAGGTATAAGCACTCAAACCAAAAAAGGAAAATAAAGAAATGAAATCTAACTAAAAGGAGCTAGGAACTATCTAGTGCCTTAATCCAAGGCACTAAAAACAAAACTGAAGTTCTAGTAGAAGGGGTTATATAGGGGGTGGGAGCCAGTCTTAGTTAGTGCCCGACTCCACAGCTCACTATACATAACCCAGAGGTAATGGCATCCCCCAGATGGATGATAAAGGAAGGGAGGCAAGATACATAATTCAAATCAGAACCAGGAGACGGATACATGTGCCAGCACATTGAGTCAACTACATACCCCACTTGTAGTCAAGCCCCTCATGGGGGGTGGGAGTCTATGATATGCATACAGAAAAAGAGCGCTGTAGCATATGCCTACATCAGGTGTGAAGGCTCATTACTACACACCTCTTACATCCTTATTGTGAAGATGAGCAACCCCACCAAGCTCAGCTTGTGATGTTACAAATACAAGCTGAACAGTTGCATTATGAAACCTACATGATTCACTACCTTGACATATCAATTAAAGCCCTACAATTTTAATGTGTCAAATCAGTGTTCCCTCTCCATAGACACTACATTCTACTGTAGTGCAGCACTGCTAATGTGCATAGTAGCCACTCCATTTGGAAAGAGAAGGTTGGGGGAATGCAGAAAATGGGAAAAGGAGACTGGAGTCCATTAAAGGGGCATAAATATGAGGCTGTTACTCTGGGTAGAGTAATTTATTTAGTAGGCAAGGAGTCCTAAAATGCTCACAGGATACTAAGTGGTGGACATAGGACGCTAGGCATAAGGATGTTACGGTGGGCAATGTGAACTCCAGTTATTGATCATTGACGTTAGGATACAACCACTTGCAGCTTGGAAACAAGTAAAAATTCCAGGTTAAGTGCATCACAACCACACTACACATAGCCACAGCTAAATCCACACTTCAGACTTAGTTTTGTGCTATTTTACCAGGTAATGAGGACCTTTTTGAAAATTTCTTGCAACAATTCACACACTGTACCTGGTCCAGCAATGTCGGTTTTCTCAATCAAGTCATTATTGGGAAGATTATTAACAATCTTCTCAGCAATTTCTCGAGGATTCACTTTTTGATCTCTTGCTTTCAGCATCTGAAATAGAATGAAGATTCTCTTATTAGCTCTTATCACTCAGTACAAAAGGGGATCAAAACAAACGTTACGTACAAGACATGAAACCATAGGTAAAGGTTGTCTTGCGCAAATAAGCTTACAATATAAGAGGAGTGTAGGGAATGCTTGATATTGTGTCTGCAGTACGGTAGATGCATTATGTGCAGCTACTAGTGGGGCATCACTATTGGAATGATGAGACAATGTAAAGCAAAGATGTTAGACATTAACTAGTCGCTGTAGAAATCTTTAAACAGCCAGCTGACGCCAACAACGTTCCTTCACTATTTATCCCAATTGAGCCTCCGTCCATCAGTTAGAAGAAACATGAATAAAGTTTACATTATTGATTAAAAAATTATCTGCTGCAAATTATGTTAAGTATAAGACCTATTTTCCTAGAGCCTCACCTTCATGCTCCTTCTCCTGCACCCAAATGGACATAACAAAACCTAAAACACACTTTGTCTGATCAACTTCTCATTCACTAAAACTACTTTCATATAACTATTCTGTCCTTTCCTACCCTGCATGTGTCCTTCTACAATAGCACAACTGATTTCACCTCTAGACAATGCAGCTACAGCTACCAATTAGTCTCCAATGACCCGGGACTCCAGCTATTGTGCCCAGTTTTGCAGGTTCTTTTTCCAGGGAGTCAGGCAGCCAGTGAGAGCTGTGGAAGGAGGTAGTGGATGGTGACTATCTACTGCACCTGTACTAGACGGACACAGTAGATTACATAACAGATCCTTCCATTGTTCAAGACTTGCAAAGCAAAACTCTACTTCTTTAAATTCACCCAGTCATCCAACCACCATCGCCCCTTATTTACCTGCCTATAACTCACGCTGTCCACCTCCTCACTGCCCAATAATGGAAGATGAAGTCACTGCACTTAAAATTATTTCTTCAAATCCTCTGCTCCCTCTCTCCCACTACAATAAAAATTCTAGTTCAACTCTTCAATCTCTCTCTCTTCTCTGGCACATTACCATCCTTCTATATGCACTATTCTCACCAAACCTAAACAAATGATTCTATTTCTCTCCTCAAAACTACTTGAGTGACTTTTTCCTATCTCACTTTGCCTCCCAACATCATTTTCAACTCATGCAATCAGGATTCCTCCCCAACATTCTACTGTGACTAATCTCACAAAGGATTTCAATGTTCTAATTTTGCAATGTCTAAGGGTCTCCATAGTCACCCACACACAACACAAGTTTATGTCCCTCTTCCTCGCACACCAGTTGCCACTCTGGTACTAATGCTGGCTGAGTATAAGGAGAAGCATCACATGGAGGAAGTATTATTTACTAAAGCCTCATACTCCAGATGCTGCTTGATTTTTTATTAACACACTTACAGTCCTTATCTGTCTGGGACAGCTGTCTGTTCAGAATGTCGACCTGGACTTTATTTCAACACTCAAATGTCAACATGTTCATACTGTTGACATTTAACACGTCGACAACAGAATGTCAACATGCAGCTTTTTGCTTTGTTTAGGCTAAAATAAGCAAAAGTACTGTATTATGACATTATGGTGTCGATCTTGTACCCATGTTGACAGTTTTGAATGTTGAATATTGGTTGCCAAGTCCATGTCAACATTATGACTGAACATTCAGAAACTGTCCACAATCTGTCGACTTTACATACCACACCCAGCTGTTCCAATATCATCCTCTCCATATGTGCAGACCATAAAAGGACACATTGGGAGTTACTATATCCTTTTTTATCTGCTTGCTGTTGCTTTGCATGCAGCTTAGTGATACATGTGCTTCTCAAATTGGGATGTTCAGGATCTTGTTGTTGATCTTTTTCTGTAATAAATAAATCTAGAAGATAATAGGGTAACATGTCCTAACAATGGCATCATAGGAGGAGGATTTATATCTGTGTACTTTAAAAACCCAAAAATTGGATTTTCATGCTACCGTAAAATCGCATTTTGTAATCCATCTGGAGGACACTGTAGTCTTGACTATGGCGATGCGCGTGCACGCTGGGTCCTTGCCGACCCCGACTATCTATTGAACATGCCCGTCAACCTGACGATGGTCGTCTGGTTCGGCATGTTAATAGATAGGGAGGTTGGGCTTCTGCACTGAAGACGTTCAGTGAACGTCTTTCAGTGCGGTGCCCGCACCTCAGCGACATGAAAGACTGAACGCTGGACATTCAGACTTTCATGTCGTTAAATGGATAGGCCCCTTTAGTGGGCTAGCACAGGAGTATAGAGACTAAAAAGGTAAAGTGTTAGGCTCCTCCCCCTCAGCTCCTATAACCTCTCCTACCTCCACCTAACCTCAGTTTCGGCATAACCAAGCCATGTGGAGGAAAAACAACCCTAACTGTGTTACTAGAACATAGAAAAAAAACACAACCATCACAGAGGGTTCGCAGTGTCCCTTAGATGGATTAGGTGTAAGGGATTTTCTAAAAAGGATGAATAAAAAAATCCAAACTTCCTCTTACACTGTAGTCTTGACTATTGAACTTCACTAATCAAGCAGCCTAAAAAGGGAGGTCGTCGTCCGGCAAAGCCGCACGTAAAACACCTAAAACTCTGGACAACTGCTCAATCAAGGCTCCGTGGTGCACCGCCCAAGAAGCCCCAACTGCACGAGTAGAATGAGCCTAGATGGAAGCTGGACAGGCTTATATGAAAACAGGTAAGCCTGGCGGATAGCAAAAGTAATCCATCTAGCAATGGAATAGGTGAACGCCAGCCGACCGTTATTTTGGGGCATCCACCAAAACCAACGATATCTTGGTTCAAATGGAACTTTGAAACCACCTTCAGTGAAAAAAAAAAAAAGCTTAGTCCGAAAGACTACTCTGCCAGAATGAAAACTGACCAGGGGAGGCCCTACAAGACAAAGCAACCAACTCTAAAGATGCCCACACACATAGCGATTTTTTTCCCGATTGGGTAAAAAATGGCCAAATCGTGAGTCCCCACTCACGATCACGATGCGATGCGCGCCCACGCAGGTCGCACATCGCATTATCAGATCTGTCGTGCAGTATGGCAGATCTGACAATCTAGGAAACAATGCACTGTAAAAAGTCTGGCTGCAGGAGGTCGGATGAAGATTGGACAGCATATCGTGCGCTGAGCTGCCGGGGAGAATTTCAAGGGAAATCAGACACATCGTCGGATCGTAAGTATATCGGTATGTGTGTGGGCACCCTAAGACATGCCTAGCCGAAGCAATGGCCAGAAGATAAATCAACTTCCATATAAGATACTGCCCCTCTACAGTCTCAAGGGGCTCAAATGGAGGCCCCTGAAGAGCCTCTAACATCAATTTTAGATAAAGTTGAGGGTTAGGTGGTATGTAGGGAGGCTGAATTCTTAGTACCCCCTAAAGAAAAGTCTATACATCCGAAATGGCTTTTTAAATAGCACAGACAGAGCCGAAACCTGACCCTTAAGGGAAGATAGGCGAAGGTCCTTAGTCAGACTATCCTGGCGAAAAGAGAAAAAAACGCAGTAATCTAAAGAAAGCTGCCAACAGACCCTGATGCTCACACCTGGAAATACAGGGCCTCCAGATATGATAAATCCTGGAGGTGACCGACTTACAGGCTTGAACCATGTGCTGGATAACACACCTGAAAAAAAACACAAGCCTTCAAGACTTGTCAAAGCCAGACAAAACAAATCAGGGTATATGCCAACGAGGCTATTCTGGAGCTATGAGAATTACTGGAAGACCTTCTCATTGAACAAGCAGAAATTCCCTGGCCAGCAATACTCTGACCAAGGTGCTGCCATAGTGTACACTAAGACTGCCTGTGACCCTCCTTTAGACAGAGTTAACATACACATGTAGACGTAGTGGTCGGCCAAGGAAATTTAGTTAATTAGATGAAAGACACGTCTACTTCCCTTCGAAATTGGAAGATGTGCAGCAAAGATTCATAAGTAATGTTATTCTACCCCTGAAATTACATCATTATAGAGATTGAATGTTTATTCGTCTTTGATATCCAGAAAAGGGGGTGCTATCACTGACAATTAGAAATTGATCATAAGAAGGAAGAGAAAAGAATTCTCATCAGGGGATGCACTTAATTCAAATCTAAATTTTATTAGTACTATTCTTTTCTTTCCCTTCTTGTGATGTTCTTCAGTTACGCAATTACAATTCCACATAATACACTGCCATTGGCCTATTATATTATTTTTGCTATTATCTTCTTTAGATGATTATTTACTTCATATAAATAACAAGATCCTGAAGATCGTAATTTGAGGAATAGGCTAACTACATATGTAAATGGAAGCCCATAAAGGCTTGTGAGGGCTGCAATAAAGACAGGCATAACAGTTTACATTATGGAGCAAGTACAAATCTAAACTATTTAGCTATTACCAAGATAGAAATTTGAATTTATTAGATCAAGCTGAATTTTGCCATTTATTTTACTGGGCATTCAAGGTACATTTGCCAGTGTTTGAATCTATTTCTTGCAAAAGTCAAACATACACTGGCATGGTAAAATGAATATCCATATTTCAAGTTTACCTGGGTCATTGCCATTGCGCTGTTGCATTGATAGTCACCAAATTTCAGCTGCTGGCTTGGAGTGACTGCCAAAGGGGCATTTTCTAATTCGGGGTATGCAGCTCTGATGGCCTTGCCAAAGACCTCCTGGAGATGGGCGTTGATGTTGAGCATACTTTTCACTGATTTGTTTTTTTCTTCTTGAAGACTCTGTCAGAAAACAAAAACAAAACTTAAAAATAGGGAAGACCAAAAATATAATGTGAAATAGGGAAATACATGTTATGTAGTGAGATCATGTGGTCCAGTCACAGTCATTACAGGAACCCTGCATATATATCCTCCAACATAGGGTCTGGACACCAAAATAGAATCCATTATGAAGACTTTCTTCCTAGATAGATGAGACAGGGCATATGGAGTACTGTACAGTCTTACAGTGAGATCTGTTTTCCCATCTCTCTCTGATTTGTAACTAGGAACTCTTGGTATATTTGTCCAGCTTCACTATTACTAGACCTTACACAGAATGCTAACTAAGCACCATAACAGTTTGCTTATTCTATGTATATGATGAATTTTTAAGTTATGTATTTTCATATAAATCAAATGATTCTTGTTCACATACACGTTCAATATATATCACAGGGTATGCGTCTACAAGTCAGGTAAGTAAACTTGTTGCTGTGCTCTATAACAGACCATCTGGTAGTATACACGTGATAAGCTATTCAAAGGGATTTCTGTGTAGAAAGTCAAATACAACTTTCTTGTTAAGCTTACCATTGCTGTACAGAACAAGCTACGCCCAATATCTCACTGAGAAGTCAGGTGCTACAACCAACACAAACAATACATATGATTTATTACCATACTGTCATAATTATACAATAGTTTAATTCCTTAATATACATTTTCAGAGACTGAGTTTTATTACGGTTATACTTCTAGACATTTTAAAATAGAAATTTCTTATTAATACACTCTTTAATGCAATAGTACACAATTATTAATTAGAAAAGCGTTTCAATAGGCATAATAAACAAGCAGATGCCTGTAGTATTGTAGAACCATATTTCCAATCACTGAAGTCCTTAAACCGGAATGGGTATGAAGTCTCGGCGGCTGAATAGACGCTGGTTCATATCCCGACACCGGGAGGTCAAATGGAGAAGATCGCGACAGGGCAGGAAAGTACCCTATCCCTACCCCTTTGCCTAACCCTAACCTCCCCCCGGGGGTGCCTAACTCTAACCTCCCTCCCTTACCGCACCATAAACTTAACCCTCCCAGGGGGGTGCCTAACAGTAACCCCCCCCCCCCCCCAAAAAAAAACCTAACCCCACTAAGTTCCCTTAACCTGACCCTCCTGCCGCTAACGCTAAAGGTGTCCCGGACTTACATTGTTCGGGCTGGTTACTTCGGCTTTCCAGCATCGAGATTAAGAAGGCGTCTGTATTTCGACGCCTATCTTAAGTCCCTTGTTGGGATTTCCTTGTCGGTATTGAGACCGGCAGCATCGCGGCCATCGGTCTCATAACTACATCCCCTCCTTAAACCAGTACAGCCAGTTTACAATTTTATCACAAAAGGACTTTTATGCCACATAACATATAGCTGCAGCCTGCTTCTGACCCAACACTTGTGTAGTATTTATAACAATAATGATAATAAGCCATGATTACAATAACTGTTGTGTTTAGCCAAACTCTATTGAAAAAAAAAAACAATAGATTCTGATTAGGAGCTGTGCTTTCTCTCAAGTCACAAACAACTACAAATAAGTAAGTTCATACACCGATGTATTAGATAAAGGTAAAACCTTTAAAAATAATAGTTTATATTTAGTCCTTGCAGCACACATGCAGTTCTTAGAACAATACTAACTCAGTTTAACGGTCAAGTGTTTCACACTTATAATGGAGGAAACAGTCTTAGGGATTTATGTATTAATAATCATGCTACTGCTGCTCGTCCAACTCGTCGGGGATATTTTCATTTTTAATACAAATATCCTGGCTATATACTACCAGGAACTCGCAGGGACAGCGTTTCCGGTAATCGCTGTCCCTGCAAGTTATATCCTCAGCATTTAGGAGAAGTCTTTCACAGAAAGGGGAAGCTGACACTGTGCATGAGCAGAGTGTCAGCTTCTAGGGGAGAGATCAAAAGCTCTCTCTCCTTCCCCTGGAGACACCAAAGACATTTCTGTGAAATTTCCTGCATTGTGCTGTTACTACATAGGATCAATACATACAATTACGCAGAAACTGCAGTTTTTGCATAATTTTATGTAAAAATCAGCTTGATACATATGCCCGTTAATCTGTAGATAGAAGTGGACACAGTGAAGAAAGACCTGTGTCTGTGCGTTATAGTTACTTCTTTCAGTGTTCACTAGCTACATTCCACAGCAGTGAAGCGGTCCGTAGTATTTACCTACGCATTTCTCGGAGTATATTCTTTGTATTAGTTGCAGCACATGGCTTTTTATGACCATCTGTGAAGAGTTTCCTCTATTAGAAATTTGACACGCTGGCGGGAAGTTATTCTGAACGAATATTGGACTGAATTTCTTCTGCATTAACAGTCTCACAATAAAGGACTTTATTTATTTTGGACACAGATTCCACAAAGAAGGACCACAGAGGCTGGATATTTTTCTTTCTGTGATTATCATAATACAGCTCAATAGATAGACAGACACACACACACAGCTTTGTTGCAGTCGTACTAAAAAGCCCCTCTCGGCATGCATGCCAGGTCCTGTGAGGCTCTGCTAGAGCAGGGCGGCTTTTCTACCGAAAACGTGTCCAAGTCGCAATGCAACTAGGACACACCAGAGGACTGTGCTGATTAATTTGATATGCGACACTTGTATATCTGTGTACAAGTGAGTCTCTGAATCTGTATATGAAGTGCTACAATGTCACAGCCTGTAGATTACATCCTAATTCACTAATAGTGTGCTAAATCGTTAATAGTGTGATAAGTATTTAGGATTAGTATAGCATATTACGATGCATATTTTAAGAAAAAGTCGCATGGTGCGGCCAAGTGCGAAGTCTGTGGTGTGCCAAATGAGGCTATTTGGTGCTCCGAGGATAGGTGTATGTGGACACATCTGTACATGCTGAAATATCTAATGCATCACAATCCTAATCCTTATGCTGGGCATACACTATACATATTATCTGGCCAATACGCTCGATGTCAGCGGATCGGACAGATAATTTCACAGTGTATGCGGGTGACCAACCTCAAAATATTGGTCAGGCATGCCAGATCATCTAAGATGCCTGTCCGATCCGATATTTTCAAAGTGAAAGTCAGCTGCATCAGGCAGTGTATGCCCAGCTGCGGCCGAATGACAGACATTTCCCCTATTCCTTCACAGGGAAGGAACGGAGAAAGGTCTCTTCCCCTGGGGAGGAGCGCAGATATTGGGGCTAATATACTGAGATATTTCACAGTGTATGCCCAAGATATCTTCTGGGTGTCAGGCTGCCAGGCATTTTATCTGGCAGTGTATGCCCAGCATTACCTATATACTCACAATAGCCTCCTATAAATGCTCATCAAGATTCTGAGCAGATTGCTAATGCCTTTCCCTGGGCCATGTGTTACATATGGAAAGATACAAGAGACTGATCTTTGAGAAGTGCCACGGCTTTGTAAGTCATCGTAGATATCTATACATGCATTAATGCGATCCCCAAGGTCAGCAAATCCTAAGCTTCTACCAAGAAAGGAAAATCTTACCACACATACCTTACGCAAAATATTAAGGCGGTACTTCAACTTGTAGTTCTCTTCCCTCAGTCCCTCTAAGCTGGGCGAGTCACCCACAAATGGAAAGTTTCTCAAGATTTCTATCTCTGCAGTCAGGGACTTGATTTTGGTTTCCTAATAAGGGAAGAGACAAAATATGTGTAGAATATGCTGAAATCAAACCAAAAATGTCTAAAGGTGCCTATAGACTTGGTGATTTTTTACACGATTTGCCTGATTCCGACGAATTGTGACAAATCATGTAAAATATGCCCAAATCACGAGTTTCCACTCACGATGCCGGTGCGCGTCCCCGCAGGATGCACATCCGCATCTTCAGATCTGCCGTGCTGTAGGGCAGATCTGCCAATATCAGTCACGATGCACTGGAATAGTTAGGAGGCACGATAGATTGTTTGTCACATTGGACAGTTTTTAAACACCAAATCGTGCCCACGACTGCCACGGAGCTACCGGGGAGAATCCAAGGGGAAATCGGACACATCGTCGGATCGTGAGCACATTGCCAAGTGTGTAGGCACCTTAAGTTTGTTTAGTGTGTGTGTATGGATCAATGCACATATTTAAAGTGATAAACATTTTATTTTTTAATTCTGAATATGTAAGTGACAAAGACCTACTATTACAAGGACGTGTATTGAAAAATCTGTGTCCATAATTGTATTACATTATGATTACACTGTCAGCTGTGAATTACTTAAAATACAGGTATTTGCACATTATAACTAGTGTGTATCATTGATAATGTGTCTTTTTCTAATACAAGTGTTCAAGTGTGAAAGGCTCAGACAGTTACTCGATTACATGCGATAAAATAACTGTAGATGTAGCACTGTAGATTAAATATTTGTTGTAATTCACCACTAATACGTAACTAGGGCAGGGTGAGCAGGGTGCCCGCCCTGGGCACCGTGGGACCGGTGGGGCGCCGCCGGCCACGGTACCGGCCCGTAGTCCGACCTAGTTAGCCAGTGTAACGGGCTTCCATCCGGCTCCTGCAGTGGTAATGGGAGAAACGTCATGACGTCTCTCCTATAATGCAGAGCAGCCCGGCCCGGGAGGATGGACGTGCGGACGGCGGCGGGAGCAGGAGCGTGGATACAGGTAAGTAGTTTTCTTTTGTTTAATTTTAGTGTGTATTTCGGGGGGGGGGGGGGGCAGGCTCTGTTACAAAGAAGGGGACTACTACTGGGGGCACTACTGGGGGGGATACTACTGTGGGCACTGCTTCACGTGGGGGGGGACCAGTACTGGGGACTACTACTGGGTGGGGGATACTACTGGGGGCACTGCTTCGGGGGGGGGGGACTACTACTGGGGACAGCTACTGGGGGGGAGATACTACTGGGGCACTGCCTCGGGGGGAGGGGACCACTACTGGGGGGATACTACTGGGGGCACTGCTTCAAGGGGGACCACTACTGGGGGGATACTACTGTGGGAACTGCATCGTGGGGAACCACTACTGGGGACTACCACTGGGGGGGGGGATACTACTGTGGGCACTGCATCATGGGGAACCACTACTGGGGACTATCACTGGGGGGGGGGATACTACTGTGAGCACTGCATTGTGGGGGACCACTACTAGGGACTACTACAGGGGGCACTGCATCAAGGGTGTCTCCTACTGTGGTAACTATATAAAGGGCACTGTATAGGAGGAACTACTACTGGGGGCACTATTTAAGGGGCTCACTACTGGGGGCACTGCATAGGGGGGTCCACTACAGGGGGCACTGAAAAGGGAGAACCACTACAGGAGGCACTGCATAAGGGGGACAACTACTGGGGGCACTATATAAGGAGCACTGTATATGGGGGATCACTACTGGGGGCACTGCATAAGGGGGACCACTACAGGGGGCACTGTGTAAGGGGCACTGCATATGGGGGACCACTACTGGGGGCACTGTGTAAGGGGCACTGCATATGGGGGACCACTACTGGGGGCCTGTATAAGGGGAACTAATTGGGGCCTGCATAATGGGGACCACTACTAGGGGCACTGCATAGGTGCATAGGGGGGGACTGTATAAGGGGCACTGCATTAAGGTGCAAATGGAAAGAAATGCTCCCAGTGACAAGAAAGGGGTGTGTGTCATGTTGACACACCCCATTTTTCAGTGGCCACGCCCATTTTTCACTGCGCGCACCTGCACATAGGGCGGGGGGTTGGGGGCTCCATTTTCAAATTTGCCCTGGGCTCGGTGGCGTGCCCCCCCGGGCCGGCACAATTCTAGTATTTCAGGGCCGGCATGGCACTGGCAGACAGCGCAGGATGCGATGCTCTGGCTCCCGTGTTGCTGCCCCGAGAGAGATCCGATTCAGGTAACAGAGACTAAACTAAAATGGCTGCCCCCATATCAGGCTACAAAAAGATGGCCGCTGTCGACCAATGGGGAGCCAGGTTTCCCTACCCACAATTCCAAGTGGGTGGAGGATGAGAAAGGGGCGTGGCCTATCGGGGGAGTGGGAAGAACCGAAGAGGAGCTGAATGATAAAATACATTTTTTATCATACCCATAGAGGAGAGAGGGCAGAGATGAGGAGTGCCTGCTTCATGTCTTCTACATGCATACCACGTAAGTGGAGGGTGGAGTGGGGCATATAAATGTAGTGTCACAGTGATATAAACATTTTGTTATTTAAAATATGTGTGTGCTGACTAAGTGTGACTGTGTGTATGTGTGTGTGTGCTGACTAGGTGTGACTGTGTATGTGTGCTGACTAAGTGTGACTGTGTGTATGTGTGTGTGTGCTGACTAGGTGTGACTGTGTGTGTGTGTGCTGACTAAGTGTGACTGGGTGTATGTGTGTGTGTGTGCTGACTAAGTGTGACTGTGTGTGTGTGCTGACTAAGTGTGACTGTGTGTATGTGTGTGTGTGCTGACTAAGTGTATGTGTGTGTGTTCTGACTGTGACTGTGTGTGTGTGCTGACTAAGTGTGACTGTGTGTATGTGTGTGTGTGCTGACTAAGTGTGACTTGGTGTATGTGTGTGTGTGCTAAGTGTGACTGTGTGTATGTACTGACTAGGTGTGACTGTGTATGTGTGCTAACTAAATGTGATTTTGTGTGTGAGTGTGTGTATATATATGGCTGCAGCTTCCGAGCGAGCGGTACGTGGCTTATCCCCGGAGGATGAGGAGCGTCTGACGGTGTTTGCCGGGTATACTTACATTAAACCAAGTGGTACACAGCTCACTCAGTGTGATACACGGTACGAATGTTACATGTCTGCAGACAGGATTGTCTGTCTATGTTTTTATGATTAAAACTTTTATGCACTATGGAGCGCCCCCTTTGTTCTATATATTAACAGATTTTATATATATATATATTTTTTTTTTTTTCCTCTCTCTCTTTCTCTCTCCCTTTGTTGTGTTATGAAACACAATTATTACTACAAATATAGGTGCTCAAACACCCCTAATATTCATGTTTCCACTGATTAATATGAGCACCCCAAAACAGTTTAAAAAGTTAGTCATGTTTGCATACATTTGATCTGTCCCCTCTGGAAGAGACAGAGGGAAGACAGAGCTGACAGACACCGCTTGTCATCATTAGGCACCTCGTAGCATGACCAAGGATTTGTGACATTATTGGGTGTGGTGACAGTAACACCTGTTGCAGCACTTACGTTCACCACCTTGTATGCCATTTTGGGGTGTGACCGCTAGTCACGCCCATGCAGAGCCGGCCCTAGGCATAGGCAACCTAGGCAAATGCCTAGGGGCATTCAAAGCCTAGGGCCGGCAGATGTTTGGGGCACCTGAATGGGCGGACGGCTGCTCTGTCTACCGCAACCTGGCAGCTCAGCAAGCATACAGCCGGAAGCGTGGAGGAGGCTGGATGAGCGGACAGCAGCCAGGAGCAGGGATGAGGCTGGATTGGCAGATGGCTGCTCTGCCTCTGGCTATCGTGGTCAGACCAGGCAGCGCAGCATGCAGCCGGGAGCGTGGAGGAGGCTGGATGGGTGGATGGCTGCTCTGCCTCTGGCAACCGCGGTCGGACAGGGCAGCTCAGCATTCAACCAGAAGCAGGGATGAGGCAGTGTGGTGCCCAGGGTGTATTGCACCGGGGCACGTCGCAATGAAGGGGTCAGCTGCCGGTGGCATTATTAGAGCAGTACTAATGATGAGTCAGATTGACTCATTATTAGTATGCCATGGCCAGCCGCATTCTGCAATGAATGGAGCCAGAGAGGATGGAGCATGGAGGTAGTCCGGCTGGAGGAGAAGGAGGCACCTCGCCTCTCTGAGTCCTATACGCCCCTCCTCTCACACAGGCTTCTGCTCTCTGAGACTGAGACCCAGGGGTTAAAGTGCCCTGTCCCCGCTGGCTACCAATCAATTGACTCCTGTCAGAGGAGTCACAGAGCTCTGCCCAATAGGTGACATGGATGGTGCCTCCCCTCGCGGCTCAGCTGTTTCATTCCCGCTCAGAGGAACCTCCCCGACTGGACACTAATGGAGCAGACGATTCTTACACTGACCACCACTGTGTAACATAAGTAAGTAAAAAATATAATGGTGGAGTTTGGTGGGTGGTCAGGAGGGCAGTGACAGTGGCAATAAACAATTAAATAATAAATATACATACATTGGGGGCAATAATTCAATAAATATACCTAGAGGTGGAGGGTGATTCACGGGCTAAAATTGTCTGGTGCTCAACAGGCAAAGGAGCCATGAGCTGGACACACCATGGGGTGACCTGGAGTAATGCAGGGGGTTGAACTGAAGTGACGCAGGGAGAAAATGCTGGTGAGAAAGGGGAGCACAGCAAGACCACATCTCCTTCCATGAGGTTACATCCCTATCCAGGATCCCACATGTGGGGGGGGGTACACCAGCAAAAATCTTGCCTAGGGCACTAATTTGGCAAGGGCCGGCTCTGTGCCCATGTCTTCATCACGCTGAGGAAAAAAGTTTAGAGGGCCAGACCAAATGATTCCACAGGCTTTATACGGCCCCCTGAGGTTCCCCATCCCTGAACTAAAGGAAAACTTTCAAAGCAGATCTGGTACTATGTATGACAATTTGTATCTCTTTATTTTAGAGGTAAAAATACAAGGTATTAACTATAAAACTGCTAGTAAAAACAAAGCATATTTAATTTCACATGACACACAGAAGGTGTTGTAAATATAATTTTTTTGCAGTATTGCTTCTGGATACAAAAACATCTAATATATAAAATCAATTCACATTATAGCACAATTATAAATTATGAAGCACTAGATGTGTAAATTGCTTTTTCCAACTTGTACTCTAGCTTTAATTTAGTTGTATTTCTTCTTAATAGTATGTATACCGTGTATGCTAGTGGTCAGATGTAAAACTCAATGCAGTAAAGTTACATATCTGGCCCAAGAGGTGCTGCCCATACATCGGATACTGTCTTGCTGCAAGCACGGAAGCATAGCCACAGCGTAACACGTTCCCCCAGCAGCCACAGCGTAACACGTTCCCCCAGCAGCCACAGCGTAACACGTTCCCCCAGCAGCCACAGCGTGTATGTGCACATAATAACCAGGACACATATACTCTTCTCATACATACTATTCTCCGGCAGCCCCAGCACATGTACAGTATGTGCACATAATAACCAGGACACATATACTCTTCTCATACATACTATTCTCCAGCAGCCCCAGCACATGTACAGTATGTGCACATAATGACCAGGACACATATACTCTTCTCATACATACTATTCTCCAGCAGCCCCAGCACATGTACAGTATGTGCACATAATGACCAGGACACATATACTCTTCTCATACATACTATTCTCCAGCAGCCCCAGCACATGTACACATAATGACCAGGACACATATACTCTTCTCATACATACTATTCTCCAGCAGCCACAGCACATGTACAGTATGTGCACATAATGACCAGGACACATATACTCTTCTCATACATACTATTCTCCAGCAGCCACAGCACATGTACAGTATGTGCACATAATAACCAGGACACATATACTCTTCTCATACATACTATTCTCCAGCAGCCCCAGCACATGTACAGTATGTGCACATAATGACCAGGACACATATACTCTTCTCATACATACTATTCTCCAGCAGCCCCAGCACATGTACAGTATGTGCACATAATGACCAGGACACATATACTCTTCTCATACATACTATTCTCCAGCAGCCCCAGCACATGTACAGTATGTGCACATAATGACCAGGACACATATACTCTTCTCATACATACTATTCTCCAGCAGCCCCAGCACATGTACACATAATGACCAGGACACATATACTCTTCTCATACATACTATTCTCCAGCAGCCACAGCACATGTACAGTATGTGCACATAATGACCAGGACACATATACTCTTCTCATACATACTATTCTCCAGCAGCCACAGCACATGTACAGTATGTGCACATAATAACCAGGACACATATACTCTTCTCATACATACTATTCTCCAGCAGCCCCAGCACATGTACAGTATGTGCACATAATGACCAGGACACATATACTCTTCTCATACATACTATTCTCCAGCAGCCCCAGCACATGTACAGTATGTGCACATAATGACCAGGACACATATACTCTTCTCATACTGTACATACTATTCTTGTTGCAAGTTCAGTGCAACATGTTCTCCAGCAGCCACAGCACATGTACAGTATGTGCACATAATGACCATGACACATATACTCTTCTCATACATACTATTCTCCAGCAGCCCCAGCACATGTACAGTATGTGCACATAATGACCAGGACACATATACTCTTCTCATACATACTATTCTCCAGCAGCCCCAGCACATGTACAGTATGTGCACATAATGACCAGGACACATATACTCTTCTCATACATACTATTCTCCAGCAGCCCCAGCACATGTACAGTATGTGCACATAATGACCATGACACATATACTCTTCTCGTACATACTATTCTCCAGCAGCCACAGCACATGTACAGTATGTGCACATAATGACCAGGACACACATACTCTTCTCATACATACTATTCTCCAGCAGCCCCAGCACATGTACAGTATGTGCACATAATAACCAGGACACATATACTCTTCTCATACATACTATTCTCCAGCAGCCCCAGCACATGTACAGTATGTGCACATAATGACCAGGACACATATACTCTTCTCATACATACTATTCTCCAGCAGCCCCAGCACATGTACAGTATGTGCACATAATGACCAGGACACATATACTCTTCTCATACATACTATTCTCCAGCAGCCCCAGCACATGTACACATAATGACCAGGACACATATACTCTTCTCATACATACTATTCTCCAGCAGCCCCAGCACATGTACAGTATGTGCACATAATGACCAGGACACATATACTCTTCTCATACATACTATTCTCCAGCAGCCACAGCACATGTACAGTATGTGCACATAATAACCAGGACACATATACTCTTCTCATACATACTATTCTCCAGCAGCCCCAGCACATGTACAGTATGTGCACATAATGACCAGGACACATATACTCTTCTCATACATACTATTCTCCAGCAGCCCCAGCACATGTACAGTATGTGCACATAATGACCAGGACACATATACTCTTCTCATACTGTACATACTATTCTTGTTGCAAGTTCAGTGCAACATGTTCTCCAGCAGCCACAGCACATGTACAGTATGTGCACATAATGACCATGACACATATACTCTTCTCATACATACTATTCTCCAGCAGCCCCAGCACATGTACAGTATGTGCACATAATGACCAGGACACATATACTCTTCTCATACATACTATTCTCCAGCAGCCCCAGCACATGTACAGTATGTGCACATAATGACCAGGACACATATACTCTTCTCATACATACTATTCTCCAGCAGCCCCAGCACATGTACAGTATGTGCACATAATGACCATGACACATATACTCTTCTCGTACATACTATTCTCCAGCAGCCACAGCACATGTACAGTATGTGCACATAATGACCAGGACACATATACTCTTCTCATACATACTATTCTCCAGCAGCCCCAGCACATGTACAGTATGTGCACATAATAACCAGGACACATATACTCTTCTCATACATACTATTCTCCAGCAGCCCCAGCACATGTACAGTATGTGCACATAATAACCAGGACACATATACTCTTCTTATACATACTATTCTCCAGCAGCCCCAGCACATGTACAGTATGTGCACATAATGACCAGGACACATATACTCTTCTCATACATACTATTCTCCAGCAGCCCCAGCACATGTACAGTATGTGCACATAATGACCATGACACATATACTCTTCTCGTACATACTATTCTCCAGCAGCCACAGCACATGTACAGTATGTGCACATAATGACCAGGACACATATACTCTTCTCATACATACTATTCTCCAGCAGCCCCAGCACATGTACAGTATGTGCACATAATAACCAGGACACATATACTCTTCTCATACATACTATTCTCCAGCAGCCCCAGCACATGCCGGACTGAGAACACCGACACACAACCTGCATACAAACATGTCTCCAACCCTAGCCGGCTAATGCCCGTCACTTTCTGACCTGCTGCCGCAGCCTCTCCTCATAAGGACCCAGCAACCCCTCCATCCTCCGCTCACACACTCACACCGGGGCAGGGAGGAAAGACCGAGACAGGAAGTCGCGTCACGTACACGCAACGTGGGGAGGAGGAGTAGGGAAGGGTAGCGTTAGATGAGCAGTGTACATGCGCGGATGATGTGCATATGCACTGCAGAGTCGAGTGCCGGTAATAACACAGTAGTGATTGTGCTGCTGGTACACACAGGACAGCAGGTATATAAATTAATATAATGTAAAGTATGTACTATACAGCGCCCGTCATAGTTATACCATACAATCTACTGCACAGTGTATACACCATGCAGCAAGGGTAGCCAACCCGGTCCACTAACAGATCATGTTTTCCAGACCACCTAGCTGGTGCACATGTGTAGTCATTACTAAAGGGGATCGGTTTGATTTACCACCGGACGCATGCCCGGTGGTTGTAATGCCAATGCTGGAAGACCAGCGGTTCTAATCCCGACAGGTATTTCCCTATTGACTAACCCCTAACCCTAATCTCTCCCCCAAGTGCCTAACCCCCCCCCCTCTAAGTGCCTAAACCTAGCCCCCCCCCCCCTTCCCCACAGCCTAAACCCAAGTCTCCTGGGGGGTGCCTAATCCTCCGGGGGGAGTGGCTTGCCCCAAATCCCCCTCAGGAGCCCCTAACCTCAACCACCCCCCTTCCCCCTCCGCAGCTATCCGCGCCTGACTTACCTTCGATCGGAATGCTGGACGTCGGGCTCCCAGCGCAGGTAAAATGACAGGCGACGGGATTTCGAAGCCTGCCGTTACACCCTTGCCAGGATTAAACATTCGGGATGCAGACGGTCGGCATTTATATCTGCATCCCGACTGCATACCTTAAAGGCCCCTACACACTACATCAGTGGTTCTCAAACTCGGTCCTCAGGACCCCATACAGTTCAAGAGCAGGTGCACATGTGTATTTATTACTTACTGACACATTTGAAAAGATCCACAGGTGGAGCTAAATATTTCACTTATGATTCTCAGGATATCTGTTTGGGGTCAAGACTTTGAGAACCTGTGCACTACACAATATTGCTAATGATTTGGCCGATTCCGATGCATCGGAGCGACAAATCGGCAATATCGCGCAGTGTGTAAGCACTTCATCATACAGTATGATCAGGCTATGCGGATGACAATCCCATGTGGTGAAGGACAGCATATCGGGAGGTTGGGCACCGGATCCGGGAGGGAGCAGCCAGGTCCGTATAGCGGCAGGGGGGGTGTCATTTTGGCACCTTCCCCGTGACACAATGCCGAGATTACCGGTTTTGTGAAGCAGGGGGCCGCGGGTTCATGATTACGCGAATCAGCGCAAATCGTGTCATACCCCTCTCTGCGTGGGTTTGTGTTGTAATTGCGGGGTTGGTCGGAGGCCGACCAGGAGGCTTGCCTGCTTTTCCGGGTGGCCGGGAGCGTCACCCGATTTCGGGAGGCTCCCAGCAAAATCGGGAGAATAGGCAAGTATACCACAAGTAGTCTGGAAAACATGAACTATTAGGGAATCTCGAGGACTGGTTTGGCTACCCCTGCCATACATTGTACAACACCCGCAACCAGTATGTACTTTACAGCATACCGCAAATGCTACAGTACATGACATACAGCCTACAACACTGGAGATGTACTAAGCCTTGGGAGAGTGATAAAGTAACAACCAATCAGCTCCTAACTCTTTTCAAACACCGCCTGTAAAGTAAAAGGAGCTGATTGGCTGGTACTTTATTACTCTCCACTTTATCACTCTCTAAGGCTTAGTACATCTCCCTGTATGTACTTTATGTACATACTGTATGTATGTCCAGTATGTACTTTACTGTGTACAGCAAATGTTAGTGTATGTACTATAGAGCATACAGTGCTCAGTACAGTGTTTAATTTACGGGTGTGGACTTACAGATAGTAAAAAGGTAGACAATGTCTAGATAGACAGTCAATAGGTCGACAGGGTCAAAATGATGATATGAAAATTGTTGACATGAAAATGATCTACATGTTTTTTTTGTTTGTTTTTTAGCCTTAATCTTTACCCTAACCCTCCCCTTGGTGCCTAACCCTATCCTCCCTCCTTGTGCCTAACCCTGACCGTTGGGGTAGGTGCCTGATCCTAACCGTCCCTTCTGGTGCCTAACCCTAACGATCAGGGTAAGTGCCTAACCCCCCCCCCAAAAAAACACAAGTCGACCATTTTTTGTGTTGACCATTTTCATGTCGATCTTCTGACCATGTCGACAATTTATAACTGTCGACCTTTAGTGTATGTCGACCTATTGACTGTCTAACATCTGGTGTCTATCTAGACATTGGCAACCTTTTTACTATGTATAGTCCGGCACCCTTAATTTACTGCATACAGTGCCTCGTACAGTATGTACTTTATAGCATACAGTATACAGCTAACAGGTATATGCCATACAGCGTACAGCAGCCGTTACGGTATCTATTCTGTCTATACATAGTATAGTTTGTTTGATGCAGTCTTCACTAATCTATAGAGCATTATAGAGCATTTGTCGAGGAAGGTTTAGGTGTATGAAACATTAATATATGACAAAAGGGAGCCGAGCAGTGCCGAGTCTAGTGAAGCAAGTTAATGAAAAATACAGACGTTCAAGCGATGTCTTAGTTTACGCTGCCTAAACCGTTTACGTTATATCACATCGATGGACTTTATTTTATACCATATTGAGATTTATACATATTATCCGGTCTCTCCAGAAATTGATGTAAGCCCAGTTACTGATATAAAATTTTACCTATATAAAAATATGTTTTTTCCCCTTTTTTTTTTACCTTTCTGATTTTCATTTATGTGAAAAATTATTCTTTCATTTCAAATGAGTCCAATTCCTGGTAAAACTCTGCTTTGGCATGACAATAAATAAAGCACAGGAACAGACACAACGTGGCTGGAGTTGACATGAGCGGAGACTGTTTTAATCATGGACAACTCTACTTTGCCCTTTTCTATGTCACGTCAAAACTAAATTTTTTCGTGTTGACGTCAGGAGGAAAACGACTAATGTTGTCTACAAGGCAATCTTATAAGACCTCGGTTAAAAAAGATTATCTCCATAAATTCAAAATTGCTTCCATCCGAAGCAGGGACGGGTCACTAGTATACCATACAGCGTACAGCACCCAATACAGTACGTATGTACTATATACAGCATATAAAACCTGGTACAGTGTTTACTATACAGCGTACAGCACCCAATACAGTATGTACTATACAGCGGACAGCACCTGGTACAGTATGTATTATACAGCGTACAGATATATACTGTACCAATAAAGCGTACAGCAACCATTACAGTATCTACCGTACAACCTACAGCACCCTGTACAATATGTACTATACAGCGTACAGCACTTTGTACAGTATGTACAAAACAGCGTTTAGATATATACTGTACCAATAAAGCATATAGCACCCAGTACAGTAGGTACTGTACAGCGTACAGCACTTTGTACAGTATGTACTATACAACATACAGCTCCTGGTACTATATTACTATACAGCATACAGTACCTGGTACAGTGTGCACTATACAATATACTGTATGTACTATACAGCACCCGGTACAGTATGTACCGTACAGCACATAGAACAGTCTGTACCATACAGTGTACAGCACCCAGTACAGTATGTACTATACATTGTACAGCACCTGATACAGTTTGTAATATACAGCATATAGTAACTCTGTACAGTATATACTATACATTGTATAGAGTCCAGTGCAGTATTTACTATACAGAAGGGGTGGACAAGACATCTGTCACTTTTGGCAAATGTCAGAATGGCTGATAGGCCTGAAGGCCTGGCATAGCAACTCTGCCTCCTGGAGCACTGCTCGACAAGCATGCTGAGACAATGAAGTGTCGTGAAGCCAGGCATCCATGACACGCCCTTGTGATGCGTGGTCACACCCATTGTCCTCATGCGCACAAAGCACAAATGCCAGGGAGCCATTGCTTGCCCCAATTCATCCCTGCTACACAGTGTTTACCCTTCAATACAGCCTAACCTTCCTAAATGATTGTGGATGTTCAGACTATTACCGTTCTCAGCGTTCCCAATTTGCAAGCCAAACATGAAAAAAGAAGTTTTATGGTTTTACCCTTGTTAAATCCTATTCTTCGACTCTAAGTGGCACAGGGAGGATGATGGGTATAGCCTGGAGAGGAGAGTCTGGGCACCTAACAGTTAATGTAATTACCGGGCAGTCCAGGGCTACCCTCTCCACTATACCCCTTAGCCCACAGCCAGCCAGTTAAGTTAGCAAGCCAACATCAAGGAGTGAGGAATAAGAGGAGAAGAAAGACTGGCACACACACACAGGGGCAAGGTGCGTAGAAAACTAATATCACAAAAACTAACCCCCGCAAGCTAGTTGCATCAGGAAAAGTGGCCTGTGCCCCCTATGGAGTCTAAGAAAAGGATTTAACAAAAGTAAAACCATAAATCAGCTTTTCCTCTTCCACTAGGGGGCAAAGGTACAGTATGATGGGACATCCTAATGCTGTCCCCCTAGGGGAGGGGATGCTCCTGAGCTGCGCTAGGAACCCGTCGCCCAAAAGCCGCATCTGTGGAGACAAAGTGATCAAATAGTAATGAAAATATGGGCAGAGAACCACGTGACATACTTACAAAGCAGCTATGTTGAGCTGCCCACGTGGCTACCACTGACCTAGTGGAATGAGCAGTTACCACGGAAGGGGCAGGAGGATCCACCGCAGAGTAGGAGTGGCGGATAATCAGGCGGAGCCACCTGGCCAAAGTCTAGTTAGAAACGACTCTTCACAAGCCACGACTCTTTCACAAGCCACACTTGTGAAAATCATACATGACAAACTGAGAATCAAATCTGCAGAGATCTCTGGTCCTGTCTACGTAAATCCGGAGAGCCCTCACTACATCCAGGGAGGCTACCTCCGGCGAAGAACTTGGAACACTGAATGTTGGTATCACAATATCCCGGTTAATGTGGAACCAAGATACAACCTTGGGAAGGTAACCCAAGCGAGTCCTCAAAACAGCACTATCCGAATGGAAGATCAGATAGGAGCAACAATACAAGGAGATCAAGTCTGACACATTTTCCGGGCCGATGCAATGGCAAGTAAGAAGATTGTCTTCCTTGTAAGCCAATGAATGTCTGCCATATCCAAGGGCTCAAAAGGAGCCAACTAGAGAGCCCTAAGAACTAAGGAGAGATTTAATTGAGCCACTGGTGGAACAAGCGGCAGCTGCATGTACATTAAAAAAGGGATTATGCTGCATGGAGTGAACTGCATACAAGTTCCACGTGCTAAGGCTGACAGTGATCTGCCTGCAATACATCCTAAGTCTGTATGTAACTGATGCATGTTATGATATACTTGGCTAGCTTACCGGGATAGCAACAAACAGGGATAATATTACACGGTGGGATTTATGAAGATTTCCACATGCTAAGCTAGACAGCAATTTGACCGTAATATAACTATATACACAACGGTACAATCATAACATTAGGGGAACCTGATATTTGTAAAATACACAATGTTGTAATCATATTACGTAAACCATATATTTTGGAGTGCTGACGTAACATCTATAGGATAACAATCAATTTAGTATCCCACATTGTTGTACGGCAATATATATGCAAGCAGCATATCATTTAGGTGAGATAGAAATGATATAGAATTTTGGTATTACATAAGCACCTTACAAGCCTAATACTTACTATTTCCTCACTACATATGATCTTGATGTTTAGGGTATAGACCAACAAACGATTATATTTATAAACTAGGTCTAATCTCTTAACTTGCAACAGACTTGGAAAGTCAGAGTATCAATTTCCTGTGGTTACGTTATGTTACCAGGATTTTTTTTTTGCAACATTGTAAATGTAACATGTTACATTTGTCCTGACTGAATTTAATATAGCTCAAGTAGTTCCAATGTGTATAATACCAACTAAGATGTTGAACACTATTTCTTTTCATCTTGAGACTATACATCATCAGGCATAATACACAGGGATATATGAATTAGGCACATTTATTACTAACAAATTAATAAACACACCGAGAGACTTTGATTTTAATACACTTTATTTTTTATTTTTTTGTCATGTCTGAATTGTGTATGTATTTTTGTGTCTAGGAACAATGTGTTCCTTTTAAATATTTTGCTGCTGTTAATATACGTATAAAACCTTTTATATGAATGAATAAAAGTTATATTTTAAAATAATTCATGTGCGCCACTACCAAGGACAATTCTGTTCTATCCTTCACTGTGCCATCCTCTAATTTCACCTTGTGGAGAACCTACTGGATCATGAATATTGGAGGAAAAATGTAGATGAGTGGTAACGTTCACTGTCCTGCCATAGCATCCACCAGGATTGCTCTTGGATCCCTGCTGCAGGAACAGTATCTCGGCAGCTGGTGGTTGTGCCGAGACGTCATCATATCTATGCCTGGTAAGCCCCAACAGCTGACCAGTAACTGGAAGACGTCTGGATGCAGTGCCCACTCACCTGAATGAATGTGCTGGTGGCTCAGGAAGTCCGATACCCAATTCTGCACACCGGGGAACAGAGCCTGAAGGTGTCGCTCCACCAAGTAGAGGATGTGACTGACCACCTTCATGGTGCTGGGATTGCAAGTGCTGCCCTGGTGATTTATGTAGATGACAGCTGTCATGTTGTCTGACTGCACCTTGATTGGATACCCCTAGAGGAGAGACTGAGCCAAGCAAAGAGCTCTGTACACCTCTGTCATGAACCCATCACCTTCGTGAATACATGAGGAGTTGTGGACAGTCCAAATGGTAATGCCTGAAACTGGTTGTGATCCAACTGCACTGCAAATCTGAGGAAGTGTTGTCGGCTGACTCAGATGGTGATGTGTAAATAGGCATCCTGGTTGTCCAAAGATGCCATAAATGCTAATGATGGAGCAAAGAGACTCCATGCGGAATCTGGGAATCCACAGCTCTGTGTACAGCTCCTTCAAATTGAGGATTTGCCGAAATACGCCACCCGGCTTCTGCACCAGGAAGAGGTTGGCGTAGAAACCTGTATCCCTTTGAGATGAGGGAACCAATATCATGACCCTGGAAGTCAGAAGGGAGTGAACCGTCTCCCTGAGAGCTCTTGCTCTTCTTGGATATGTTGGAAATCCTGTGGAAAAGAACTGTGCCGGAGGGCGCTTCTGAAAAGTCAGTGCTTATCCCAGAGAGATTATACCCCTGACCGAAGTGTCTGCCGGGGTTCCCATCCAAACTGTGGCAAAAAACAAAAGCCAGCCTCCTGCACTGGGGTCCCTGTCATGTGACAGGCTTGCCAGCTGGTTTGGACACCTGGTGGACCAAGACTGCTTGGTTTAGATCCCTTGGAGGAGTAACTCTGGAATCTAGATGACGCCTGACCTCTGGCCTTTTCCTGTGGTTGAAAGGAATGAAGGTAGATGTTCTGGCCCTTGATAGTGCCGCCAAAGGCAGGAAGGCCGTCCTGGACGCCGCCACTGTAGCAACAATTCTGACGAAAGAGGATGTCACCAGAATATGGGAGCGCCTGTAACGTTTTCTTGGAATCAGTATCTGCTCAACAAGAATGTAGCCAGAGGGTTCTCCTGGCACAACAGTAGATGCAGACAACTTAGAGGTCAAGACCTTCATGTCAATGACTTCCTCACCCAGGTAAGAACTCACCTCCTTAATGTGCCTCACAAGAGGCATTAATTCCTTTCTGCTGGTAACAGGGCTGAGGCCGGCTTCCAATACTGACAACAGCCCAAGCCAGGGCAGGATGTGCAATAGCCCCCACATTGGTATAGGCTGTTTTAAGAAAAATCTCCAGCTTCCTATCCATAGGCTCCCAACTCACAAGGGGATGTAGTTAGAATACCGGCGGACGTGATGCTGGCCATCGAAATTCCGACATCGGAAGCCTGATAGGCGTCAAAATCCAGATGCCAGCCTATATCCCGACGCTGGAATCTCGACAGCTGCCATCCCAAACAAAGGTACACCGGGTGCTTCTTAGCTGTTAGCCGCAGAGTAGGGGTTGGGGATATGGTTTAGGCCCCACGGGGGGATTAGGGTTAGGCACCACTGGAGGGGGGGTTAGGGTTAGGAACTAAAGGGGGACAGTTAGGTTTAGGCACCTAGGAGAGAGGGTTAGGTTTAGGCACTAACAAGGAAGGTTAGGGTGTGGTGTGGGGTGGGGAGGGTTAGGGGGAGAGGGTTAGAATACTTGCCTGACCCCTGTTGGGACAGAGAGCATGAGGATGCCGTTGTCGGCATTTTGACAGCAGGCATCCAGACTGCCGGTATTTTATACTTAACACCTCCCAAAAGCACCACTTTCTGAAATTTCATACAATACACAAAATATAGAGCAGTCCACAAGCGCTGTTAGGTACACAATGCAGTATTTTCCTGTATCACACTGGAAACAATGAGGTATTTCCTGATATCACACTGGAAACTTCTGTGATGATGTCCTGTACTACTCAAAAGAAAGGAAACTTCAATTACACACAGGGATCCATTTCTCATATGGGAAAAACGTACCTTTGGACTCACCCAGATCAAATAATATGCGTTCACCAAAAGGTTTCTTTATGGTCTCTTATTATTCACACTTCCTAGGATTATGGCACACACTGCATTCCCAAAATAGAAAATACACTCACCCAGAGTTTCTCTGCTACATTTCCATAAATGTATCTTTATGCATGGAACTTTCTATGCAGTTTGTTCAATAATGACACCTGACATCAACCACTTCCTTTAAGTGTGCTTCTTATATCCCGTGTGCTGATTGGTCAATCTGCCGAACACATGATGTCATGGAGTCAGAACATGCGCGTCCGTCTTGTTTGTTATCAGTCTAGAGCCGTTCCTCCGTAACCGGAAGTAGTGGCCCCTTCTTCCGGTATCTAGCACGCAAACAGGAAGTATACAGGCACCCGATGGAACGCACATGACCATCAATTCAAGGCTCACCGTTCCTAGTATGAAAATTAATCAGAAAGGACTAATGGACTGATTCAGCAAGGAACGCAGTTGATAATACGCATGCAATCGGTCGATTGTTGCATACTGCATGTGCATTGCAGTGTGCAAAGTGGCCATTGCGATCGGGAGTGATTACGCAGACCCATCGCAGAGTGATTGACAGGAAGTGCTGTTTGTGGGTGGTAAGTGTGCGTGAGGCTGCAATGGTATTCAATTGTACCGATGGTTTTGCAGTCTTGCTAAACATCACGGATGTGTGTAAGGTAAAGTGGGCATCCTTATGTAGTTTCAGTAGCGGAATTGTGATCACAATGAATTAGCATACTTTCACAGTTGAACTGCATTCGTAATCGCTATTGCATTCGCAGTTGCGTTCCGTATTGAATCAGGTTAGCAATTGTATATTCAATACAGTACAGAAATTTCTATATTAGAAATCTAAACGGATAACAAGAACTACTTGGTCTCACATTCTGCATTGAGTCCTTTGGGCCCAAGCGTCCTCAAATCATAGATACATTTAATTTCTGCTCTAGCAAGTTTTTTATCTGCATTATCCATCCTCCAACTCGATTTAATGGTGTTGATACCACAGAATATGACCAAGTGTTCTATGTTACATTGATGTAAATGCAGTGACAGTTTTACATTTTTAAAAGTGCAGGCTTTCTTCACATTCCTTATACCTGATTTTCAGCATCCAGGTAGTTTTACCCACGTATTGGGAACCACATGTACATTCTAGTAGATATACGCAGTATTTGGTGTGTCGTGATAAAATATTTAATGGGGTATATCTTGTTAGTTTGGGTAGATTTGTAGAGGGTAATTCTACTCATCTTGCTCACACATATGCCACAGCTGAAAAAAACACTAGAAAGATTATTAGTCGTCATTTGGGGGGTAGCTACTATACTTTTGGCTATTTTATCTTTTAAATTTGGTGCCTCCCTGTATACAAATCTGGGGAAGTTTGAAACATAAGAACTCAAAAGGGGATCCTTTTTATGTATCCTACAATGTCTTTTAATAATCCGTTCAACCTGTTCATGCTGGCTATTATAACCAGTAAAAAATGGAACAGCAGTTAGTTTTTCATCTTTGTCCCTCTTATTAGGATATTATCATTATTATGCCACAACCCTGTCCAAATTACAATTTTTTTCCATTGCCTTTGCAACCATAATCTTATCGTACTCTTTGGCAGTAAATTGATTACGAAGCATATCTACTTGTTCTTTGAATACTTCCAACTCTGTGCAATTCCTTCTCACACATTGAAATTGACTGAATGGAATGCTTTTCAGCCAGTTGGCATGATTACCTTCATAATCAAAGGAGTTGCAGTAGGTTGGTTTTACGTAATTTCTTGTGTTTATTACCCATATTTATATGTATATATATATATATATATATATATAAAATATAATTTTCAAGTCTAAGAAATTAACTTCAACCTCACTAATATGAATGGTAAGTATTATGTACAAACCATTATTAAATAGATCTGTGTTTCCCAACCTCGGTCCTCAAGGCATTCTAACAGTCCATGTTTTAATTATATCCATGCTTGAGCACAGATGGTTAAATCAAAATATGAGGTACTAATTAAGACACCTGTGCTCAAGTATGGCTATCCTTAAAACCTGGACTGTTAGTGTGCCTTGAGGACCGTGGTTGGGAACCCCTGATTTAGATGCTTACAGAAGGTTTCCAATGTAGTATGATCGCCATCGTCTATATAACGACTCCAGGACACCAGACTGGCACCAAACTCATGTCCCCCACACACATGGCGCTCCTCCCAATGTGCCATAAAAAGGTTAGCAAAGCTCCTGCCAGTCTGGTTCCCATTGCAGTCCCGGTTAACTGCAAGTAGGAGGAGTCCCTGTACCAGAAGGAGTCATTGTGGAGGATAAGTGAAATACCCTCCAGCACAAAGTTCCCCTTACTCATAGACATGTCACTCACTCTTGTTTTAGGTAATGTTTAACTGCCTACAGTCCCAGTTGGTGGTCAATGACCGTATAAAGTGATGTAGCATCTGCCGTCACCAGTAGGAAACCAGATTCCCATTTAATTTCGGAAAGCCTAATTATCCTTTAATTAGGATGGGGTGGATTGGACAATCGGTTGTAACAAATGGTCAATGAAATGGGAACAATTAGATAAACATGAATTGGCCCCTGACATTATGGGTGCTTCCAGGTGCTTTTCTTTGTTTTTTTCCAATTTTGGCAAAAAGTACAGAACAGGGATGGAAGGCTTCTGAATAGTCATAAATAAACATTCATCTTCAGTTATCACTCTTTGAGGTATATAAGACTAGAAATGTTTCAAAGTTCTTCATCAGATATACACTTGGGTTACCCCTCATATGTTTTTTTTATCTGTTAGCTGCCTTAGGAACTCCTTATTATAATCATCCCAGTTCATTACCACTATGCTTCCCACCTTGTCAGCGGGTTTAATCATGATTTCCTTATTATCACTAAAGGTCCCCATACACGGTGTGATATAGCAGCTGATCCGATGGATTGGTATATCATCATTGCTATATGGTACCGTGTGTGGGCATGATATCGGCTAGTGTGCGCTCCCGTGGGATCGTACATTGCACCTCCAGATCTTTCTGCAAGTTCACTTGATCTGGGGATGCGATGTACGATCCCATGCAGCGCTATGCAGGTGGGGAGGAGGGTGCCGGTATATCGGGCGGCCGGCTGGCCATCCGATCGCTCAATGTGTGTGCACCGCCCGATATGTCGGCCGTCGGATCGTACATTGCGTCGCAAGGTGCATATTGCACCGTGTATGGGGGCCTTAAGAGTTTTAATAGCTTTCCGTTCTTCCTTTGTAAAATGTATTCTTTTGTTCGGTTTAAACTCCACTTTCTCCGAGCCAGCTTTTATCAACTTTTCAAATGAGAAAAAAAAAACAAATTGAAGTTTTTAAATGTGACATATTAATTTTATTGATGACAACTTGGAGAGCGCAATGTTAAAATGAGAGAAATTACTTATAAAAGAAGGAAAGGTTTAGTGGGAGCTTGTATCCTTAGAGAGAGATTGTGCTGACAAATTAATTCCAAGAGGGCTAAGGATCACAAAGTCCCTTCATTCCAAAATGAATTCGAAAATTTTAAGGAGGAGTGGGGTACAATATTGGAAACATGTTCCTTTTCCTTAATGCAATTATTAGAGAAAAAGGTAAGGAGTTAAAAAAAAAAAGTGGAGGAGGGAATTGAGACGTTCAAGTCATTGGTAGAACACTTTTCAGGTTCAAAGGAATTTAACGTAATAGAGGAACATAAAAGTAATAAAATAGAAGAGAGTGAGTTGGATATTAAGGCCAAAAAACAAAAGCAGTATCTAAGAGATAAAAATGATTTGCAGAAAAGAAAACCTAATAACTAAGCAATATGAATGTGAGATTGATAAGAGACCAATGGGGATTGCGCTTAGGAATACATATAAGGATAGATACAGGAGGGGAGGTTCACCCATCCATCTCGATAGATATAGGCATAATAAGGAGTTTCAATTTGGAAAAGACAATGAAGGACACAGGGCCTGATTCAGCAAGGAATGCAGTATCTTATACGCACGCAATTGGCCGACTGTTGCGTTCTGTGCATCCGTATGCATCACAGTGCGCGAACCGGCCACTGCGATCGCAGACCCATCGCAGAGTGATTGACAGGAAGTGCCATTTGTGGGTGGTAATGGGGGGGTGATCAGCCAAACGCAGGCGTGCCAGTGCGTTTGAACGCCGCTGCATGGGCGTGCATAAATTATCCACTGTGATGCCGTACGCAGCCTAAGGCCTCATAAGCAATTCCTCATGTGCTGAAGTAAGCAATTCCTGAGTAAGGTCTGACATTGTGTAATTATGCGTGAGGCTGCAATGGTACTCGATTAAACTGATGTTTTTGCAGTCTTGCTAAACATTACGGATGTGTGTAAGGTAAAGTGGGTGTCCTTATGCAGTTCTGCAACGGCATTGCGATCGCAATGAATTAGCATACTTTTGCAGTTGAACTGCGTGCGTATAAGCAACTGCATCCTTGCTGAAGCAGGCCCAAAGATGGAGAACTAAATACTCCAGGGAAAATAAATATGGTGAAAGTGAGAAATGGGATAAACCGCTTACATATGAAAAGAGAGAGGGAGACACGATCAGAGAGACCGCCATTGGAGGAGAAGAGAAAGGGAGGTGAGTCCACCATATGTAGGGAGGAACAATTGATAAGGTATTTTACAATCCCAGGATAGTTTTTTAGGAGTACCCAGTACCCCAGAGGCAAACATAGATGTTTTGCGAAGAAAATGGGGGAAAAGGGGAGGTAAAAAGATAATTCTTAATAAAAAAAAAGAAGGAAGATTGCCCGTAGGTTAGGACATGGGAAGGAAAGTCACAATATTAATCGGTATGAACAGCATGGTATTTACAACCTAAGTGATTATGAATTAAGCCAATTAGAAATGAGTATACTGGAACGAGGCTTAAGGCCCTCATACTCGGTGCGATTTGCTTACGATCCAATCTCATTTGCGATTTTCCTCGAATTCCTGAACTCTCCCGGTCATACGATATTGTGCCCACACACAAAGCGATTGTAAAAACGATATAGATGGGTCATAAACTACTGCAGATCGTAAACGATATATCGTTTGCAGCAAAAACTTCACGATTCATCTGCTGGAATTTTAAGAATGGGAGTGCTTAACTAGAGGGTATAAAAGGCAAGTGCCATTTTAGGTCTGTGCACATTCTGCTGTGTGACCTGTGAGGCTTGGTTTAATACCTTTCTTGTAAGCGAGATCCCGTGCTGCTAATGATAATGGTGTGCCCATGGGATAAGGGAGGATTTAGGGCCTGATTCAGAGCCGCTCGTAAGCGGACGCTCGTTTGCTCCGAGCGATGTTCACACATCTGCGCATGCGTATGGGTTTTAGTACGCATGCGCGAACCAGTCATTGCGGTCGAAAATCGTGTGCTCGCAAATTTGCGAATGCCTGCTAATTTGAGTGACAGAATGAGGCGTTTGTGGGTGGTAACGGGAAGGTGCTTGAAAACGGGGAGTGGAGATCCGAACGCAGGCGTGCCAAACGGTCAAAACGGGCTTTTTAAGGGTGTGCATAATTAACAAAGCAGCGTCATCGACCACATCACTTGGTTGTCTTTTAGCCTGAACTGCTCGCATGATTGCAGTAGGAAAATCCAGCCACAAGCACTGCGAGCAGTTCATACGCCTTTCGATGTACTCGATTAATCAAATAAATAGCGGAGATGACGTAGGATGCGAGCGGCCAGGGGGCGTTTTTTCCAAAATAGTGAGCGCATGTTTCGTTCGCTCGTTCAGACATAGAGGCGTCAACAGACCGCAAAGAGCGAGCGCTTAATTTAAATAGCCAGCCCCTTTTTCTGAACGAGCGGCCGCAAATAGCGTCCGGCTCTGAATCAGGCCCTTAGTATGTTGCTCACACAGGTTGTGGAGTGTAAGTGTGTCCGACGCGTAGCGGCTATTAGACTTCCTCAGGGACAAGCAAGGTCTCCCTCACAATACAGCTGCACTAATGACAAATACGGAGTGTATAACTTGGCACACACTCTAGCACGGAACATTGCCCAGCCACGTACAGATCCTAAGTCTCCTCGCTATTCGGATGAGTAGAGCGGCCGACCACAGCGGAAGACGTTCGGGGACCATGTGACCGGCCGGGATCATGGGACCCGTAAGTCTCGCTGCGACTGGCTCAGGACACATAGCGAATGTGTAACCAGGCACACACTCCAGCGGCAGCAGTGGATTGCACATCTAGGAAGAAACGCATCACCTAACAGGAACTTATGGTGAGTTGACGGACCGGAAGGCACGGGACGACGCCCCTCCAGAGCACAAAACCCATAAGACTTCTTACACTGCTTATGCCAGCCAAGAGGCACTATTTATCTTGATTTTGTTATCCACAAGTATATATATTCCATCCTAAATTCAAGGGAGCACTGTGACTCCATGTTATTAGTCAATAAATACCTTTGTACTTCACCCCACATTAGTTTATTAAGTATTGGTTCACACCACCAAGCTGAGCGCAGGCACATACTTGTTATATATATTGAATACTGAGAAGACCCGGTACATTTCCTAGTGCCCGCAGCTAGCCCAACACCCACAGGAGTAAGTGCAGGTTCTACACTATAATTTTTTGGTTTAATACCTGCTGAATGTTGCACATGTGCTCTGCTTTGTTTTTGGCTTGCCTTTAATAAAATGTGTTCTATACATATTCTATTCTGTGGTGTTGGATTCCTATCACTATAAGCTTTTGCTAGCCTATGGCTATCTGAACTGAAAGGTGATGGAGCTGAGGAAAGGAGGAGGATGAGGTCCTGCTGGACGAAGGAGTGGCTGATGAGGAGGAAGACTTGCTCCCACATGCCGCTGCTGATGGAGATTCGGGAGAACAACCCAGATTACCTCAACTACCTGTGCACAGATGACGCCACCTTCCAGGAGTTGCTGCGTCTGGTGACCTCATATCCGGAGGCATGATACGAATATGAGGAGGGCCATCCCTGCTGAGGAGAGGCTCATTGCAACCCTGAGGTACCTGGCTACAGGAAGGTCCTTTGAAGACCTGAAGTTTGGGACCCTCATTTCCCCCCAGGCTTTGGGGCACATCATCCCAGACAAATGTTTGTCTATTATTTATGTAATTTTAACCCCTTACCATTAATACTTATTGATTTATCTTTACACAACTATACTTCACACTTTCACCTTTTTCGTGTGATGCCCTGGGGATAGTCCTTGGTTGGATTCTTTTGGGGTTCCCTGCATCTCGGACGTGAACCCCATAATGTTAGGGACGCTGGTATAGAGGAGCCTTGACGTTGGCCCAGCACTTACTCATATATTTGCAAATGTATGTAACCAATACCTCTGAATTTCTATTATTATGTAGGATTCAAGTATTTTTGTTGATTTTGCTGCAGTGTGCTGGAGGGAAAATCCCTTTTTTTTCTCCGAATGTCCTGAAGTACCACTATAAAGCGAGTAAAACACTACACGTGTTTTTCTGGTGAAAGAAATTATTTTTTTTTTCAACAAAATGTAGAAACAAAACAGCCAACATGGCTGTATATATGTAACGTGGCAACCTTTATGGCTGCATATTTGAAATTAAAAACTACCAACATGGCTGCATTTTAATGTGTTTTTAGCCAACAACTAATGGTAGTATAAAAAGTGCGTTATCAACAAGTTTTATCTGTCCCAATATCTATGCTGCTCTATGATATATGAGTATATGGTTCAGACGGCAGATTGAATCGGCCAAAAAACACAAATCCAGATTGTGGCCCCAGCATCCAACAATCTGTCCTTATGCTTTGTGTTTAGTGACCATGTCCAATTTGCGTCCTCACCACCGTATACCATAGAGTAGATATTGGAAGAGATAAAACTTGTTTATATTTTAGGAGCAAATATAACCAATAAAAAAAAAAACATGTCAAAAATGTAAAAATGTATGTGATTCCTCATCCACCTCCAGCATGGCTCTGTAGAGAACCTCTGATGTTGTGGTGTAAGTGGTTTGGGTAGTAGGGTAAGTGGGACGGGGTGTAGGGTGGGATGGGGTTGGTCCCATCAGTGTTGTAGGCTGGTAGCTGAGTGGTGGATTTGATTGTGATGTGGAGGGCACAATCCTCTGAACTGACTGCACAGTTGGCTGGGGCAGAGGCTCATCGGTAAGCCTTGTGGTGCTGGCCAGTGTTTTGGTTTTTCCCCTTATGACAGTGTTATATATGATCCACTCAGCATGTATCTGCTGATCCAGATCCATAGCCAGGACACTACTGGCAATATGTGTGCCCAGATTATCAAACATGTCCAGGGGATTTTGGTGGGCCTGCTTGACTTGTTACAATAGTACTGATGGCTGTGACTGGGTCTTCTTTGGGAAGGAGGCTGACTACATTCGGCCTCGCTTTCACTTCTGGCAGACAATTGAGGGCTGTATCTCAGGTCCTGGTCAGGTGTTACAGGCTGATGGAGGAAAGAATAAAAAAGCGTAAATATCATGTTTTAAATTTAATATATATATATTTATTTATTTTTTATTCTAGTTCCCGTCAACTGTAAATAGAGTGGCAAACCATTGGTGAGGAATTTGATCGAAGGTGGAATTTCCCAAACTGTGGGGAGCAATCGATGAGATGGATATCCGCATAACCCCACCTGCCAATAGTGGATCCGTTTATTACAACTAAAAGGGTTTAATTTTGTGTTGTACTCATGGCGGTGGTGAACGCTAACTATGAGTTCAGCTTTGTGGATTCGGAAAAATGGCCATGCTTCATATGGTGGGTCCTTTAAAAACACCCATTTCTATGAAAGCCTTAAATTGCCGACAACAGCGGAAATGAAGCACGGCCTTAACTTTGTGTTTGTGGCTGACGAGGCATTTGCACTACACGAACTGAAGCCGTACGCGCAAAGGGAGCGTGCATCGTGATCAAGTGTACACACTGGACTATATGAACGATTTGTCGCTCCGATGTGTCAAAATCGGCAAATCGTTCACAATATTGTCTAGTTTGTAGGGGCCTTAAGACATAATCCTAATAAGAGGAACAAAGATGAAAACTAACTGAGGAAAAAAGTACTTGCAATTGTGCGCACCCTCCAGGGTAATACGATTCCAAGGTCCTAAGTCTTCTTTCTTTAAAAATCGTGGGAAATCTATTTCTTCTTATTTTCTCCACTTTTCTCCTTAAATATGCCTGGTATATTTCTCTGGAAAGATAGTGATATTTCCACCTTTTCCTCTCTGTACGAATACGATAACCACAAGTATATGAATAGAACATATATAAAGGGTGTATATAGTGCAGTATTGTTTATTAATAGATGTGATTTAAAACATCCAAAATATAGCCACAATAATGATAGGCAGAGTCAGAATGAGTAGGGTGCTCACATAACACACCTTCACAAGCATATGAGAAGCTGTTCCTGCTGAAGTCTCACAAATCTACTGCTCCAAGTTCCAGCCTCCTAAGACACCCAGTGATCAGCAGCGCTAGTCCATGCTACCACTACTCCATGCTACCACCCCCAGAGGGTGCCTTACTTCAACAATCTGACAGATGGTGATCCTTCCCGACTACCCAGTTACCCACAATCCATTTAAGAATATACACTTCCATCAGAATCATTTCTTTGCCAGCGGGTCACCCATGAGCAACACTCCGCTCAGACCAGCATCCTTTCAGTTCCAGATGTCTGCCCTCATAACCTCTCCTGGATCAACCCCGGGTTCATTTCCACAAGCACTCGATCCAGCAACAGTTGGCCCAGTTTTACAGGAGATGTCACTCCACCAGGATAATTTTCAGGCTTCTCTGTTTACTGTGAACTTACCAAACGCTTCGAATCCGCAGGCTGCACCAATCATCTCTGCTCCAGCTACACCATCCCACCTGCATTTGCCGACACCCAATAAGTTCGACGGGAACCTGAAGATATGCAGGAGTTTCCTCAATCAGTGTGATGTACATTTCACACTCCAACCAGCAAATTTCCCTTCCTCCAAATCCAGTGGCTTACGGTGTGTCCCTCTGATCCTTTATTGGACAATTATCCTGCATTTCTGGTCTCCTTTAGGAGAATCTTATGCAGGGGTTTCCTCAATCAGTGTGATGTACATTTCACACTCCAACCAGCAAATTTCCCTTCCACCAAATCGAGTGGCTTACGTTGTGTCCCTCTTTCTGGATCTGCCCTGGATTGGGTGTCATCACTGTGGGAAAGATCTGATCCTTTTTTTTCTTTCTCTGACCAAGTAAAAGATGATCTCGCCACAAGGGACCTTCCTACTTCCCTGAATGGGGTAATCTCACTCTGTAACAAGGTGGGCCTCAGATACTGAGAACGCCAGGTTGAGAAGTCCAAGGGATATTATAAGTTTTGCCCGGTCAATCTTCCTAATGCCCCTGTGCCTGAATCATCAGTTGAAGAACCTATGCAAATGAATAAAGCCTGTCTATCCACCGAAGAGTGGCAAAGACTTTGCCGTGACAACCTATGTCTATTTTGTGGAGGGACTGGTCATCTGGTGGCATCCTGTCCTCTTCGTCCAGGAAACTCTCGCTCATAACTGGCATCGGGGACACCAGGTTAGGAGTTATGTTTCTGTCTCCATCTAAAAAAAAAATCAACCTTGCCCCTCTCTCTGGACTTTGAACAAGATTCTAAACCAGTGCTTTTTCTCCTTGATTCAGGGGCAGCGGAGAACTTTATTACCTCTGAATTTGTCCAGAAGTTCTCAATTCCCATCACGACACTAGATCACAACATCACCTTATCAGCAGCGGATGGCAGCCGTATCCTCAATGGAACTGTAACCTCATTAACTCAACCGGTACGAGTCCGGGTAGGGGCTCTTCATACATACATTTTTAGTTATCCCCAAGGCCTGTCATGGGATAATATTGGGCTATCCCTGGTTGAGGAAAAACAATCCCAAGATCGATTGGAACTCTATGCAGATTCTAGCCTGGGGAGAGGCTTGTCATGACTTACATTGTATCAAACCTGTAAAAAAGATAGTTATCAGAGAATTCACAACTTCTGTGTCAGTATCTTTCCTTTTGTGATGTATTTTGTAAAACGGGCATACTCCTTACCGCCACACTGAGACTGGGATTGCCCCATCGACTTGTTACTGGGCAAAACTCCACCACGTGGCTGCACCTACCCTTTGTTTTGTCAGAGACCAAGGCCATGTCCGAATACATTCAGGAGTCAGACCTTCTACCTCTCCAGCCGGTGTGGGGTTCTTTGTGTCCAAGAAGGATGGAGGCCTTCTTCCTTGTATTGACTATCGCAGACGGAACAATATCACGGTGAAAATCATTACCCTTTGCCTCTTATTACTGAATTGTTTGACAAGATCAGGGGATCTACAGTTTTTTCAAAATTCGATTCAAAAGAGGAGCATACAACCTCATCCGAATAAGGCCTGGTGATGAATGGAAGACCGCTTTTAATACTTGGGACGGACACTTTGAATATTTGGTGATGCCTTTCAGCTTATGCAATGCTCCAGCGGTCTTCCAGGTGTTCATTAATGAAATTTTCAGAGACTTGCTCTATTCTTCCGTTGTGGTGTACCTCGAAGAAATTTTAGTTTTTCTCTCTCTCTTGAGGAGCATCTGATGCAGGTGAAAGAAGTCTTATCCCGTCTTAGGAAAAACCATTTGTTTTGCAAGATTGAGAAATGTGTTTTTGAGGTCCCTTCCATTTCTTTTTCGGGATACATAATCTCCAGATCTGGTTTGGAGATGGATCCTAAGAAGTTACAGGCCATTCTTGATGGTCCTGTCCAGCATCCCTAAAAGCTGTCCAGAGGTTCCTAGGATTCACCAATTATTACAGACGATTCATTAAAGGTTTCTCTACCTTAGTGGTACCAATTTCCACTTGACTCGGAAATGGGCAGTCCCCTCTCGATGGCCTCCTGAAGCTGAGTCAGCTTTTCAGTTATTAAAACAAGCATTTATTTCAGCTCACATCTTGCAACAACCTGACGTCGAAAGCCCATTCTTTCTGGAGGTGGACGCTTTTTCCGAGGCTATCGGAGCAGTACTGTCTCAGAAATTTGAAGATAACCGAATCCATCCTTGTGGATATTTCTCAAAAAAATTCCTACCGGCTGAGAGGAACTATCCCATAGGAGAACAAGAGCTGTTGGCAGTCAAACTCGCTTTTGAGGAATGGTGGTATTTGCTCAAGCATCCCATCACAGTTTATACAGACCATCAAAATTTACTTTATTTAAAAAACATCATATACTGTATCAGTCCTCGTTTAGTTGATGGGCAATCTTTTTCTCTCGCTTTAATTTATCTCAAACCTTCCACCCAGGATCACAAAACCTGAAAGCTGATGCCTTATGACGATCTCTCTCATCCGAGAGCCCTGTAGAAGATTCTGCAGTGTCTCCCATCCTGGAACCCAAGGTGTTTGCCACCATCAATGTTCAACCTACTCCGGGGAAAATCTTTGTGGATCTCGATCTCAGGAAACAGCTGTTAACATGGGCCCATAAGTCTCGTTTTTCCACACAGGTGTTTGTAGAACTTTAGAATTCCTCCAATGGTCTTATTGGTGGTCCGCCATGAAAATCGAAGTCTCTGAATTTATTTTCTCCTGCACCCAGTGTGCACAGCACAAGACTTCCCGGCAAGCTCCTGCAGGAGAACTTCAACCTTTACCCATAACGACTTGCCCCTGGACTCATTTATCCATGGATTTCGTGACCAACCTACCTGTCTCTAACGGATACACTACTATTTGGCTAGTGATCGACCGCTTTTCTAAGATGGTACACTATATGCAACTCAAAAAACTGCCCTCCTCTCCTTAACTGGCTCAACTTTTTATTTCTCACATATTCCGTCTACGTGGGTTACCAACTGAGATTGTTTCTGACCGGGGGGTCCATTTCATGGCCAGATTCTGGAGGGCCTTGTGTTCTGTGCTACAGGTCAAGCTGAAATATTCCACAGCCTATCACCCCCAAACCAACGGGTGCACGGAGAGAGTAAACCAAGATCTGGAGACATTCTTAAGGATATATATGTCCTCTTTTCAGGATAATTGGGCGGATTCTTTAACCTAGGTGGAATTCGCACACAACAGTTCGTATCATTCCTCTACTGGACAAACCCCATTTCTCGCGGTCTACGGCCATCACCCCAGGGTTCCTTGATTCAAGAGTCTTCCAGTCTTCAATGTTCCTGCAGTCACTGCTTCGCTACAAGAATTCTCCCGAATCTGGTCTCAAATTCACTCCTCTCTGGTGAAGACATCCCGTTGTTACAAACTAGGGGCTGACAGGAAAAGAAGGTTTGTTCCCAGCATGAAAGTAGGAGATCAAGTATGGCTTTCCACTCGTAATCTACGGCTTCGGGGACCCTCAATGAAGTTTGCCCCTCGCTTCATCGGCCCTTTCACCATTACGGAGGTGATTAATCCTGTAGCCTGTAAATTAAGACTGCCCATTTATCTCAAGATCCCAAACTCCTTCCATGTCTCCTTACTCAAACCATTGATCCTCAATTGATTTCTTCAAGTTCTGCCTCCACCTCCTAAACTCCACACCGAAAAGAGGGGAGGAATTTGAGATAAAACAAATTCTGGATTCACAAGTCCGCTATGGTCAACTCCAATATCTCCTGGACTGGAAGGGTTACATACCGGAAGAGAGGTGTTGGGTGAAAAGTGAAGATAAACAAAGTAGAAATAGGAGGGGGGTTTAACCCCCTATTGTTCCTCAGCACACTGAATAATACATGCAACAATATATGAAGACTATATGGTCATAGAAATCCAGGATAATGGTTGCATGCATTTGCAAATACATGGGAAGCTGCTAGGCCACGTCACAGCTTCTCTGTCACTAGCAGTCCCTAACACTAAGGGCTCACGTCCGGGGCGAAGTGCAACCCGAAAAACGTCCAGCCCAGGACCCCCCCAGGGCATCACACAAAAAATGGAAAAAGAGTGACAGTGCTGTGTAAAGTATAGATGTGTAAGACTAATTAATAAGTGTTGAAAAAAGGGGTTAAAATGTATGTGAAATATTACCTGAATAAAATACAAAAGTGTATTAAGTGGTGATGCCCTGAGGAGGCCCAGCCAGACCAGCCCCGGGGGCCCTACGGCCAAACGCTCACCCCAAATGTAAACTATACCAATTATAAGGCCTCATGATAAAGGCACATATACATTTTTGTTGCTTTTCACATCACCTGTTAAATTTGTATTTTATTCATGTAATATTTCACATATATTTTAACCCCTTTTTTCAACACTTATTAATTAGTCTTACACATCTATACTTTCTGCACTGTCACTCTCTTTCCATTTTTAGTGTGATGCCCTGGGGGGTCCTGGGCTGGAAGTTTTCCGGGGTGCACTGCTCCCCGGACGTGAACCCCTTAGTGTTAGGGACTGCTAGTGACAGAGAAGCCGTGACGTGGCCTAGCAGCTTCCCATGTATTTGCAAATGCATGCAACCAATATCTCTGAATTTTTATGACCATATAGTCTTCATATATTGTTGCAAGTATTATTCAGTGTGCTGAGGAACAATATGGGGTTAAACCCTCCTCCTTTTTCTACTTAGTATGACCCCTCCCTTGCATGCACTTGATTAGTACTGCTAGACTGATTGAGCAGCTGCCAATTTTGTTTATTTGTTATGAGTTGCATGAAGGAGCCAGCATTAGTAGGGCATGCTGGTTCTAGTAGTGCTAGTTGGAGTTCCCAGGGGTGACTCCCAGGTAAGCTGGCTCTCAATTTGGATGCATATATGTATGTGACTTTATCAGGAGGCCTTACATTTGACAATATTTATATGCGCCTTTATCATGAGGCCTTATAATTGGTATATTTTACATTTGGGGTGAGCGTTTGGGCGTAGGGCCCCTGGGGCTGGTCTGGCTGGGCCTCCTCAGGGCATCACCACTTAATACACATAGTTGCTTTCCACATCACCTGTTATGTTTGTATTTTATTCATGTAATATTTCACATATATTTTAACCCCTTTTTTCAACACTTATTAATTAGTCTTAGACATCTATACTTTACACTGTACTGTCACTCTTTTTCCATTTTTCATGTGATGCCCTGGGGTGTCGGTGCACTGTGCCCCAGACATGAACCCCTTAGTGTTAGGGACTGCTAGTGACAGAGAAGCTGTGATGTGGCCTAGCAGCTTCCAATGTATTTGCAAATGCATGCAACCAATATCTCTGAATTTCTATGACCATTTAGTCTTCATATATTGTTGCAAGTATTATTCAGTGTGCTGAGGAACAATAGGGCATTAAATCCCCCTCCTTTTTCTGAAAAGTGAAGATTAAAAATATGGGTATATGAGCGCTGGTATGGATTAGAATTGGTGGACCACCAATTCGAATCCATACCAGCGCTCATATACCCATATTTTTAATCTGACCACTATTTATTGAGCTGCGGAAATACAAGCGCAACACACCATTTTTATTTTTACTTCTGAAAAGTGAAGATGTCAATGCATCCCGTCTGGCTGACAAACTTCATTCTGAAAACCCAAGAGGTTCCCAGAGGTCACTCATAAAGGAGGGGGTTCTGTCACGACCAGGGCTGTGTGGGGTCGGGGTCAGCGTAACTTACTTGTCCAGACGCTCTGGTGAGGTCCCTCTGGCGGGGGCGCGGGCATATGGAGATCTGCGCTGCATGCTGCAGGGGTCTGGAGGCATAGTATCCTGGATGCTAGTGTGAGTATAGCAGCGCGACATGGGCGCCGCCATCTTGGATTTGGTCAGGTGACTTCTCGACCAATCCAGGCAGAGCATTCCAGGATTCTATATAAGGTACCCGCGTCGCCATTTTCTCACTCGGCTGTGGACAGTGAAGAGGGAGGGTGGGAGTTAGGGCTGGCTGGGCTGTGTAGTCTAGTGTAGTGTTGTGCTGTGCTGCTGTTGTCCATAGGGGCTGTGTCCACTCCTCCAAAGTCCATAGGGGCTGGCTGTGCTGCTGTTGTCCATAGGGGCTGTGTCCACTCCTCCAAAGTCCATAGGGGCTGGCCGTGTTGTGCTGTGCTGCTGTTGTCTATAGGGGATGTGTCCACTCCACCAAAGTCCATAGGGGCTGGCTGGACTGTGTTGTGCAGTCAGTTGTCCATAGGGGCTGTGTCCACTCCAAAGTCCTGTGCAGTGTCCCAGTCCTAAAGGGGTGCTGTAGTGTTGTCCAGGGGGTGCTCTGTCCATCAGGGGTGATCCCCCCCAAGTGCAAAAAAAATATTTTTTCTGTGTTTGTGAATTGTGACCGGAGTAGCCGCATGTGCATCAACAAAGTAGCGCCAAGCGTGCGCCTGTGTCATAAGTAAAAGGCCGGCTGGCTCGTCCGTTAGAGGGTGCTGTAACCCCCAAAGGGCACTCCAAACAAAATAAAAAATATTTTCTGTGTTTGTGAATTGTGTGCACTGTAGCTGCATGTGCATCAACAAATGAGCAGCACCAAGCGTGCGCCTGTGTCCCATAAGTAAAGGGCCGGCTGGCTTGTCCGTTAAAGGGTGCTGTAACCCCCAAAGTGCACTCCAAACAAAATAAAAAATAATTTTCTGTGTTTGTGAATTGTGTGCACTGTGGCCGCACGTGCATCAACAAAGTAGCACCAAGCGTGCGCCTGTGTCATATGTAAAGCCCGGCTGGCTTGACCATGAAAGGGTGCTGTAACCCCCAAAGTGCACTCCATACAAAATAAGAAATTATTTTCTGTGTTTGTGAATTGTGTGCACTGTGGCTGCATGTGCATCAACAAAGGTGTCATACGTAAAGGGCCGGCTGGCTTGTCCGTTAAAGGGTGCTGTAACCCCTAAAGTGCACTCCAAAAAAAAAAAATTCTTTTTTTTTCTGTCTTTGTGAATTATGTGGGCTGTAGCCGCACCTGCATCCTCAAAGCAGCAGCGACAAGCGTGCGTCTGTCTGTTAAAGGGTGGTGTAACCCCCAAAGTTCACTCCAACAGAAATAAAACATTTTCTTCTGTGTTTGTGAATTGTGTGCACTGTACGTGCATCAACAAAGAAGCAGCGCCAAGCGTGCGCCTGTGTCCCATAAGTCTGTTAAAGGGTGCTGTAACCCCCAAAGTGCACTCCAAAAAAGCTAAAAAATTCTTCTTTTTTTTTCTGTCTTTGTGAATTGTGTGGGCTGTAGCCGCACCTGCATCCTCAAAGCAGCAGCGACAAACGTGCGTCTGTCTGTTAAAGGGTGGTGTAACCCTCAAAGTGCGCTCCACAAAAAATAAAAGATTCTTCTTTTTTTTTCGGTCTTTGTGAATTGTGTGGGCTGTAGCTTCACCTGCATCCTCAAAGCAGCAGCAACAAGCGTGCATCTGTCTGTTAAAGGATTACATCGATGACAGCATCCAAGTAGGCATGTCAGACAGTCCGTACCTGTACTGGCAGGAAAAAAGAGGCAATTTGGAGGCCCCTGTACAAACTGGCTCTATTTTACCTGCGTTGCCCCCCCCCTCCAGTGTGTACTCCGAAAGAGTGTTTAGTGCAGCCGGGAACCTTGTCAGCGAAAGGCGTAGGAGGTTGCTTCCACAAAATGTGGAGAAGATGATGTTCATAAAAATGAATTATCAACTCTTCCAGGGAGACCAGCCTCCAGAACTTACTTAGGGACCTGTGGGGACGAATTAATACTCTGTGAGGATGAGGATGTACACAACACTGAAGAGGGTGAGGAATCGATGAATGAGGAGGATGAGGACGACATCTTGCCTCTGTAGAGCCAGTTTGTGCAGGGACAGATTAATTGCCAGCTTGTTTTGTAGGGGCCGAAACGAACCAATCATTTCAGCCACAGTCGTGTGGCAGACCCTGGCGCTGAAATGATTGGTTTGTTAAAGTGTGCATGTCCTGTTTATACAACATAAGGGTGGGTGAGAGGGCCCAAGGACAATTCCATCTTGCACCTCTTTTTTTTCTTTGCATTATGTACTGTTTGGTGCCTAGTTTTTCCAACTGCCATCCTGTCTGCCACTGCTTTGTCACTCCTAGATGGGCCACGTGTTTGTGCCGCCCACTCGTGTCGCTTAGCATAGTCCTCCAGCTACCTCGGTGCAACCTTTTGGACATAAAAAAACTATTGTGAGGTGTTCAGAATAGACTGGAAATGAGTGGAAATTAAGGTTATTGAGGTTAATAATAGCATAGGAGCAGAAAAACCAACACATTCTGTGATTTTAGCTGTTTTTATGCTTTTAAAAAAAAAAAATACTGATACAAAACCCAGAAACCAAAACACGGAAGGGTGGTTTTGGCAAAACCAATCCAGATCCAAAACACAAAGAAAGATCCAGATCCAAAACACAAAAAGTGGCCGGTGCACACCCCTAATAATAGGATACTTCGTGCTCACTGCCAAGTGGCAGCAAAAACCTACCTCTTTTCAATTGTAAACAAAAAAACAATGGTATTTGCGCCTGAAGTGGAAAGCAGTGTTATTGCTTATATTTTGAAATTACGAGAAAGAAATAATCAAATCAATAATATGGCGCGTAAATCTTTTATTGATTTGGTAGTCACAATGCTCCAAATTCCTGGGTAGTTGTGTTAAAAGGATGTGGGGTATTGGGGGCGCAAATGTGCTGTTCCCTAATGGGGTTAGGTGTTAGACACCAATTCCCCTTTGTGGTCACAGGCAGGCAGGGGGGGAGGTAATGTGCGGGGAGGGGGGGTTGTTGTGAGACAATCTGGGTCTTACTTAGTCTGAATGTGAGTGGTAGGTGGGCGTCCCGCACCTCCACTACATAGCGTGTGGACCAAGGGGTGGCGTCATGTTAAAATTGGATTGATACAAATGCAGTAAAAGAGTCTCGTACTGATACGAACTTGGTAAGGCCTCACCTGCTGTTGCGTGTACCGTGTTGCGAATTTATGAGCATAATAGAAATATACACAGAGGCCTAGAAACACACAACTTATCCAGACATTATATGGAGATACACAACAGAGACCCAAGTAGCCTTCACCTTATAGGGATACAGGTTGTACCGACCAACTGGAGAGGGGGGAACTTCACCAAAAAAATTAACAAAGAAGAACTAAGATGGATGTTTACACTCAAAAACTCAAAATCATCACACCCCACGGTTTAAATTTAGACAATGAGGTGAAAGCTGTGATTACAGGGTAATTCACCCCTTACCTCCGAGAGACACCTCAACCTGATTTATGATCTTAAATTAGAAATAGGAGAAGAAAACTCCTATACTATTGCAGGCTCACTAACAGAACAATCTAAATGCAGAAAAACCACCACCCACCGCTAAAGTAATCATATATATACAACAACTTCTCTCAAAACACATCCCCTAACTACCAATATACACAACAAAGAATGGACCAATCAAAAGGGAGATGACGTCATGACAACTAGGATTTAAAAACCACTTCAAACATGGCCACTGTACACTCTCTTCCTGAGGAAGGCAATAGCCGACACGGGTTGGAGCACATCCACTGACCTCTAACCACCACTATCCACCCTAAGTCTCCTCGCTGCAAGGCACCCGGCTAGTCGAGCACGCAGTGTAGCCACCGGAAACCTGCCTTTACTAGACTGCGTCCACGTGACTCCAGGAAGGCCAATCGCGGTCACCTGGAAGCGCACTCTCACTGCGAAGACCCAGCCGACAGGAAGTCCGGGCAGCGGTTCCAACACATCCAGGTGACCTGAAGATAGGAGGAAGAAGACGGAACACGCAACAGCAGGTGAGGCCTCACCAAGTTCGTATCAGTACGAGACTCTTTTACTGCATTTGTATCCAATTTTAACATGACGCCACCCCTTGGTCCACACACTATGTAGTGGAGGTGCGGGACGCCCACCTACCACTCACATTCAGACTAAGTATACGATGTATATGCCGGACTGCAAGGTCTTACGGATGTGAGAAAGCGGTAGTGGGCTTCTCTATGCTGGCTAATCGGTTGCAAACAGCATATTTTCGCACCAGAACTGCGTGCGATTACGCAGCTGCGATCACAATAGCGATCCATGCTGAATCAGGCCCGTAGTCACAGAGAACACGATCACAGTAAACCTGGAGCCTAGAACTATCCTGGGAAGGGACACGCTGTCAATGGCAATGGGTTGCTCACAGAAACTGGTTTAAATAGGAGCTGGTGAATAGCCATTGGTCTAGCTGAGCTGCTCAGGTGCATCAGGTAATTGAAATGGAATGTTCCTGCATAGGTCTGGATACAGCAATGATGGTGTCTGAACTTGTCGGAAATGACACATTAGCTCTGGCTGTGAGTGCAGGGGGCAGATTTCCTGGGGAAGGGGGAGATATGATTCATCAATTATTACCTGTGGAGGAGGTAACCAGCGCTACTCACAGTATGTAGTATCTGACTTGCAGCACTATGCCAGCTTACCCCTGTTCACATGCCAGGATCCTCTCCAGGATTAGGGCCCCTGCAAATGTGGCAGTGGTGTGCAGAGCAGTAGTAGTGTGATCCCCCATATGATGAGCTGTGAACAGCAGCAGAAGGGTGTCTGTGCCATGTGTGTCTGCAGTGCTCTCCCTAGGTCCTCCACATACAACGTTATTTGTGTCATTCAAATATTCTTGTAAGGGGAGGCAGTACAGTAGATCTGGATGCTCTGCACTGGACATCTCAGACCTCACTGCTGAGGAATACCCAGTGCTGCAGTGTAACAGGCAGCTATCAGCAGGCATCACTGTGTAATCACTGTGGCCACTGAGGACTGGGGTATAGCTCTACCAAGCAGTGGCTCCTTACCTGTCTGGCAGGAGCAGGCTGGCAACTTTTAGCCTGGGGGGCAGGCACAAGTATGTGGCCTGGCTTTTCCACCAGCACTTTGCAATGGGGAAAGACGCATGATAATAGCGGGTTGGGTATGGAATGCTGGCGTTCAGGATCCCGGCTATCATAATCCCGACGCCGGCATCCCGAAAAACCCTCTTGCTACCCTAACCCTCCCTCCCCGGTGCCTAAACCTAACTGTCCCCCTTAGTGCCTAATCCTCCCCCTAGTGCCTAACCTCCTGTTAGTTACCTTCGGGACGCTGGCGGTCAGTATTGTGGAGCCGGGATCCTGACCTTCGGCATCCTGCGTGACGGGATGTTGACTACATCCCAATAATAGCCACTGTAGGTAAGGTTTGTCTAATGTGGTTTGCTTTAAATAGCCAATGAAATATATAAAACATTGTTATGTTAAAGAGCTATAAAGAAATACAACGACCAGCCCCATCCCAAACCAGAAACCATTCTAGTGACCCCTACATGCACACAGCACTCTAATGACGTATATACAATGCAGGAATCATTCTACGTACCATTTTACAAAACAGGGACCATTCCTGTGACCATTATACAATACAGGGATTATTTTCATTACCAATATACAATACAGGGACAATTCTTGTGACAGATGTATAATACAGGCACAATTTTGGTAACAGGTATATAATATAGGGACTATTGCAGTGACTGGTAATTATAATTAATAAACAGTATGGTTAATACATTCCCATTCTATAAGTATTGTGACACAGTTAGGTTAGGGGGTCCCTCTCCTGGGTAGAGGACTCCTTCCTTACACACACACACAGCAGCAGGGAAGCAGCACACCAGTCTGGATGCAAGTACAAGCTGGACGGCGCCAGTCTTTATTGTACAATGTCAGAAATAACACAAAGAAAACATAAACGTAAATCCTAGCCCTGTCGGGGCACTAACTTCACAAGTAGTTCCCTCACTACCAGAACCTGGCAGGGCCTAATGCCCTCGCCAGCAACAAAGCACAGCACAGTACTCACAGATAGGTTTTCCAAGTGTGTCTGAGCAAACTCCCTGTCTGCTCTCCCAGGTGAGACAATCAGCCCTCAACACACTAGGCTTATATTGGCCACTTTCAGGTGGGAACCCAATCAAGCCTGTTACCAGGCTGCGAGAACCAAAACCTGGAGTGGCCGTGGGTGGAGCCCTCACTCTCCTCTCACCCACAACCCCCAGGTCCCAAACCGGCTTTTCAAAAAGCCGAAACTCAAGCCTGCTACACTGCAGACTTTCTCCTGGGGATTTTAAACACATAGGACAGGAATCTGGGATAAATGTCCCTGCCACAGACCACTTTACCAGTGATCCTATCACATATCCCCCCCCTTTGTTTCGACCTATGGGGCGGAACAACTGAAGCCCCCAAACAATGAATGCGTGACAACGCGTCTGCTTTAAACAACAGGCCCCCTGGCCTGTGTTCCACCGAAAATGTAAAAGTTTGTAACGCCCACTTTATGGCCAACGCCTCCTTCTCCACTGTGGCACCGGGTAGGCATCGAATTTTGAAACACTGTTCAACTTTCGGAAGTCATTGCAGAAACGCACACTCCCGTCGGGCTTTGGAATCAACACAATGGGACTTGACCATTCACTATGTGATACTTCAATAACCCCTAACTCTAGCATATTTTTAATTTCTTTCGACACCGATGCTCTTGGTGCTTCTGGTAACCTATAGGGCTTTAGATTAACTTTAACCCCTGGGTCAGTGATGATGTCATGTTTAACGACCGAGGTTTTCCCAGGTACGTCCGAGAACAGCACCCTATTTCTAACCAGAAACTCCTTCACCTCTCGTTGTTGAATTGCTGACAGGGTTTTTGCCACTCTCACTTCGGGAACTAAGGGCCCTGGACTTACTGGAGGGGCTCGGACGGCCAACAGTACCGTTCTATCTTTCCAGGGCTTTAACAGAGTTATATGGTATATCTGTTCCAGCTTTCTTTTCCCCGGCTGGTAAACTTTGTAATTGACCTGTCCCACTCTTTCTAAGATTTCAAAGGGCCCTTGCCATTTAGCCAAAAGTTTATTTTCCACAGTGGGAACCAACACTAACACTCTGTCCCCAGGAGCAAAGCTGCGTAATCGAGCATTGCGGTTGTATACCCTCTGCTGTGCCTGTTGAGCCTGTTTCAGGTGCTCTCTCACTATTGGCACCTCTACAATAGGCAATGGAACTAGTGGACCCTTAAAACGTGGTCTGGGAGCATGATACTGACACTCAGGGCAGGATAAATCCTGACACATTGCCATGTGGGGATAGGACAAAGGACTATCAGGGTCTACGGGTTTACCATCAACTACCTTTACATTCTTCCTGGCTTTTACCAAAGTAGGGTCTTTCAACTGCTCCACGGCAAAGACCTCTCTTCTGACCTCTAAATCAGGCAGACGATCAACTGGCCCAACAACACTTCCCACCTCAATGGGAGGCACATCAGTTGGCGGGCCACCGTCTCGCTCCGCATTCTCTAGTTCGCCAACCATAGTAGGAAAAGGGAATAACTCTGACTCAGAAGAAACTCCCTCCTCCACTATATCGATAACCTTCTCAAGTGGACCGGGGTTGTTCACTTCTGGAACAAAACGGCTTTCCCACAATTTCCAGAAGTGAGCAAAGTCTCTCCCCAATATTGCATCGTATATCAGACCAGGCACCAAACCCACAGAAACTATAGCAGAGCCACATGGTGTCTCGATGTTCACCTCGGCAGTAACATAATATCGATTATCCCCATGTATGCAGGTCACATCAACAGTTTTCCCCTTATGCCTCAAGGGGTTCACCAGCTCAGCTTTTATAAGTGTCACCAAGCTACCAGAGTCTAACAGTGCCTCTACTCGGTTGCCTTCTTCAGTGAGTACACACATGTGCTTATCAGTCTCAGCCTGCCGGTCAGCCGTACAGGCTGTCTGTGCAAAGAAAGACCCCCTGCGGTAGACATGAGCAGTAACACATTGCATAGGTTCAGTTGTAAGTGAACAATTAGCGGAAATATGGCCGAAGTCACCACACCGGAAACACTGAATCATATTAATGTCTAGTCGTTTACGGGGCAAGAACCTTCCTGGCCTGGTAGGCCTGTCTCCAGGTTCTACACCCTCAGTCTTAGGTACATCCCACCGCCCAGCACCCTTCTCCCCTGGAACAGTCTTACCAGTGTCTGTGGGAGTTCGCCGGTGCGCCATCGGGGCTTGGGGCATACTCATCAGCTCCTCAGCCGCCACGTACCTCTCCACTAGCTCGACCAACTGGTCCGCGGTCTTAGGGTCTGCATGGCTCACCCACTGCGCAGAGTCGCGGGTAATGATCGCAGGTACCAGTCCATCACGACCCTTTCCACGATCTGTGGTCCCGTCAGCGTCTCGGGCTGTAGCCATTTTGAGGACAGATGGACGAGGTCATGCATCTGTGAATGTGGAGGCTTGTCCATATGGAACTCCCAGCGGTGGACCCGTTGGGCACGAACAAAGGTGGTGACTCCCAAGCGAGTTAGGATCTCCTGTTTTAGTTTTTTATAGTCCTTGGCATCAGCCAGGCATAAGTCGAAATATGCTTTTTGTGGCTCCCCAGACAAAAAGGTGCCACCAGACTTGCCCACTGCTCCTGGGGCCAACTCTCCCTTTCGGCCGTTCTTTCAAATGCGGCGAGATAGGCCTCCACATCATCGCCCAAAGTCATCTTTAGGAGGAAGTGACTGGCTCGTACGGAGTGAGTGGTGGTGGGAGGACCAGTATTAACATCTCTGGGCCGGGCGACCAGGTGCTGTACCACCTCTTTTATGGCCTGGCTGTTTTCCGCTAAGGCCTGGCGGGTTTCCTCGATGGCGACCTGTTGTTGCCTCTGGGCTGTCTCCAAGGCCAACAGTTGCACCCTGGTGGATTCCTGCTGAGCCCTGGTAGATTCTTGCTGAAGTTTGTTCGTCTCCTGCTGAGCTCTGGTAGATTCCTGCTGAAGTTTGTTTGTCTTCTGCTGAGCTGCTGTAGCTTGGAGCAAGGCCTTAACAATGTCCTCCATTTTGTCCTGGGGTGTAGATTGGAAGCTGAACCTTGCCTCTCTGAGCATTGGCTGACGCCTCCTCTATGGGACTCCAAAGACACAGTGTTATTTCCACACTCACAAATTGGGTGTCTGTCCCTTTAATTTTTAAATGGAAAGTTTTCCTCTTGCTGCAACTTTAGTGTGTGTGGTTGCCCGCATTCTCCACCATATTGTGACACAGTTAGGTTAGGGGGTCCCTCTCCTGGGTAGAGGACTTCTTCCTTACACACACACACAGCAGCAGGGAAGCAGCACACCAGTCTGGATGCAAGTACAAGCTGGTCGGCCACAGTCTTTATTGTACAATGGCCCTCATTCAGAGCCGCTCGCTATTTGCGGTCGTTCGTTCTAAAACAAGGGGTGGCTATTCAAATGAACCGTTCGCTAATTGCGGTCTGTTCACGCCTCTAAGTCTGAACGAGCAAGCAAAACTTGCGGTTGTAATTTTGAAAAATACGTTCCCTTGCCGCTCGCACCATACGTCATGTCCGCTATTTATTAGATTAATCGAGTACATCGAACAGCGAATGAACTGCTCGCTATTCTTGTGGCTGGTTTTTTCAACCGCTATTTTGCGAGCAGTTCTGAGTAAAAAAAAACCAAGTGACGTGGTCAATGACGCTGCTGTATTATGCACTCCCTTAAAACGCCCGTTTTGACCTTTAAGCACGCCTGCGTTCGAATTCCACACCCCCATTTTCAAGCACCTTCCCCTGTTACCACCCACATACGCCTCCTTCTGTCACTCAAAATAGCAGGCATTCGCTATATAGCGAACAAACGATTTTCGGCCGCACTGACTGGTTCGCGCATGCGTATTAAAATCCGTGCGCATGCGCAGATGTGCGAACATCGGTCAGAACGAACAAGCGGCCGCTTACGAGCGGCTCTGAATCAGGGCCAATGTCAGAAATAACACAAAGAAAACATAAACGTAAATCCTAGCCCTGTCGGGGCACTAACTTCACAAGTAGTTCCCTCACTACCAGAACCTGGCAGGGCCTAATGCCCTCGCCAGCAACAAAGCACAGCACAGTACTCACAGATAGGTTTTCCAAGTGTGTCTGAGCAAACTCCCTGTCTGCTCTCCCAGGTGAGACAATCAGCCCTCAACACACTAGGCTTATATTGGCCACTCTCAGGTGGGAACCCAATCAAGCCTGTTACCAGGCTGCGAGAACCAAAACCTGGAGTGGCCGTGGGTGGAGCCCTCCCTCTCCTCTCACCCACAACCCCCAGGTCCCAAACCGGCTTTTCAAAAAGCCGAAACTCAAGCCTGCTACACTGCAGACTTTCTCCTGGGGATTTTAAACACATAGGACAGGAATCTGGGATAAATGTCCCTGCCACAGACCACTTTACCAGTGATCTTATCACAGTATACACATAAACATTACAAATGTGGTTTAATAATAATGTATTCTACTACTTGATAGTGAACAATAAGCAAATAGCCCAGTTAGAATATCTGCATTATGCTCATAGGCTATGTAGCTGCAGCACATGTACTGTTTCTATTGATAAGTTCAAAGGCATATGGGAACTTATAGGCCACAGTCAAGAAAGAGTTCAGCGCAGCTAACAATGGCAGCAGCAGTGGAAGTGTGAAATAGATGTTTTTACTCATTCACTGACTTAAAATAGTTTAGCAAAAAATTGTAAATATGAGCAGCTTATATGAGATCCTGGAATTGTGTCTGGCTCAGAGCTATGTCTTTTGTCTAGTCGCACTGTCACACAAATAGCCGTACCTAGACATTTTTGCACACTGGGCACCCTGTTAAGAATTCTTTAATTTCACGTAACTTTTATTTTTCTAGTGCAGTGGTTCTCAAACTCGGTCCTCAGGACCCCACACAGGTCACGTTTTGCAGGTCACCCAGCAGGTGCACAGGTGTAATCATTACTCACTGACTCATTTTAAAAGGTCCACAGGTGGAGCTAATTATTTCACTTGATTCAGTGTGGAGACATGTAAAACATGCACTGTTTGGGATCCTGAGGACCGAATTTGAGAACCTGTGTTCTAGTGTAAGGCAGGAGAGACTTTAGATGATTCAAACAGTGGCCAGTAACCGGTATATAATATACAGAGAGCTTTGCAGTGACCACCATTGTAATGCAGATAATATTACGGCGACCGCCATATAAAGCAAAGAACATCACAGTAACAGCCATATAATGCAGAGAATATTACGGTGATCACCATATAAAGCAGTGAACATCACAGTGACCGTCAAATAAAGCAAATAGGTTTGCAGTGACTGTCAGATCAGGGAGCGTCGCAGTGATGTTCCATATAATGCAGAGAGGTTCTCAGTGACCACCAGATCAGGGAGCATCGCAGTGACTGCCATATCATACAGAAAGGTTTGCAGTGACCGCCAGATCAGTGACTACCATATAATGCAGAGAGGTTTGCAGTAGATGTAGTGGGTAGGCCCATAACTTTGGCCAAGATTATTTATTATTTATTTATTTACTGCACACCTGAAAGCTTGAGACACTTTCCACTCAGACTAGCACCCCTACCACATTGGTTTAGAGCATGGAGTCTGGCATTGTAATATGCACACCAGTCAGAGGCACAATATATGTAAGTCCTGCAAATATTTAGACTGTGTAGTGCAGCTTTGGTTAATTTTAGGGTGTGGGTCCCTCTGAATTGCTTTGGTTGATCTGCTCCAGGGCACCACATTATAACACAATTTTCCTTTACAACACATTTTAACACTTCACTGTCTGTATTTTATATATGTATTTCACTTTTTTATTTTTATTCCTTATATGCAGCTGTGGCTGCTCTTAAATATTTCCTTTACACTTCACTTTTCCTATTAGAGCAGTGTCTTGGGTGGCTTAGCTGGGCTAGTTTGGGGGTGTCCTGCACTCTGGAGTTGAACCCTAGTATGTTAGGGACCTTCCCTACAGAGGTTACCTGGATGTGGTGGGTAGGCCCATAACTTTGGCCAAGATTATGCCAAAAACCTCTATTTACTGCAAAATATATTTATTTATATATAATCAGTTAATTTGGAGTTGTACACTAGTATTTCTTTTTAGGTTTGCAGTGACCGTCAGATCAGGGAGCGTCGCAGTGATGTGCCATATAATGCACAGAGGTTCTCAGTGACCGTCAGATCAGGGAGCGTCGCAGTGATGTGCCATATAATGCACAGAGGTTCTCAGTGACCGTCAGATCAGGGATCGTCGCAGTGATGTGCCATATAATGCACAGAGGTTCTCAGTGACCGTCAGATCAGGGAGTGTCGCAGTGACTGCCATATGATGCAGAGAGGTTCATAGTGACCGCCAGATCAGGGAGCATCACAGTGACTGCCATATGATTCATATGATTTAAACATGTTCACACGTCCACTGGCACTTAACTGTCTGAAATGGGGATATGTTCCAGGGTACAGGAAAAGAAAAGACTGGATAAACTACAGAAGGGGTGGACACATGGGGTCTTGGGCAGGGACAGGAGAAAGTAGAATATAATAGGCAGATAGGGTAAGAGAGGGGGCGGGGCCTCCTGGTGAGGGGGCGAGACTTAGCCGGGGACAGAAAGGAGTTTAGAGCAGTCAGAGAGGGTAGAGGAGGCCCTGACGAGGGACAGGAGGGAGTAGGGAGAAGTGGGCAGAATGCTGAAGAAGTGCCTACCCTTCCGGGGGTGCGGGTGGGTTACCCAAAAAATCTGGAGCCTCCCGCGAATTCTGGGAGGGTAGGCATGTAATGGGCCACATGTAGCAGATGACTAAGGGGATGGGGAGTGTAACTCGCTCTATGCATGCTTTAAAATGTAAGCTCTTATGAGCTGGGCCCTCTACCCTCTTGTGCTTTTCCCTACTTTCATCTACTTCTTATTCCCCACTAGGGCACCTAACACTTGGTTGCTTAAGCTCTGCTGAAATGCAATGTA